>CM057155.1:3826735-3894559 GCA_029962745.1 Echinometra lucunter
TATTTGTTCATCTATTTATTCATTTATCTACTTATTTATTTGCAGTATTCAAGGCATGCTCACCCGCAATCGTAGAAAATCCAGGAACTTTCAGCTGATATGTGAAAAGCAAACTTGATAATATTATGTAGCTTGTTGTTTTCAACCCAAGTTCACTTTCTCATTATGACGGGAATAGGGTTTTGACCAACTATGAATTTAAAGGAGAATGCAACCCAGGCATCACTGTGCTCTTAGTGAATAAAGATGACTAAGAAGAGTAAACAGTGAAAATTTGAGCAAAATCGGACAATCTGTTCAAGAGTTACGAATTTTGAAAGTTTCAGTAAATCCCTATTAAGGGGATCCTTGAATTGGCAACTTTGCCAGCATCTGTGATGTCATCGTGGACAACTCTCAATTCATTTTGTACATAATTTTTCAAAAAAATTGAATTATACGAAATTTCAAGTCAGGAATCAACATAATTCTTCCCAAAATGCTTGCAGAATTGATATAGACACGTCATACTCAAACCATAAATCAAAAGAATTTTTATTTTTCTTGAAAATAAAGAAAATGTTAAATTCTGTGTACAAACTGAATGGAGAGTTATCCACGATGACATCACAGATGCTGGCAAAGTTGCCAATTCAAGGATCTCTATAATAAGGATTTACTTAAACTTTCAGAGTTCATAACTCTTGAACACATTGTCCGATTCCCTTCAAACTTTCACTGTTTACTCTTCTTGCTCTTCTTCCAATCACTGGAAACACACTAATGCCTGGGTTGCATTCTCCTTTAAGCCCTATTCATCCAACCATCATCATTCCTTCATTATGGTATGAAAAATAGCATTGGCAAATACTCCATCACATTTGCAAATCTCTCTTGAAACAAAGGGCAATTATATAACTGTGTGATTTTTTTTTAACTCACACTTCAGTGTTACTGTTATATATGTAATTTGTTGTTTTTGCATAATTTGTTGTTTTTGCATAATATCCGTCCGAGGGAAGAAGATACTTGTATAACAAAATCCGGATGGTGTTAGAATTAACCTGCTCTTTTACACAACTGGAAACCTGATCGCATTACCGCACATTGTATTGTCATGGGGCGGGGCAAAAATGATAACCCCTTTCCGAATGAAGCAAGCATCTACCCCCCTTTTTTTATAGATGATATATAAAGAATTTCTCAATGCTGAGGAATATTGTATTTAATTAATACGAGAGCGAGAGAACATAGCGACCGAGTAAGAAAATTTTCATTTTTGAAGGCTGAAAAGTTTGCATTATTTTTAGAGCTCTAATATGGTTATTTTACATCGTTGTAGTGCAATCTTAATGATTGGACATTTTCTCTTTTTTTTCTTGCGAGGTTTTGAAAGCCTATGAAATGTGCAATTTACAATTTAGATATTAAGTTTTTTACAATTAGGCCTAATAGCACTGTTGTTGGTTTTATTTTTTGTTGTTGGGTTTTTTTAGCCGAAAAAGTGTGTGGGGGCTGCAGCCCCCAGCCCTCCCCCCCCCCCCCCCCCCCCCCCGCTTGCGTGGCCCTTGCTCATGTAGCGTGAAATCATTATTGAGTCGTTATGTTAGCTCGAGTTGTCTACCGCTGTACCGCACAATGTGTGCGTCGGGTTCCTCTTTAAGACCTAACAGATTGAATTACGACCTTAAAGTGTAACTCGGGTGTCGTTACATAAAACTTGCTATTATAGTAATTTTGCCATCAATTGTAACTTTCACGGAATACTGTTGAGCAACGCTACCATGGTAGTTACCATTGATGGTTAGCAAGTTTTTATGCAACGGCACCGGTCTTTAAGTGTAAATCGATGCATATGTGTATGAAAATTTATGTTGTAATGAGTTTGTCTGCGAAACTTTGACCAAACTCTCTGTTATTTGAGAGTTGACGCGTTAATGCGCGTTCATACATAATTATATAAAGTGGGGTTGTTTGTCGCGCCATATCTGAACAATCCCTAGATACGCCACTGCATGATACATCATACATCTAACTTTTCTACATCTTTAGAAAGTACAGTTTCGCTTTGACGTTTTGTTTTGTATTTGTTTTTGTTTTTGTTTTTGTTTTTCAATTTTTGACCAAATATGGGCAACAGGGAATATATATGATTTGGCTTAACTAGACGCTTTCAAGCAGGAATCATAATTAAACTGGTGTGACCAACAGTACTATCATCAACAATCTATCGATATCGGTCTGCATTGATATTATGTCAATGCATAAATACTTGTAGCCCCCAGTTATAATAGTTGAACAAGACATTAAATTAAACAATCAGCACCCACACCGAACAAGTCTGATAACACAGGAATTCTTCAAGTTAAACTTCAAACAACGGGAAATAAAGGCTCGAAAACTGTGTCTGCACTTGGTGCCAAGGCGAGGTCAGGCTGAAAAAATAACAACTGTTCCTTATCATGGTCGACACTCTGTTGATAAAGGGTTATATCGGCCTATATTGTTCCGTGATAAAACAGAAAATTCATTCATTCATTCATTTCATTTATTATGTCCAAAAGGATAATTGTTTGTATTTACAATGGTGGAAAGGGGTCGGCGGTCAGTCACCGAGAACGATAACGATGTCGAGATTTTTAATCAAACACTAAACATCATTCCGGTCGAATGTGAGTTAAGGTGAATGATATAATATTCAGTAAGTGGTGAGCAATATAGATGAACTGGCGCTGTGAATGGTATGAAGTATAATAGGGCACTTAAACTGTGTATGGTGATTCATTATAATTATCGTTATTGGTGAGCTCATACCCCCTCGAGTTTCAGAGGAGGTCATAGCATCCCCCCCCCCCCCCCCCCGCGCCCTCCGTTTTATTGTCAGCAGATATATTTTGTTGTTTGATTGGTTTGGTTTTTCAAAGAGTTTAGGTAGCTCTATATAAGCCAGCCCACCAAACGCCAAACGTCACCCCCCCCCCCCCCCCATTTTCTCCTCTCCTTCTCTGGCATACGGTGGATGAACTTTTGGAAAGGGGAGTTCTGATAATTATGCTTATCAACTAAAATTCTTTATTCAAATTCGGCCATCGTAAGAACCTCGATACAATAAACACTTTTACGTCAATCCTTCATTTTTTTTCAGGTTGGGTAGGCTCCCTTCCTCTCGGTATCTCTCTCATGGTCGCCCCATTCACCAAAATGGGTTCGGAAAGATTCGGCTACAGATCGGTAGCCATCTTCGGCGTCGTTGCGACTTCGGTTGGAGTCTTTGTGACGTCATTCCTACCTAGTCTCGTACCCATGTTCGGTACATTCGGTGTGATGGCAGGAGTGGGGGCCGGAGTTTTTACTGTATGTGCGTTTGATTTGATAGTCCTGTACTTCCCTGAGAGGAATACCGTTAGAGCTGTGGCATTGGCTTCCACTGGATCCACAACAGGTATATTCTTACTCTCCTCGTTCACACGAGCAAAATTCATTGTTGCCTTAATACCTTATCACATTGTTGTATTTTTCATCTGTCATCAAAGTATAAGAACTTTTTAAAAATTAAAATAAGTTCGATGATGCCTTAATTTATTTGAAAAGAAATTACTAAATCTGTGGTATTTTTGCATAATGTGGAAAGAATTTAGCATACAGACCACCAGATAAAACCTAGTACATCTCCTCTCACTCAGAAGATTGCATTAATACCTTACATTAATCCTTTCTTTGTATAGGCATGCTGGCATTTTCACAAATAATGGATCTCCTCATAACGAAGTACGGTTGGAGGGTAACACTAAGAGTCATGGGAGCACTTCTTTTCATCATTGGTGTTCCATGTGTCGTGACTTTTATCCTCCCATCTCGTTTTCAAAGCAACAAAGAGAAGGAGAACAGCTACTGCAAGATGGTGACAAGAGAGGAAGAATCTTCGGGCGACTTACGTGAACATTCGATGAAAACACTAGAAAATTCACATGACTCGCCGCATGACCAATCTATCGAAGATCATAGACAGTGCAGTTCAGCAGGCGAGTCGGAAACTTGTAGAACACAGAAGGACCTGGGTGACATTAAAGAAAGTATACTGACAGATGAAGAATCAAGAGAAGGGGATACTTCTGCAGAAAAGACTATTGATAATGGTAGGATATCCGGTCGAGGTTGTGAAAGTTCGCTGGTTGAGGCAGATGCGGAGAGTACTCTACCTAATGACAAAAGAGACCATTCTAAATCAACGGTGAATGAAAATGCTCCGTCTGTAACGTCGATCATTTCGGTGAAGACGGTTACCTCGACTGTAGATCCTGAAGAGAACCAAGTCACTCTAGATCATTCTGAGACAAAGTTAGAACAGGCATTTATGGAGAAGGGTAGCGGTTACGCAACCACTGCGATTAGTCATGATTACAAGAAATTGCCGATGTCGGAAGATACTGGTACCACGATGATGAAGTCGCAGGAAGCTCAGGAGGATGTTCAAAATCCTGGGATGCTTTGGAAGATTGGAAGAGCTCTGACCTTCCCTGAGCTCTGGATGATATCTGTTGCGATTATCCTCAATGGAATAGGGGACTGCTTCTATTATGTGAATGTGGTAAGGAAAAGGGGGGTTCTTATGTTATGCCCCGGTGACAGTGCTCCGGCATATACTTGTAATGTAAGTGCCGGAGCATGTGTCGTTCTAATTAATGAAGTGAATTTCTTTCCAATGATGACATACAGTCGTAGACACCTAGAAAAAATTCTGCAGACGGAGCTAGTCCGACTTTCCATCACCGATATTCAAATTCCAAAAAGACATGAACGACAGTGCTACATGGTGAAATCAAATACAATCACTGTTTTACTGGTAAGTTCTAAGTAAACATAAGTTTATATGACTGTCAGATGCAATTTTATTTATATAATGACGACTCAAGACGTATTTTGAACCAAAACTTTAGCAATAATATTATCATCCATCCATCTCACTCGGCACTGGTTCATGTCTTACAAAAGGTTGATTTTGATCCATGTGTCTGTTTGATATCTTTACAGATCAACTATCTGATGTCTGTTGGGTTCGAGGAACAAACAGGAGTTCAGTTTGTGTCTTACACTGCCTTGACTAATCTCGTGTGTAAAGTGCTGTTAGTTCTGATAGGGGAATATATACCCTTTCCTCGAATCTTCCTCCAGGTGTTCTCCAATGGAATCAACATCTGTGCTCTCGTGGCCTTCATGCTTGTTTCGAGTGTCATACCTGTACTCTGCATAAGCATTGGTAAATCTCCAATAATCGTCTGTTTGGAGCCAGATGGGCATGAACTCATATTATTTTATACAGACTTAATGCCCTTCTCACTCCAAACAGACGAATTATGAAATTAAGTGCATGAATGCTCCCGATAACTATTACAGTTATCGATATACCAATCAGGTTACAGGTCTAAGCAAAATTATTGATAATAATTTTCATAATTTTTTTTATGTACATGTAATATAGGAAAGTAATTATCAAACAGTGACTGGCAAAAACATTCATCTCTTGATGTAAAGATCATGGATGAAAACCCCTATCAGCTACTAAAAATGCAGTAAAATTGATATCCATTTCAGTATCTTTCCTGTTTCTTCCACTTTTCTTTCTCCCTTCCCCTGTTCCCTTTTTTCATTTTTTTATTTGGTGCTATTTTTGTCAGATGAAGTCGTTTGATATAGGAGAGCGAGATTTCATAATTATTGTGAGCCCGTGACTCTCTGTAGTTATTATTCAGATCGAACATCTATGAATAAAGTATAATCATTGTATATGTTGCCCTAATCATATTTTCAGCTGCTGGACTGACCATGGCAATATCTAACGTGGTCATTTTCAGCCTTGCTCCCGATTTCTTTGGAGAGAAAAAAGCACTGGAGACCTCGGCGGTGCTGTACGTCAGCTACGGCTCTGGATTTCTTCTCGGATCTCTTGTTGGTAAAAATATGAACTTTAGTCAGACCATTTTCGGCATTAAGCTCGGTAAAAGTCGACCCCCCCCCCCCCCATATTAGAATACAGGCCTTTGAGTTCTATATCGTTCAAGCGTTGGGATGAAAATAGGCAATCTCTTAGTACTATCGTGCACTTTTGATTTGACTCCAAAATTTTAAGTAGTTTGTAGAAGCTTGTCATAGCATGTGTGGCAGAACTGGACTTTGCATCCCCCGCCCTCGTACTCTTCCATTAGAATATGACAAGAAGTGAGGCAACTTCCCTGTCTGCCCTCATTCCACGCTTCCGGCACAAAATGTTTGATGCCCTATATGGCAGTAATACATCTTCCGATACATACATTGAGCATACCAGTTTTGTGTATTACTCTGCGGCACCAGTGGCCACGGTAATGGGTAATGTAATCAATTAGCCGCAGCCACCACCCCCCCCCCCTCCCCACTCCCCCCCCCCCCCCCACACACACACAATTGCAGCTATAAAAAAAATGAAAGAAAAATATCAAATCTCCACACCATTGTTGTGAAAACCTAACACTTGAATTATTAATCGGCTCACAAGACCATTAAATACCCTCTTGGGCTTCTGGGAGCTCCGCCCCATTTTGTTTGTTTGTTTGTTTTATTTAAAAAAAAACACACACATAAATACATGTGTAAAAAAAAAGAATAGTGGTCATCGGTACAAAATATGAAAATGGTATAGGTGATGGTGTCAATGAAACATACGGCCGGTAGTCCATATTCAGCAATATTACCGCTGGTTTTCAATGCATGGACCCAGCCTTGACCCCGTCTGTACTGATGTTAGACTCCCCGTCCAAAAAAGTTCCGCAGCCAGGGGCGTCGCTAGAGAGGGTGTCACCCCCCCCCCCCCCCCCATTAAAAATTCTTGTCGGCAAATTCGCGATCGCTGTCGGCCCAAAAGAGAGAGAGAGAGAGAGACAGAGAGACAGAGAAAGGAGAGGTAAGAGGAAGGAGGGAATTAAAAGGGGAAAAAAAGAGGAGTAAGGTGCCCAAATAGAGTCATATTCGGCTTATTTGCTTGTGCATTTTGACGACGAAATAACACTGGTAACACGAAAGAGATCATATTTTTCCTCGCTCGCTGCGCTCACTCATATTATATTTAGATTCAGGATGTTTTCGGAAAGCAAACGCATTTGGCAAGTGAAATAAACAAATATATAATGTAGATATTCTGGGGCCCATCATGTATTTTGATGAAGAATTATCACTTCTATACCATAAAAAAGAGTAAATACATTTTTCCTCGCTCGCTGCGCTCGCTCGTATATAGAATGCTGGATGGTCTTTGAAAGCAAATAGATTAGGTAGGAGAGGTGACTAAATATACCACAATAGGTATCTAAAAGGCCAATCGTGTATTTTGATGAAGAACTTTCATTTCTACCATGAAAAGGAGTATTCCGGGGAGTATTTTTCCTCGCTCGCTACGCTCGCTCATACAATATTCAGATACAAGATGGATTTGGGGAAAGCAAACGAATTCGGCAAGCGAGGACCATCATGTACTTTGATGAAGAATTATCACCTACCATAAAAAAGAGTATATATATTTTTCCTCGCTCGCTGCGCTCGCTCGTATGATATTTAGATACAGGATGGTCTTTGAAAGCAAATAAATTAGGTAAGAGAGGTGACCAAATGGCCCATCAGTATTTTGATGAAGAACTTTCACTTCTATCATGAAAAGGATTATATGATAAGGAGTATATAGATTTTTTTCCTTGCTCGCTCCTATAATATTGAGATTTAGGATGGTCTTTGAAAGCGAATGAATCAGGCGAGAGAGGTGACCAAAATAATTTAGATATCTTTAAGCCCATCATGTAGTTTGATGAAGAACTATCACTTCTACGAAAGAGAGTGTATATTTTTCCTCGGTCGCTGCGCTCGCTCGTATTATATTTAGATACAGAATGTTTTCGGAAGCTAACACATTCAGCAAGTGAGGTGAACAAATATAATTTAGAAGGAAAATATGATAGAGGCACACAATTGAACATGCCTCGTGGGCTTTATACGGTCGAATTTGTCGACGTTGGTCGTCGGTAATCGGAGGCATTATTTGTCGGCACTGTGGCCTCTACGCCCCCATTAAAAAAAAGTCTAGCGACGCCCCTGTCCGCAGCCCCTAGACAAGTTGACCCTTCTGATAATAACCTACATAAATAATGAACACTCTATGTGTGCATGTGTGTGTGTGTTTATGTATTTACATAATTATATTTTTCTTCCAATTTTCTTCTCCCGCTGTACTTTCAGGTCAGAGCATTGACAACACAGGTTCGTACACGAGCGCCCTCTTTGCTTTCATCGGTATCTACATTACATCAGGGTTATTGCTGGTCATTGCGCCTTTATATCAACACATGTTTGCACGTGATCGGTTTGTGACCTTTGACCTTCACCGAACATGTCGTAGGAAGAAGGAGGCGATCGAGGGGGAAGAGGGGAACATCGGGTAGACTGGAAGGCAAAAGTGGGGATTTTGGATGAGGAGCAATAAACGACGACTGACTCGTTTAATTTTTCATTTCGATAGAAATTCGCTAGTCATAAGGGATCACTAATTTCAGATGCAACTGAACCCACACCAAATCATAAAGCCAAGTTCAATTCATTCGATTTTGGTTTCGACAGCAATTATTTAAAAAAAATACAAGAAGGTCTACATAGCATCCAAAAACAAACAAACAAACAAAAACAAAACAAAACAAAACAAAACAAAACAGGACGGAATAAGAAAATACATTTTTATGTCCTTGTGGAGGGAACCAACAAGAAGACAAAAATGCAGTCTTAAATGCATAATGGCTCCATTGTATTCAAAACTAGGATTAATGTACTAGTTAAATAGCCCCCCCCCCCCCCTTCGCCTAAAAAATGATAATAAAAAATACAAATTATGAAACCTTAATCCCCTCCATCTCCATCCCCTGGGCCCCACATGTTTGGGTGTCAGCCCCCAAAATCCACAAAACGTTCTGCAGCCCCTGATCGACATATTCTGTCTCCTCATGTATGAATTTTTCATAACTGTGAAGAAATATCTTTCCCATCCTCACCCTAACGAAAGGGGGATGGCGTGTACAAATATACCCCCCCCCCCCTTTTTGTCTCGCCCACCGGAGGTGAAGGCGAGACTAAGGGATCCAAATGTCGTCCGTCCGTCGTCCGTCCGTCGTCCGTCCGTCGTCCGTCCGTCGTCCGTCCGTCGTCCGTCCGTCGTCCGTCCGTCGTCCGTCCGTCGTCCGTCCGTCGTCCGTCCGTCCGTCCGTCACAAACGTTATGAAAGATAACTTGGCAACCGTGACTCACTTTTCAACCAAACTTGGGTTGTAGATGCACTAAGGGGACCTGCATGTTATGGTCCAGTCAGAGGTCACATGGTAAGGTCAAAGGTCATTTCAGGTCAAACGTTAAAGTTTACGTGCAAGACTCTCTTATGACACAAAACTCTGCAACCGTGACTCACTTTTCAACCAAACTTGGGTTGTAGATGCCCTAAGCGGACCTGCATGTTATGCTCTAGTCAGAGGTCACATGGTAAGGTCAAAGGTCATTTTAGGTCAAACGTTAAAATTTACGTGCAAGACTCTCTTATGACACAAAACTCTGCAACTGTGTGACACTGTTCAATCAAACTTGGGTTGTAGATGCACTAAGGGGACCTGCATCTTATTGTCCAGTCAGAGGTCACATGGTAAGGTCAAAGGTCATTTCAGGTCAAATGTTAAAGTTGACGTGCAAGACTCTCTTATCACACATAACTTTGCAACCGTGACTCACTTTTCAACCAAACTTGGGTTGTAGATGCACTGAGGGGACCTGCATGTTATGGTCCAGTCAGAGGTCACATGGTAAGGTCAAAGGTCATTTCAGGTCAAACGTTGAAGTTTACGTGCAAGACTCTCTTATGACTCAAAACTCTGCAACCGTGTGACACTTATCTATCAAACTTGGGTTGTCGATGCACTGAGGGGACCTGCATGTTATGGTCCAGTCATAGGTCACATGGTAAGGTCAAAGGTCATTTCAGGTCAAACATTAAAGTTTACGTGCAAGACTCTCTTATGACACAAAACTCTGCAACCGTGTGACACTTATCTATCAAACTTGGGTTGTAGATGCACTGAGGGGACCTGCATGTTATGGTCCAGTCAGAGGTCACATGGTCAGGTCAAAGGTCATTACAGGTCAAACGTTGAACGGTTAAAGTTTACGTGCAAGACTCTCTTATGACACAAAACTTTGCAACCGTGTCACACTTTTCAGTCAAACTTGGGTTGCAGATCACTAAGGGGAAGTGCATGTTATCATTCTGTTGGACTTCACATGATAAGGTGAAAGGTCATTGGAGGGTCATATGTTACAGATGTTTTCAAATTCTTGAATTTGCTTTTCCTCTGTCATTTCTTGTTTCAAACGTTAAAGTTTACCTGCAAGACTCTCTTATGACACATAACTTGGCACATGTTGCTGCAGTAGCAAGCAAATTTGGATGATAGATTCACTAGGGGTACATTCATGCTGTTGTGCCATCAGGTCACATGGTAAGGTTAAAGGTCATTTTAGGTCAAACATTAAAGTTTACCTGCAAGACTTTCTTGTGAATCAAACTTGGTTAGGGATGTACTTGGGGAAACTTTCGTGTTATTTAGTCACGGGTGGGCGAGACACAATCTTGCTATTGGCTTGTTTTTTAAAAGAAGAAATTATATTGTAATCATTCAGTTGGTGAAATTTTTAATAAATCTGTCATAATCGACGATTATGGTGATAGAATTCCCACTCAAAACGCTCTTAAAAACCAGAGAAAAAATGCATGAGTGTCGATCCCGGGATGGGATAGGGGGATGGGGCTATATATTCCCCCAATATTTCAGGTGGGGGATGGACTATACACTCTTAAGACGATTCAGTTAAAACTGACTGAAAGAAAGGGTCAGCTGGGTGCAACTATTATTTTAGTACCCTGTAATGTCTATTTTTGGCCATTTTGTATTTTGACTGGTAGACTGTCAGTTTTGACTAGAATGTAGTGAGATATTTGACTAGACATATTAGTTGCACCGAACTGATCCTTAATCTAGTCATTTTGACTGAATCGTTTTTCATCCCCCAGTAATGCACCTTCAAAAATTGACGATGATGACGATAATGATGACGATGATGATTACTATTCATAGGATCACCTTAGACAAACATCTTCACTATTTTTCTTTTTAATTTTTAATATTATTATGATGTCCCAATTCAAGAATTCAGAGAAAATAATGGAATTTAGCAAGTTGGCAATCCAATGAACCACTCTCAAATGCTGTGAAATGTGACTTTACTGAGGGTAATTGAAAGTCCCAGCCATGGGAGGGGGATACTCCCACATCCATTATGGGAGGGGATACTCCAATCCCACATCAATTGGCATACACAGGGGCACAAGGAAGCCATGGCCCCCTGTTCATTCCCTAACAAACAAACAAAACAAAAAAGAAAGAAAGAAAGAGGAGAGAAATGAAAAAGAAAAAGAAAAATAAAGGAAAAAACTGGAAGCTCCCTCGCATTTTCAGTATTTTAAACAATGCCGTTTATAGTACTATTAAAGGAAATAGGTTTGAATCTTGTCACTCTCTATCCAAAGTTGTGCAATTCTTCTATTAATGAAATATTAGTAATACAGCTGCAAGGATTCAAGTGGCAAATTGACCTAAAACAGATGACTTTTCAGAAGATAATGGCCTGTGACCATTAGTCTATTCCTATCATACCCTCTGTGAGAACGGAAGATGCCAATAAATAGTATCAGTAAAATCAAAGGGACTAAAAATACACTTGAACCTGTTCTCATGATTCAAAAGATCCATTTTTGCTTGCTCTTAAAATCTAGAAACAAGATATTTCGGGCAGTGCAGTCACTCTTATTCCAGCGGTGAGATGCCCGAATATCATAATATTTTTGCAACGAGGTGTCAGACTATCCTCAAATTCTGCAGGGAGGTGTACATTATAAAATTATCTAGTGTATTTTGTATATTTTTTTACTCGCTCGCTGCACTCACTCATGAAAAGAATTATTTGGGAAGGCAAAGGAATCGGGCATTCAAGGGAGATGACAGCATATATTTTTGATATCTTATAAGCCTGTGGTGTATTTTGATGACGAAATGATATATTATCATCAAGAGACATGTGTTTTTCCTTGATCGCTCGTAATTATATTTGCGGGCGGGTGAGGATGTGTGTATATACTCGAGTGTGAGAAAGAAATTTCGGCAAAATGTTTCGATCATCTCCCCCAATCTTCGAAACGGATTTACGCCGGTGTCTACCTGTGATCCAAGTTATGTTTTTATGTTATGACTGTTCAAAACATTGTCTGTTATGATAATAATAACGTTTCGAGAAAAAAAGTCCCTCTGAAACGTTCTGGTGTGCTATTTACTGTCCAGTATGTTATCTTGTGCCAACCATAATATGTAAGAGTAAGCGCGTATATATACCTACAAGCATAGGCCTACATTCTAATACCTGATTTTCAGATCCTTATATTTCAACTTTCTGTTATTCTTTATGATGCAAGTAGGCTACATGTATTTTATGTACTTTGCTTTTGTATGTTTTCATTTGAAATAAAGAGATGAATTGCAAAACTCCTGTCATGTGATTTCTTGGCTCCAAATGCATCCATGTCCACCCTGAATAAAAGTGTGGTGGAAAGAGAGAGAGAGAGAGAGAGAGAGAGAGAGAGAGAGAGAGAGGGGGGGGCAGATGAGTGGAGGACGAGTGGAGAAGTTAACACGGTGACCTCAGTCCCTATCAGTCTATACCATGTAAACCCATCTGTCCCTGATTGATTGCTTGTGTACCTTGATATTTTAGCGAATAATTACGATGGATGACTAAATACTTACATTTGACCATTATGATGATTGTCATTAACTTCGTTTTCACAAGAAAAAAAAAAAGTTGCACCTGGACTGTCCGAAGCCTCTACACCATGTACACCATCTATGAAAGTGACTGGCGCGAACATGGGCGTCAATCCATAATGCCTCAATTTGCTTCTGATATAAGTGCCCCTTTTCCTTTCTAAGTTTAGTTTGTCTCATTTCTCTTTCTGTTGCGTTCTATAAGTGCCATAAGTGGCCCTTTTGTTTCCTGATATGTTTCCCTTTTCCATTCCAGCATGTGTCCCCTTTTTAATTTGATACACACCCATTTTGATTTCATATAATCAAGTGCCGCATTTGCTTTCTAAGTGCCATTTCCTTACGATAAGTGCCCTCTCGAACCTGATAAGTTAGTGTCTCTTTCATTACTAATGAACGTTCGGTTGATTATGAAAAGTGCCCTTTTTCAGTGCCCCTTTTCGTAAAGTATTGCAATTCTCCTTCCGATAAGTGTCCTTTCAAAATCTGAATACATATCACTTTGTACGTCCGATTAGCGCCCCTTTTCTTTCGTGTGCCATTCCCCCTCTGTTATTAATCCTTTTTCACATCTGGTAAGTGACCTAAGTCTCCAAAACGGCCATATACCTAGCTCTGAAAATCATATCGGAGGAGTTTCATATTTCCCTTGTTATTTATTACAGTGTGAGGCAGTGGATCAGGAGGCAAGAGCTAAGGGCCCAACATCCAAAATTGGAATACTAAATAGAAGCAATGAGGATATCCCTCTCCTTTCAAACTCCTCGCATTTACATAACGTATTTCAGGCATGACATAAGCCTACTCAGTGTGTTGTAGCCATTGATTTATAATTCTCCTATTCATGTCGAGATGGTGCTTGAAATTAAACCCCTTTTTTCACTTTTGACCCTTTTCCTCTAACAGTATATCGGTCGTGATAAGATCTCAAATATGCAATGAAAATAGGCTACTAGTATATCATGCAGTGTCAGTCTATTGCGGTTCACCTGAAGGTTCGTTCTGAATATATAGTAATTTTATTGTAAAGGAAACAAAGTTGAAATTCCAGTATAGCCCCTCCCCCCCCCCCCCAAAAAAAAGAAAGAAAAAGAATGAGTACGAATACATATTCTGAAAATGAGAGATATCGCCTTATATTGAGTGGGGTTACTCAAAAACAGGATATTCGTAGTGCCTTCTTACATAAATTTTCTTACATCATCAGCTCCTTTAAATCCAATTCTCTGCATACCGATTTAGAGATTACAAATTGATATTGTCTTGGTGTCACTCGCAGGCTGACAACCTCAAATTTTGACCGCAAATGGCGTAATCTTCGGTGTGGAATTTTACCTCAAATGGCGTAAATGAATTCTGTAAATATCCCTGAACGATGTTAATGGCGTAGGACAGTGTAAAAAGTAATTTGTATGGCACATTGTAAAAAACGTACCCCTAAATATTGTGTATATGGATAAAGATGTTGTAGATCTACATCACTGAATGGTATGAAATATTTGAAATCATACAGAGTCAATGAAGAAACATGAATTAACCCAGATTCCAGATTGTTAAGAATGTCGGGAAAAAACCAGATTGCAGCCCTAAAAACTGAAAAACATCCTGGTAGGATCCATGCTTTTCCCCAACGACGTCGTCGACACCTTGGGTTGGAATTCCGACCCTTTTTCAACTGGAGATTCTTAGTAACTGCCCCCCCCCCCCCCCCCCCCCCCCACTTTTATCACTCAGCTCTGGAAGACAAATCAACGGGGTTTTATTGTAAATGCCCCGTCACATATTAGTGAATCGAGCTAACGAATGCCTAACGAACGGCTATTTTTTTAAAGTCCAGCTACGCTCAAATACGCTAAAATTTTTGGCCACAATAGGGTTCTGAAGGTCCCGTCACATATTAGCTAATTTGAGCGTATCTGGACTTTAAAAAAAATAGCTGTTCGTTAGGCATTCGTTAGCTCGATTCGCTAATATGTGACGGGGCCTTAAAACATCATGCTGTCCTTGGGGAATTTTTCTCGAACTTCCCATGGCCGCCAGTCCGTTTTCTAAATAATGAGTCACATTTTTTTTCAAGAAATCTCTAAACATCTGAACCTGGGGTATGGTCTTGTGTAGGAAAATTCTTAACATGCCCCCACTTTTGGACAAGGGGAACTTTATTGTTCAGTATGCTATTCTCGCCCATGCTGTCGCTATAAAGAACACACCGCAGATGCAAAAGCTGTTTGAAATCAAGGTTCACCTTTCTTCTCCTGCCAGTGGAAAATGATAAAATCTTTAAAAAATTAATGTGTCACTTTTTTAATGAAAATCCCTGATCATGGGTACATATAGGCCCCTACCCTTTAGTGCCAAAATGACCCTTGAAAATGAGAACGGGTATATGGAGGCTTCAGCTGCACATCCTTCCGAACCAAATCTAAATAGGCCTACCGGGGGGGGGGGGGGCGACTGCATGACCATATGGCGTTTTGGAAGTTTTCCGGGGATCCCACAATATTTTTTTGTTTGAGGGCAGGTTGATAGACTGACTGCGTCAGTCACATCAATTTTTGTCACTTTTCAGTCTCCGACGCTCGCCCCTGCCTCCATCTCCGACAGTGGCAGCCAGGAAATTGCTTTCAGATTTTCAAGGGAGAAGTTTTTAGCTTGAGGACTGGTCTGTTCCCATGGGTTAAGTGGTTCAGTCGCATTGAATTTTCTAGTAAATGAATCTCAGTCTCAAGTTCCTAAGCCTCTAATTGTGTCTCCCACTCCTTTCCCAAAAGAAAAAAAAAACAGTTGAAACTGGTCCAGTTGAACCAGTTAATGCCAACTGGTAACCCTGGAAACTGAAATGGGCTAGCTGGTCTAACATGGTGCAGTTAAAATTGAACTGGTAAAAGAAACAGTTGGAGTATTTCTAACTGGTTTTGAAACTGGATTTTTTTTTTCTTTTTTTTTTGCAACTGGTATTTCGGTCTTACTGGTGTTTTCCTATACTGATCTTCCTGGGGTTTTCAACTGGTATTTCCACTGGTCTTTAGTGGTCTTACTGCTATTTTCAACTGGTATTTCTGTCTGGTGTTTCCAACTACATGTACTGGTGTTTTCCAGAGTCAACTGGAAACTCCCGTTTGGTTTCTTATATAGCACGGGATATAGCATGATCAGTGCATTGTACTTGTGATGACGGTTAGTTCTTTCTGTTGTTATTTTAAATAGGCCTATATAATGCAAAATTACACATCTTACTTTTCGAAAAAAATTTTCGGGAGAGGCCTGCCGTGCTTCCGCCCCCCCCCCCCCCCACCCGTTACATGAAATCGCCGCCACTCGCTGAATGATCTGGGGCTATGGAGGGAACGATATCACATTTGGATGTATAAGTTCTCCGATATAATCCAATCATCTAATCGACTTTGCATACATGAATTTCGTTGTTTATACGTATATTGTTTTTTAATCTTTATTTCTGCTTCTCCATATATCAATTAATCTAAAAGTGTACATGAACTCCTCTAATTTTTAAATAAATTTTGTTTCCTTTTTTTTGATACTTGTCCAAAATTATGTAAATTCGTGTCTCTAATAACAATGAGTCACCACCAAGGGCTACTGGATTTCCTTAGATCACTTAAAAATTGTATTAATTTTGGTCTCCTTCGTTATTTCCCGTGGGAAAATAAACATTTCCAAGTAGCATTTTCTGTCCTTGTATATTACATTTAATTAAGACATATCTACCATTTCTATCTACCCAAGTAACACCAATTCCAGTGTCAAATATATGAACACAAGAAAGAAAGAAAGAATTCATGGGATCTTTTTTTTTTGTTTGTTTTAAAGAAATATTTTATTTCCATTTAATGAACAAATTAAAAGCACATAATATTAAGCACATACTTGTATTGTAATATCAAAAGTATAAAGTCACATAATTCAGTGAATTCAATAACGTATACAACGGATTGATTCGAATAAACTAAATTCAATAACAGAACACATCATGCTTTTACACCTGATATCAATTACATGCAATGTAGGTCTATATAATACAGAAAGAATGAGACGCTGGAAAAAAAAGTCTTACATATATGTTCAATTGAATGGAAGTAAATTTAAATTTAAAAAAACATTAAAAAAATAGAAAGAAAAAAACAAACAAAAAAAATCGATCGATCACATCCGGACGATCGCAGATAGCTAGCTAGCTATCGATATTAGTAGTCAGCTGTTCATGGCGCATGGCTGGTCTTATTATTAATTCCCAGATCTAACTGTTAAGCCAGATCAACAAAAGAACGCGAGTATCTAGTTAACAGCACTCAATCTACAAAACTTTTCTCCGGCAACGTTGATACAAACAATATTCGAAATCGGGACTCAGATGATCGTCAACCATCACAAGCTTATTGCTAGGTAACTCCGCAACGACATCGCCGACAATTTGGCATCTCCAGTCCAGCCCTGCATACGCCTGGCGCTACGCCAGCGTAGGCCATGGCCATGGCATGATCTATGAGCCTAATTGCTGGTGCCAGTCTCTGGTCGTGTGTTCGGAGGACCATACAAAAATGAAACCTCCTCTTTTGCCTTTGAATTTCATATTCACTGAATAGTAGACCTCTACCGGCCATCAATTGATAATATTGCCAAACATAGGCCTAGATCTAGTTAATTCTCAAACGATTTGTGAAATATTGCTTGTAACTGTAAGCTTCTTCAAATTGCTGTTTTGTCTGGATTCACAACTTGTCCTAAGTTAGACCGAAGTGTTCTGTCTCTAACAGACAGAACACTTAAACCTGTCTGGACACACAACGTCTGGGTTACGGCGAGAAGGGACCCCAACTATATGTTGGATCTAACATTGCCATTAATTATTACAGAGACATATAGAGTCTAGACTAGGCCTGGTGTTAAGAACAAGAGTTAATTACTGTTTACGTTAAAGTGAAGTAAACTAGGCTAGTTTACGGTACTTCACTTTAACGTAAACAGTAACAACACTCTACTAACTGGTACTGTGTTAGTCTAAGTAGGAAATGTAAAATTTAGATCTAGTCTTGCATGAAACCATTGACATATGGGACCCTAACGTTAGACCGAAGTTTTCTGTCTCTAACAGTTGTCGTTAGCCTCTTATAATGGTACTTGGTAGGAGTGCCGACCCTACCATTATAAGAGGCCAATGATGACTGTTGGAGACAGAAAACTTTGGTCTAATGGGACCCCTAACTAAGCTAAAATTAGTAAAAATACTTGTGAGTGGGGCCATGGCAATGTCTGAGATGGATGAACCTCTCGATCCCAGCCGGTGTCCAACTAAAGACCTGAGTGTTTCAAGGATCTGCGCCTCCACAAAACATGGAAGATACAGAGTCTCCAAAACAAGCAATTCCCAGTGTCAACCAGCTGAGATTGTACATGTACAGGGCACCTATCAATTGACGTTGGGTTTAACTTACTGTCTTTAATCGTAGTCTAGGCTAGGCCTAACTAAATTTATGACAAGCTAACCTAGAAAACTCTAATCCTCTAATTCCATACAGAAAATGGCATGGGCAGTCAACATTGAAGGTGACTTTGGTTCCCAGAACACCTGGCCTGATGGTACACCAGTCAATAATGGACCTGCACTATCATCAAACATGTCAAAGAGAGCATCCAATCAGGGAGGATATAGTAGCAGAGGTGATGAAGGAGGCAGAGTGCACTTGAAAGATTTGACAGCACAGGCATCCAATGTAGTAAGTTAACATCTAATTTAGATGGTAAAATTTTAGTGCTCAGCGATTGTGCTCCCATGTTCCTTTCAGTTTTTTATATTTGTTTTTTTTTTCCCCAATATAGGAGGGTATTTTGAATAGAATTTATGATCTCTAAAACTATGTTGCTTTTTTTCTTTCTTTCATTTTTTGGGTTTGGCTACACCCATTAAAAGTTTAATTTTGATAACATTTAAGCTTACACACTTAAAAAGGGAAACAAGGGAGGTGTTTATTTTCATGCCTGTAAACATGATCAATACTGCAACTTCTGATTATATCTTGCCAATGTCCCTGATCTGCATGCATGTCACTGCCTCTTTTTTTCTTCTTCTTCTTCATTTTCTCCTTCTTCATCATCATCTTCTTCTTCTTCTTCATCATCATCATCTTCTTCTTCTTCTTCTTCTTCTTCTTCTTCTTCTTCTTCTTCTTCTTCTTCTTCTTCTTCTTCTTCATCTTCTTCTTCTTCTTCTTCTTCTTCTTCTTCTTCTTCTTCTTCTTCTTCTTCTTCTTCTTCTTCTTCTTCTTCTTCTTCTTCTTCTGCTTCTGCTTCTTTGTCTTCATCCTTTTTTGTTACGCTAAATTCGATCCCCATCCTATTATAATTCATTTTGTCGCTCTTTTCTTTTAGTTCTACATTTCATATTTTTACATTATGCCTTCAGTAGTGCCTGCTACAATCGTTTGCTTTACTGACCTCGCCTTCTTCCGTACATTGTTTTATGCTATTGTCAAATCCAACAAATTGTTATTTCTTGTTGCAGGTAATTGTTGGGATTGTAATTGCAAAACAGAAACCAAGACAGGTACAAAGTAAAGCAAGTAAGTGTATTGTGTTTTATTTCATTTTTGTCAAAATGAAACTTGTACTGCTACTACATGTTATGCAATATTATAAACATATTTTTCTGTTTGAAAACTAGTAAATATTTTGAACGTTTTGCAGGTTCTTTATGATTGCTGTCCCTTGATAATTTTAATTCCAGACTCTTGCAAATGCTTACTATCGAATTAGGGGTTATTTTAAATTCTCTTTATATTACCAATAATTTAAACAACCCCCCCCCCCCCCCCACCTAGGAGCAAATTAATTTTTGATGATTGTTTTCATAGCATTGTTTATTTATTCCATTCCACTGATGTAGATCCAGGCACTGACCGCTCTGTATTTGGCTTTACTCTTCGAGACTCTCCTGTAGACTTCATCAATGCATCCTGCTGGGGATCCAGTGAACATGTACTTGGACTTGGCAACAAGTTCAGAATTGGAGATATTGGTTGGTTGATTTTCACTTTGCCCCACATTTCATTTCAGTGAAATAATATTTAGACTTTCTTTCTCAATTGACTTTAAGAGAATGAAAAGGAAACTTTCATAAAATCGAATTGGTTGATGTTTTATACTAGTCCGCTGGACTCTGGGGTGCCAATCCATTTTATATTTTGGGGGAGAACACTATCAAAAAAGTTATTGGGGAGACAAAAAATTTGGGGTGAAATACACCCACGCTCACACAAACAAAAGTTCCTCAGCTGAATTCACATGAAATTTGCTGACAAGCAAGGTGCCAGAGTCCAGCGGTTTAAGGTACTTGACTGGAGACGTGAAAATTGGGGGTTTGATTCCTGGCACGGCATTTATGCCCTTGAGCAAGGCATTTTATCTACATTGGTCTTTTATCGTACATCAAATAAATTGACATGCTATGCGCATATTGTTACCAACGTGCATATGTGTTTAAAAAAAAAAAAAACACAAGGTCCTCATTTTAAAATTTGGGGGGCTTGCCCCCCCCCCCCCCCAGCCCCCAATGATGCTCAAGGGTTGACTAGAAATGTGTTGTTGAACTCATACTTTCTAATCTTTCATTAATAATTTCCTAATTAATCGTATGGATTGTAGTAATTTCTGTCTTTCTTTTGACAAGTTGAGATCAAGAACCCACAGGTCCAGACAAAGTCACACAGTGAAATTGAGGAGAGATGCCGTCCATGGACTCCATGGTGAGAGTAAAAGTCAGGAAATGTTACTTCTTTATGTAATTAACAGAGGATCTACAATTACGCTACTATAACCAGCCCCAGTAAACTGTAAATTTCCATGACCATTTTTACATTTTTAAAACGTGTAAACATGCATCATTGCAATATTAGCAAGCTCCCCTCATAACTAAGTATATAAGTGTGTATGACTGATTACATACACACTAGTTCTGAGGGAAGCTTGCGGGTATTGTGATGATGTATGTTTACACATTTGAAAAATGTAAAAATTGTCATGGAAATTTACAGTTTCCTGCTCAGGAAAGTCATGGAAAGTCAGGGAATTTTGAAAATTTGTTAAGTGTAAGAACCCTGTAGTAAGACATATAAATGAATGATTATTGTGTTTCTCTTAGTAAGGAAGCTGCATCTCCATGCAAAAGCTGCATTCAAACAAATTTTCCTTGGTGAAATATGCAGGCTGCAATATAAGAGCACTAAGGTGTTAAAATAGACTTGTGTATTGTCAGTAGGAAATTGTGCATTGTTGAGCATGCATGAGTGTTGTGTGCTAAAGTGTTTACTAGATGTCATGCATGCAGCTGGAAATAGATTTGTCTGACATGCATTAGACCAGAAGAACTACAATGCATGAAATTGCAGTTTTGTTACGGTACAAAGGAAGAAAATAAACAAAATGCATTCAGAACAAGACTTTATCAAATCACAGAAAAGTATTGCAGCAGTTTTTAAGTCAGTACATCTTTGAAAATTGCAACACATTTTTTTAGACACATGCAGAGTTATTGTATTTTCTTTTGGCATGTGTGAAGTATGAAAACATAATTTGTCAAAGTGCATGTACCTCTTGATCTACGTTCTTATACTAAAAGTTAAATTTGAATCGAGGTTCAGTGGATTGTACATGACTGTTTCTGATAATGAAAAGCTTTCAAAGGCTATTTACATTAACTTCAAAGTACATCTTAAAATTTCGGTTGAAAGGATTAAGTGTGACAGTGATAACCATTAGAAAGAGGTTCTGTGTTTACTTACCCCACACATTGCTATTTCTTTGTAAATTCTTTAACAGTGCTTTCCAGCTGAATGTGAGTGAGAGATATTCCAAGTTGAATCTCTATGACGGATGGCATGCTGAGCCCTTCGGCACCTTACAGCACATGCCTATTAGAGAGAGCAGTGATTACTATACTCTGGGTGATGTCTTGGCTAATGGTCGTAACCTCCATGGAGAGCATATCAACCTTCTCACACTGGTCAAGAAGGTAATATAAGGACTGTCATTGAGCCCCATTGATCCAATGCCAGCACAATTATTTCCAAACTATGCACCCTATTACTCCTCTTCTACACATGCTGTTGTGACCTGCCTTAAAAAAAAAAGAGTAACACACAAGATTCAATAACTTTGCCTTAGAGGGTTTTTACATGCAGTTTAATGTTCCATGCAAAGTAACATTGAAGGGTTAAAATCAGTAATTGGGGTAAACATTTAAGTTAAGTGTAGGATCAATACATGTGAACCTATGATATGTGAGGCTGTTGCAATATTTCCTTGATATTTCAGTGGAATTTATTTCCATTCATTTTCATTTTCATCATAGATTTGACTTGCTATTCATACTTAGTAAATTGTGATGCATTCAAAGACAAAATTTAATGAAGGGCTAAGTCCTGTCTAAATCAGAAAATGTGTTTCCAGAAGATTGAACTTACTTTGTTTAACTCTTACTGAATTTAATGACTTTCATAGAGAAGGATGACTATCATATTTAAATAGAAAAGAAAAAAATAAATAACCTCTCTCAATGGTTTGATCTATAGAAGATGTTAATATATTCTTGTAAATACTCACATTGTTTATAATTCATGTGAACACTTCCATTTCTTATTTAACAAAATTCAAGGAAATGGAATATTGCGTTGATTATGACCCACAAAAAGGACTAGCTAATAGAAGATTAAGGGCTAGCCCTAAGGAACTAATTAACTGAATTTATCATGAACTTGTATTTTTGGTTTTCTCAAATCCTTTGTTGTAGCCACTCATATCTGTTTAATTGCCTTTTTTATATCCCAGTTCATAGTTATCTATTTTTGCATATGCTGAAAACAACTACCAAAATTAAATAGGCTTCCTTCTATATATTGATCTGTAGAAGATGTGAAAGTACTTTTGTGCAAGCTCATTAATGATATGAAGACTGGTGATTCAAATTGTATCATTATGTCCATTGTAAATGATAAGCTTAGAACATTTATTTATCAGTAGATACCTATCAATCACTCAGTAGTCATAAAACATGCTCATTCATGAATACATGGTTAGGTAGCTTTACTTTTCGTGTGCCAGTATTTGTATCATGCTTTTAGCATTCTCTTAATTTCTTTCAATTCCCTCATGTTATTCCTTTCTATCTTTTTCTATGTCTCTTCTTATCTGTTTTTATTTCTTTCTTCTTCCTATCTTTTTATATCACTTCTTCCCCCTTTGTTCACTTGTCCTTCCTTTCAGCATTATTGTTTATTAAACTCACTGTTTTATCATGTAATGCTTCCTCTCTCTCCCCCTCTCCCTCTTCCCCTCTCTCTTCACCCTCTCTCTCTCTCTCTCTCCTCTTTGGTGATATCTACCTCTCCCTTTTCTTTACTTTTCCTGCATACTGTCGTAATGATAATGGCTGGAGCTAAATGCAAAAGCTATGTTTTCCTGTGCTCTTAGTAAGTGCATTAGGACTGGTTCGTTCAAAAGTAGTGTATTGTTATTTTAAAGTGGTTATGTCTTTTTGCTTGCTGTCTTCCTTCCGCAAAACGACCATCTTGCAAGCAGTCTTTTGTGTCTTTACTCAAGTCTTGGCGCAATGCACTTAGTGAAATCTTCACTTGACATTTCTCTCCTATTCAGATTGGTACACCAAAAGACATTGTTACAAAAGGTGGGCGTGAGACAAAGCGATGTGAAGTATCTCTCTTTGACGAAACATGTTCCTCATTTTCTCTGGTTATGTGAGTAGAAACGCTATTTTTATAACATGTTATTGAAATCCCTGCAGTAGGATCGCCTGATTTGCACTAATTCTTTGTCTGGGTGGGTTGAGCTATGAAATGTTCAAATCTTATTGATAGAAGTCCGAACCAACATCTTTCTTCTCTTTTCATGATGTGTTTGTTAATCTTTCCTTTTTGTTCTCTGTCTCTGTTGCTATTTCTCCTGTCCAACCTTCTCTCTCTCTCTCTCTCTCTCTATCTCTCTCTCTCTCTCTCTCTCTCTCTCTCTTTCTCTTTCTCTCCATCTCTCCCTCTCTTTCTCATTCTCTGTCCCCCTCTAGCTGGGATGAAGAGGTCATAGACCTAGTGCAGCAGTGGGAAGCTAGAGAAACAGGTAATTTTCTGATCATTATTCATTTCTTTTCCTCCATTTTATAAATTACAATAACTTTTTTCATGTATCAGAATCAAATTGTTTTATTTTGAGCAAAATTTTGAACCATAATTACTGTGTGATGCATGGTGACCCAACAAAATAAAAATGTACCAGGTACTTACCTTTTTATATGGTACTATACACTTTAACCCATTCGTGACAGAGGTCCACATTTTGTGGCTTGGCCTAATATCTTTTGATGCAAAGCCCTAAAAATCATATCAAATACATGAGCAGAAAGAGCAAAAAATTCTACACAAACTGTGCCCATTTTGGTTGCGTCAATATTTGTTGTTTGATGCTGAAAAGTTTTTAAAGGAAAATAAGCATTAAAATCCTTAAATTGGCAATGTGATAGAAAGTTTAAAATCACTGTTTTCCCCTGCAAATTGGCAACTTTTTGACTTCTCATCATAATTTCTGTCAATTTATATTCATTTCAGATACATGACATTTTATAAGAAAAATGTAGCAATAAAATAAAAATGTTGGTGTTGCCAATTCGAAGAATAAAAGCTGATGAAATTAGGCTTTAAATAATTCCTGTCATGAATGGGTTAAATCACAATTCATCAACCTTATGCTCAATTTGATTTATTACAGTGATATTTGCTGTGGATGTTCTAGCAAAGTATGATGATTTCCGGAACACAATGGTAGCTAGTGTGGACTCTAAATCAATCTTCATTGTCAATCCTGGTATGTACATGCACTTTTATCAGACATACTGTATAAGCCAAATTTTTGCAGTGGTTTAATTTACTCTAATTTTGAAGTAATGTCTCACTAAAATATTGGCTCACACAGTATTTTTTCTTTAATCATTAAGATTCATCGTAAGTGTATGTCATGGGGGTTCTTTTCTTCTTTCTCTTCATGATGAATCTAATTTCTTTCATCAATAGACATGTCGTTCAAGTGTTATAAGTGGGTTGGCAGAGGATTAACTAAGAAACATTGGTCAAGTCAACCATGACATGTAGAATAAATATTACAATGTCTGTATCTGTAGCTTCTGTAGTAAAATAAGCTGTATAAGTGGACTAAAGTTTGCAAGGGCGATCAGATACACATATTTTAATATTTGTTCAGTGTATAACTTCCAAGCAGTTTGTGCTGTTTGTTTACTTTCTAATTATATCTTCAGACACCCGTGAGGCACACTCCCTGTACAAATTTGGTAAATCATGCACGGTCGATGATGAGTATGCAGAAGACACAAAGGACAGTGTTGATTGTAAGATACTTGTTTTACAGTTTCAAAAGAAATTATTGAGCATCGATTTCATAACATGGTATAAAGATTATCACTTTTTTTGCATGAAATGATCAGTAACTACTAGAATACTTTGTAAATGTATGATTCAAATTCATTTGTTTATAAAACCTGAAATTATCTAGATGTTTGAAAATATGTTAAGTTTTATTCATGTTTTTGTTCATGTTAATGGATTAAAAAAAGAACAGAATATTGATCTATATCAGTGAAGTTTAATAAAGTAAATACAATAATACTTTCAGTACTATTGGGATAAGCTGAAATGATACATCACAATCACTTTTAGCATAGCAATGCTGTAATTATCATTGTTAGGTATTGGCCTTTTATCAGCTTAGTTTGTTATTTTCCATCCTTTATATTGCTTAGTATGAGATTACTCATACACTCTTTGAATTTTAACCCATAGCAGTACAGAGCTTTCTTGAGGTCTAAATCAATCATCTTCAATCCTCAAATCGGCAACACAAATTATTTTTTTCCATGTTTACATAGCTTGAAAAAATAAATATGGATATAACATAAACCAAAATGAAACATAATTGTAAAACTGAATGTACTGCCCGACATTCTGGACCAACAGATACTGCAAAAGCATCTCCTAAAGGTGACACTGTACCTCTATGGGTTAACTGTTGAACATTGATTCCTTCATAGTCTCAGATAATCAACACCCTTTCAAAAGACCTGTTTACTAATGTACTCAAAGTTATGCTTCTCTTCAGAACCTTAGGTTACTTGCTGTTCAGTTCACCTGTTATCCATAATGGCTTCTGAAAAGGAGGGATCCAGGTTTACTAATGTACTCAAAGTTATGCTTAACCTTAGGTTACCTGCTGTTCAGTTCACCTTTTATGCATAATGGCTTCTGAAAAGGAGGGATCCAGGTTTACTAATGTACTCAAAGTTATGCTCCTTAGGTTACCTACTGTTTTTAAGGAAGAAAATATATTTTGATTAATCAGTTTGTAAAATTTTTGATAATCTGTCATAAACCGCCATCACATTTTAGAATTTCTATTTGAAAATGCGATTGAAAAACAGAAAAGTGGTTATTTTTGGCTCACTCACTTCGCTCGCGCATCATATTCTAGAATTTCTATTTGGAAATGCTCGCAAAATAAATATCAAACTTTGTGTCAGGGGGTCTGTGTCGGTGATTGAGGGTGTGTGTGTTTATACTTAAGTGTGAGATCGACACATAAAAATCAGCAAAAAATCTTCCCCCACTCCTCAAAGTGGATTTACGCCGGTGATACATTAGTATTAGTAAATAGGTCTTTTGACAAACATTATTTGTTGCTAAGTCAGGCAAGTTTATGGCAAATGTCTCAGTTGTTATGGGAAGCTTTTGTTAATAAGTATGCATAAGAGTAGTAAACAAGTCTATTGTTTCCTTTGGTTTGATAACAGTGCAAGGCATCCATGATGTGTACATGGTAGATGAGTTAAAGGCTAGGATGAATGAGAAACAGATGATGATGCAGTCAGATTATGGTATCATCTATGCATTCCTATCATCTTATGATCTGGATGGACCAACCTCTGGAGTCTTGTCAATGAGATGGTGAGATATGTGGATTATATTATTATTACCATAGTTGTATGCAGGTGGGAGGTAGGTGGGGGTAAAACTGCCACCCCCTCCCAGAAAAAAATGTGGAAAAACCTTCTTAAAGGCTTTCCCTTTTAGGCTGTGGGGCTAAGGGGCATTCACATCTCTAAAGAAAAATTATATTACTATTACCATAGTTGTATGCAGGTGGGAGGTAGGTGGGGGTAAAACTGCCACCCCCTCCCAGAAAAAAGTGTGGAAAAACCTTCTTAAAGGCTCTCCCTTTTAGGCTGTGGGGCTAAGGGGCATTCACATCTCTAAAGAAAAAAAAAAACATTTATGTTGAGGGAAAAAAAACAACAACTTTTCCCTATCCTCCTTCCTGGTAATGCTTTTAATTCTTCATAATTAACAGCTTTAGGAGGATTGTGTAAACAACTAGTCACTTTGTTTTTATCAATGTCCTTACAACTAATTGGCCATTTTTATCAGTAGCAAACATTTTGAAAGTATTTGGCCTCAAGGACTCGAAATAACAGAATCAAAGCTATCGAGAAATAGATTCAAGGTTCTCTTACTGACTTCTGTGAAGAATAGATAAGAGTGGCCTAGGGCATTTTAGGAATTATAAGATGGCTATCCCCTTGTTGATGCTTCTTACCATGTTTATGCTGGTGTGAGAAGCATCTTTCTCTGGGGCTTGTTGAGGGCGTGAGCAATCTGGAATTGTTTTCAGAGGGATCCTGCTGAATTGGCCTCTAGGTATTTTGCATATATGAATTTATTGCATTTGTGTGAAGAAAGAAATCGAGTCCGTGTGAAAGTTTCATTGATTACACCCTCGTGATTTTTTTTTTTTTTATGAGGCTGCATTTGTTCAGAACTTTTATATTGATAGTGATTTCATTATTACCTAAACATATTGTAAAAAAAAGGTGTCCCCCCGCCCACAACACCATTACAATTTGAGTTCATTGTATATGTATGTAGTTAATTCATTGATGTAAATTCATTATTATTTTCGTTGTAGAAGAGGTGGATGCTCGTGCTATCAGCTAGTGTAAAAAATGCATTTGTGGTATCTGGAATATTAGTCTAAATTTTGTAAAGGTGACCAGGATTAGGAGGTCTACAAATTTGTTTTAAATTGGATTATGAGGAAAAGCTGAGGCACATAATCATATAAGATTCTTAACATGCTTGAATGATATCAAGATTCATTTATGGTCTGCTGCATGTATTTTTCCACTCTAGGCATTGCTATGTTTCCTATGTTTAGGGGAGTAGGAGTTAGTCCAGTGGTAACGTCCACGATCAGCTCCTGTCTTCACCCACTCTGATTGGACCCAGGTTCAAACCTGAGTCATGTCTTTCAGATGCTGAGGTTAAAGGTTGGTTACAGATGTGAATAATCTTATATTATAGAAACATGTCTGTAAAAACCCAATTACACACACATGTTTGCTTTTAGATAGTTTCAAGTGTTTATTAAACTCGAATATTTACTTTGTGTTTTCCCCCTCATACAACACAAGAATGTAAGTTTTAAATGCTGTAATTCATTTATTTTCTCATATTTTCCCCTAACAGTACAAGCTGTCGATGGAGAGTCGATAAAGACACAGGGACTTGTTTGAACAGTAACTGTTCTGCTGCCCTTACTGATCAGTCTCAGGCCAGTTTGAACTATGACCTTAGGGTCAGTCTATCTGACCTTTCAGGAACTATCAATGGGGTCTACATTGGAGGTTATGTGGCAGAACAAATCATTGGAAAATCTGTAAGTGGAAATTAAACATTATGTTTTGAAATTTTACATTTATTTTTATTTCTTAAAAGAGACAAGATTAATTCAAAACCTTAGTTTATGATACCATGATTGACAAACAACTTAAGACTAAAACCGGTAGTAATAAGCTTACCAATCAAGCAAATGGTTTTTATCTCATTGTGATAACAAGCAAAATGTTTTCTACTCATATCTAGTCCTTGATAATGGTTTTATTTGTTTAAGTTTTTGTATTTCATCACCATTAGTATTACCATTGAACTAAATTCATGATATGTATACCTCAATACAATGAGGTTTTTAAAGAAATGTAAGAAAATGTAAGCAGGTGAGCCTATTTTAAGTGTTTTGTAAAAAAGTAGACAGTACTCTTTGATATGCTCTTATATGAAATTAAGAAGAGCTATAATAGTGTGATAACCTCATAGGAAATAAAATTTTATGAATTAATTGACTAAATCTTCAGGCAGAGGAATTCTCCAAGTGTTCAGAAGACCAATTGACCAGCATCAAATGGCAGCATCTGCTTGAAAGATGTAAGGTGTACTTCAAGATTCAAGAGAGACCAGGTATCGTTAACGGCTCATCTTCGTTTCTTAAGATCTTGCAGTGTGAGAGAGCAGAACCTGATGAGGTACTCAGAAATATCAAACAAGACTAGAATACCTCCCATTTCAAATATGCTTACATCATATGAAAATGTGTCTATGTAGTTATATCTAATTTTCCTGCTGCCGGGTACTGTATCTGAAAGAATTCAGTATGTGCCAGCATTGTGAAACTATGCAACCCGGGCTGGTGTCAGAATAATTTGTCAGAGGCATAGATTTCAGGAAATGCTGACAAGAAGGAAAAAATATATTCAAGTACACAGAATTTCTGACTGAGAAATACTAAGCTTGTCAGGAAAACAAGGAGGAAGATGTGAAAAGTGTACAAAAGGATGAAAGAGAAGGTGTGAAATGGGAGAATATGTTGAGAAAACGAGAGATACAATAGATGCATGTTGATGACCTTGGAGAGCACTTAAAACAAGATACCATGGTCGTAGTAAAGAGAATGAGATGTGAGCATTTCTTTGACATTAAACAGTGTGCTCAGTTTAAGCATGAAGACAAATGCTCTCAAATGAATACATCATTTTTTCACACTTGTGAATTTCCTCAAATATTGACTTGTGAAGCCCCTATTTCTTGCCGAGACTTGTGCACTGCCTGGTGATTATACTGAGATAAGATATTAAGTGAAGGGAGAGGGAAGAGAATGTTTTGAATTGACTCGGGTGATTGAAAGGAAGGTGTTGAGGAATATCTTATCAAAGAAAATTTAAAATACGAGTGTTCTTCTTGTGGATACCATCTTTCCAATTTGAATAGACTTTTTTTTTTTTTGTCTGTCTGTTTGTTTGTTTGTTGTGCCACCTGTTTCTATAGCTGTCTTCTTGCCCTGGTTTTGTCATTTTGTAAGTTTGAGTAATACAAGTCCTCAAAGTTATATCTGAGGAATGGATTGTGTGGACCGTGATGAGATAAATGTACTAAAGTAATCATTAAACATATGCTTTTTCAAATTGTTTTGAACTTAAAAATGCATAGAAGTTTCATTTTACATAGTCAGTTTGTGTCACCATTAATTTCATTTGTATCTACTGATGGAAAAAAAATATTTAATAACATGGTTCCTCCTTGTGAAAAAGGGCAAGTAGTCAAGAAACTAAGATTCTTATTTACTAGTCTAGATAAGTTGCACATAATGATTTATTTCTTTTGGACAGTAAAAGAATGCGAGATTATGATTCCAGCGAAATATTTAATTTTTGTTTTTAATCATTTATAACATTTGATATGTGTAAATACCATACTGCTTTTTGAAGATATCTGACGTTAGTGCATAGGCCCATATTTGGCATCTCATTGATGTTACATCATTGCTTTATTTAGTTTTCAAGTTGTGTTCAGTTTTATTGCATAATAATACTGTAAGTGACATATGCCTGACAAGATTTAGTGATCTATGAACATAGTTTATATTGAGTGAATATCTGTTAATCTTCAATATTAAAAAAAAAACTTCTATTTTGTATTATTGATATATAAAGAGATCTAATTTATTTTGCAAGAGATGAATTATTTTAATATATTTATTTGTAAATAAGGTATGGGAGTAAAGAAATGATCATAAGCTTTCTGTGTTCAGAAGGAAAAATGAATGTATGAAAATGAAACCAAGGTACCTTCTTATTATCTGTTCATCAAAACCTTTATCTGTTCTGTATAGGTTTTATGATTGTCGTTCACATTATCAGCAGTTGCTTATTGTTACTAAATTTATTTATTACAATAAATGTTTCCATTTCTCTGTGTACTGACGTCTTTGTTATATTTTGTCATTTTTCTGTACATAACTTCATATAGTACCAAAACGAAAATGAACAAATTTTTGGCATATTCTACCATGCAGTAAGTTGAGTTCTAGTATGAAAGTTCATCTGTATCTTTGTGCTGAGATCAAAACTTTACTTAATTCTAATAAGTTTAGTTGTACCCCTTCCTTAAGTTTTAGGGTTTCCTTTTCTAATTCTTGCTTGTTTAAGTTTTCGTTAGCATGCTCAACATGGAATGTTCCCCCCCCCCCCAAAAAAAAAAAGTAAATCAACCGTTTCTTTTATTCAATTTGTAACTAAGGGAAAACCCCGCTGTAGCTCAAAGCTCTTTATCTTCATGATAGTAATCGAATTCAGTCACCTACTTTCATTGTTAGTGCTTTATTTCTAAGACGATTTAAAAAAAAGTAAGTTTGGGGGCATGTAATTGAATTAGCTTGATTAGATGCCTAGAGATTCCAGTCGAGGAAGGCCGGAAATTATATTTCACATGTGTTCACACTGAAGTACAGCCATGAAATTAGGAAGGAAAACAACTGATCAGAAAGCCTGACAGATAAACGTACTGGTACAAGGAAAAAAATATATACTTTTTAGAACCCCACGATTTAAGAAGAAGAACAAAAAAGACATCGATCAGTACAAAGAAAGCAAATGACTTCAAATTTGCTAGTGATGGTGATGATGATTATGTTGATGATTTTGATAAAGATGATGATAAAGATGATGGTAAAGATTATGATGAAGATGACTGTGATGATTATGGGGGTGCTAATGGTACAGATAATGGTGATGATGTCGATGATGATAGTGATGACGGTAATGATAATATGATACATAATACGTTGACATCATATTCAGAGACGATATAGAGTAGTACTGATAAGATCCAGTGGGATGGAAAGAGAAGTTTTTCAAATTCATATCAAATATTTTTGCGAGAAATAGAAGTATAATCATGCAGATATCGGCACCCTGTTTGTTATACCGTCATGCTCACTTGGATGAATAATTTATGCTTCACAGGCGTGATGCATGGTGAAAGTTGTGAAAATGTATAACATGTACAAATAATTATGGCCTCTGCCAATTTTTTTAGATCTCTTTGGATCTGTGTCTGTCTTCTCCCTCCTCCTCCCCCCCCCCCCCCTCTCTCTCTCACACACACAACACACACTTTTTTTTTTTTTTCAACATGTTTTTATTAAGGATTTCATTCAAATAAACTCAGATAAATATAAACAAAATTGACAAATCTTCATTTCATATCAATAATAAATTACAAAACTATTTACCAAAAAAAAAAAAAAAAAACTGAAGCAAATAATGATGGAATGAAATACCTTGAATATATATATATTTATGTAAATAAAATTAACTCAGCCCCGACCCTCATGTAACCTAATAATACATATAATTAATATTGACAGATTTGCAGAAAGAAAAAAAAAATCAAGATATCATTGTTGCACCCCTAATATATTTTACATTAAGCTTCTACATACAAGGAAAGAAAAAGTACATTGACATATACACCCACTCACACACACTTACACCCCTGCAACCAACACACTCACACATATACACATACATAAACAAACATTCATACAAATATGTTCATGAACATTTAATTTTGACATAGGGTAAAAAGAAAAAAAAGAATCTGCAAATCAGCTTGACACAAGAGAAGGGGGAAATGAAAAGAACTAGTACAAATCATCAACACTCACTGAATCATCAACACTCACACCAAAATTGACACTCGTACCACACTAGACACATCCTATCTGTTCACATTCAAATCTCTTTTCACCTTCAGTTCATCCCATTTTTGTATGTGTAAAGTTATCTTGCCTGATTTTGATGCCAGGCGACTTTCTTCCTCTATACAACCCGTAATATATTTCTGTATTTTAATGAAAGAGGGTAACCGGCCTTCAGCTCTTGAATTAAAAATAGCATATTTTATAAATAAAATAACAGAATTAACACATTTATTTCTATTAGAATTTCCAGGTAATCCTAAAAAAATATCCCTCCAATTCATAGTTCTTAATTCAACTAAACAAAAATGATCAATACAAAATTGCCACAAAGGCTTAACTTTTATACAGTCCATGAATATATGAAAATATGATTCAGTATGTGTACAACAAAATGAGCAGTAATTATCCCCCACAAAACCAAATCTCTTCAAATGTTCTTTTGTATATATTGCTCCATGTAAAAGCTTAAACTGAAATTCCCTTTGTTTTCTTAAAAGAGTTGTACTTCTGATATATCCAAATAATTTACAAATTTCTACATCAGTAAAACTAAAATCACTGTGACCATCCTTGAGTGTTAATTTATACAATTCTTGTAGATTGGTAATGAATAAGTTATAAACTGTTTTTGATTTAATTAACTCAAAATCTGTTTCCTGTCTTCCAATATTCATACATATCCTAAAGTCTACGAAATCAATTTTTTTAAACTTTAACGAACCAGTGAAATTTTTCCAACTTGTTGGTATAGCGTGAGCGATATCTATTATTTGGAGAAGTTGATCTGCAGTAATACCAATATTTTGAAAAAACGACACAGGTTTTATGTGTCCATTATCAAAAATTTGATCCACACTAAATATTCCTTTATTAAAAAGATCCTTGTCAAAAATCGTTTTACCTCTGATACAAATATTTTGATTATTAAATATAATTGGATTAACCTCATCTTCAGAATATCGATATTTCCTCAAGTCTTGCCAAGCCTTCATCATTTCTGAATAAAATTGGGGTATTTTTATATTTAATTTTGAAGTGTCAAAGTCACATAGAAACAGAAATCTCCCTCCAACTGATCGAAAACAAAAATCAAAATACAACCTCCATCCTGCATCCCGTTCTCCATAAAGTAATCGTTTAAGCCACATCAAACGTTGAGACTTTACAAACAACTTAAAATTCATCATTTTTAAACCTCCTTGTGAGTAATCCTGATACATTATATTTCTCTTTATACGATCTTTTCCTGACCATAAAAATTCAAATGTGATCTTTTCCACTTCAGCATACAACCACTGAGGAACCACTATAAGTGACGAAACAAAGTTTAACCTTGACAATGCATATGTTTTCAACAAGTGAATTTTCCCCATAAGTGTGAGATCCCTTTGATTCCACCATCCCAAGAGTCTTTTTATTTTACTCAGAATTTCTTTGAAATTCATGTCCTCTTTTATTATAACATTTAGAGAAAAGTAAACACCTAAAATTTTAATATGCTGAACAAAGTTCCCAAACAACTGTATCTGAGGTCTGTCATTATCCCTACCCATCCACAAAATATTAGTTTTTCCTTTGTTTATTTTTAGACCACTAATTTTCTCGAATTCTTCAAAAAGGTACTGAAGACGTTCTAGAGAGTACGTATTTTTAACAAACAGTGATATATCATCAGCATACAAAATTTGTTTTAATTCATGGTTCTCAAATTGAATTCCTTCAACATTTCTGTCTTTCCTTATTGCCAAAGCCAGTATTTCTATACAGAGCAGAAACAAATATGGGGAGAGGGGATCCCCCTGTCTTACTCCTCGTTTTATATTAAAATAACCAGAAGAAAAACCCCCATTCATAACACAACTAGTAATATCTGAGTATAAAACACGGACCCACGAACAGAATGATTGACCAAATCCAAATAGTTTAAGGATATCAAAAAGAAAATCATGTGAAACAGAATCAAAGGCCTTTTCGAAGTCAACTGTAATTAGATATCCAATGTTTTCAAAATAAGATTGATATAATATATCATCTATTAATCTTACACCATCTCCAATGTTCCTATCTTTTACATAACCAACTTGATCATTATGAATAATCTCATTCAGTACACTTTTTAATCTTTTCGCTAAAACCTTTGACAATATTTTGTAGTCCACGTTTAAAAGTGTAATTGGTCTAAAGTTTTGGATATATAATGGATCTTTACCCTTCTTTTCCAATAACGTTATCACACCTTGCTTTTGTGAGGTTGTCAATGTACCCCTATCATATGTTTCATTTAAAACATCTACCAAAGTTCCCCCAATAAATTCCAAAACGTATAATAAAACTCTACCGTAAAGCCATCATTACCAGGGGATTTATTAAATTTCATTTCTTTTAAAACACTGAAACATTCATGAATACTTATTCTACCTTCACAAATTTTACAATTTTCTTTACTTAATTGAGGAATGTCATTAAGGAACATAGAATTTTCATTAACAAAAGCTTCACTCAATGAGTATAAATTTTCATAATATGATCCAATCTTCTTCAGTATTTCCTTTCTATCCTTAATGATATGTTCATCGTCATCATATAATTCTTTTATCACACTTTTTCGTTTATTAGACTTCAATAACTGTTCAAAATATTGTGTTTTTTGTTCTCCTTCCTCAAACCAAACTGCCCTTGACCGAATTTTTAAACCTTGTCGATTGTAATCGTACAACTTGTTCAAATTAGATTTTTTCTCATCAATGTCATCAATTATATTTCTCAATGGCCGAGACAAAAGTTGACTTTCTAATTCTTCTATTTCCTTCTCCAATTTTCTAATTTCAACTTTCCTAAGCTTTGCCTTTTCTTTTGTATAAGTATTAATAAACTGTCTCATTTTCATTTTCAAAAAATCCCATAACAGTAATTTATCCTTTATCTTTGGAATCCACACACGTACCCCCCACACACACGCACCCCCCCCCCCCCCCACACACACACACACACTCTCTCTCTCTCTCTCTCTCTCTCTCTCTCTCTCTCTCTCTCTCTCTTTCTCTCTCCCTCCCACCCTCCCCTCCTCTCCAGACCTATCGAGTATGTTTTACGTGAGTGAGAGTGTCGGAATCAAATTAGAGAGTGTCGAAATCTTATTCACAAGTTCTGTAGAAGTAATCATATAGAAGGCACACCCGACTGCACACGCATTCACCCAGATGCATCTTCACTGCGCAATCAGCGATAATTGTGTCTTTTTTTTCAATGTCTACATGTATTTCAAACCCTTCCAGGGTAGTATGAAAATAAATTGTGCAATTCACACTAAAAATCGACAGAGGGTACAAGCAGAGGAATGAAATCAAATTAATCAAATTGCAGATCGAATAGAAAAGGTATAGGATGGGGAAAAGAAAGATAGAGTGTAATAGAAGCCGAAAAGAGAAAGAGCTAGATCGAGGGAGTATAGAGAGAACAACTGGGAAGAAAAAGGGGATAGATGGCCGCTGGAAACCGTCTTCGAGCATTCAAAGCTCCTATAGAAATACGGTATGATATTGGTATATTTCTGTTTGTGGATCTTTTTACATTATAGCCAAATGAAATCAAATCATTGATTACAGGGCATTATACGTATTAACACTGAGCAACTGGCTGTTTTGTAGCCGTTTTTTTTTCTCTCTTTTATAAGTTGAGCAAACAAATTAAACTCACACATCTAGATAACCATAACAATATTATCTTTTGGTGTGTTTTTAGTGTCTGTGCATGGGTGCGTGAGGGGGAGGGGTCATCTGCACTTATCTAATATCCAGTTTCATGCAAGCATTTCATTCCATTTCATTTATTTTATTTTCCTCTTTCAATTTTTCGTATTTACAATGATGGTACAGTACATTTAGACAAACAGAATAAAATGGAATCGTTGAAAACGATGTTTGACATGTTTGAGCGTTGACCGAGTTACATTTAGATATAGTATAAAAGAATAAAGAAGTAAAATGTCAACCCGTCCTGTGATACCAGAATAACAAGCGTTCTTTGACAAAATTAGTCAAACTGGGGTTTATAAAAAGACCCTGTTCATGTTGATATCCATTATTATAACTGCTGCGTGAATGTATAGGCCCTATATTAAGTCTAGGCCAGTGGCATAGCGTGGGTCCAGACATTGAGGGGCACCAGCATGGAGGGGGGGGGGTCCTCGGTATAGATGAATTTGAATTATAAAGGGCATTGGTTCAGTGCATATGGTGAGGGAGAGGGTCAAAGCACCTCCTTTTCAAATTCGCTTTCCCTTCTTTCGTTTTTTTTTTTCATTTTTTTCATTTTTTCCCACTAATTCGAGGGTGAAGTGCAATATGATTCAAGGTGCTGCCCCCTGAGCTACGCCACTTGAGTAGGTCCTGTATTTTCTTTCTCTTTTATCGATTCAATGATTATAGCTTTCACCATGATTGGCATACCTGTTTGATTAAGTGTGTTTATTGGATCACGTCTCCGTTTTATCCAACTGTTGAAGGTTCTTTAGAAATTGCATTTTCGATCATTTTTGTTCATGTCAGCCGAAACTAGGAAATTAGTTGGCTGATCACGCTGTGTTATTTTACACTCCGTGCTGACGAACATACACCGTGACACGCGATCTCATTCGCTGCATTTGAACACGGAACTATGTGTACTCGAATATGTTTACTGTAGATGAATAAAAGGACGAAGGGGAAAAACAGTGTAAGATTTAAAAGACACACCAGCCAGATTAAGAAGAGGAACACCGGTATACAAGTGCATTTGGGGGATAATCACAAAACTCCAGCTCTAAAAATGAAGATTTTTTCTTTCACTGTACCATTCATTTTGATAATCGACTTCTGAACTACGAATACTAGTAAGCGATTGTGGCGTTGCGTCAGTCACTTCTCTTTGCCAACTGCACATGTCGATTGATTCTTTGCTAAATCTTTTAAAGTCGATGGCCCTGATCTTGCAAGTCATCATTAATTTTGTCGGCGTTTGAACCGCGTCATTCTATAACTTCGTGCGTCATGAAAGAATCATATCGTTTTAAAAGTGATTGCAAAATGAACAGTACCAACAATATATTTGTTAACTGACCTATGCGTTCATTGCGATCACAGGCTCAATGATGATAGCTTGTAATATTATGACGCAATCAAAATGGCGTCTCATGTGAGCCGGGCCTATGAAACTAGCAATGAGTGCATGCTCCAGTAATTCAGTTCTTCATGGTTTTATGCACAAAATGTTTTCCATAGAGCTGCTTCTCCAATACCCGAATGCTAAAAATGTTCAGATATTACAATGAAAGTTTTGTAAGAGAGCGTAGCGACTGAGCAAAATGTTGGCATTATTTGGGTGTGTCTCCGGGGTGTGTCATGGGTCATAATGCATTCGGTATTTATAGTAGTTTGCACTGATTTTGTAATTAAAGTACATAATGATAAACCGTACAGGACTACACTCGTTACCAAAGTCTGATGTTTTACTGATAGTATTTTATCAAACTTTGTTACTTTCATTAGGGCCTTTATTATTCCAGATTTCCAGTCCTGCATGGTTATCTCGTTAGACGAGAAAGACATAAGCTTTCAGACTAGAATATGTCGCTGTGTGCTTGCTAAAATCTTACAAACAGTCATCTCTTTATCCTGTTCCTGTTAATGTGATTTCGATTATTCAGTGTGATTTTCTCACAAAATATTTACTCATGTGCATGTCGTTGCATCGCGAATGGTCTGAAGTTTATAGTGGATCTCATCTGAGAATGCAGCTCTGAGTGAAAATAAATTTACAGACTACGAATCGTGTCTGTGCAAGAACATTTAGAGTTCATACACCACTTTAAAACCCTTTTCTTTCTTGTAAAAAATCTTTGTATCTTCATTTTCCCCCGGGTTCTTCCAATATTCTTGTCTAACTGTAGACGAAGTACAGCTGCAAGTGTCGCATTTACTCACCTGTATACTTATACTAGCTGGAATGTTTTCCATCGATCGCACTTTCGCAGACGCATGTATGAAATATATTGCGGTCACACAATCACTTAGATTTTTAGAATTTTAATGACGCTGCTATTGGTATTTTTAGGATTATGCATTCATGAAGAATTATTTATTTTCAAACTCATTTAGCTCACTAAGATTTGAAGCAGGACTCTGTTTTTTTTATATCTTGCAATTTTCGTTTAAGTTACGAAACTGGGAACAAGAAGCCTTGTTTAACATCAATTCTGATTACCATGGTAACGGGTTTCTTTCAAATCAGGCGGTGTTTTCCGTGACTGAATGAACGCATTCTTTTTATCATGACTTGTGCGCGTTATAGCAGCACCATCGCTTGATTTCGTTTCCTCATGCATGCGTGGCTCTTTCCGCTGCTCTTATAATGCATGTTGATTTTTTTCTCTTTTTCAAGGCGAGAAGATGGAAATCATACAAGTGTACAGTGAATTCTTAAAAGTCAGCATTTTACCTTCAGTGTAAAGGACTATTTTTAGAAGTACAAGTATATATCGAGTCAGACTAGAATTCATGAAACAAAAAACAGAAGATGATTCAATTTTATTAAAGTGTGTACAGTAGAGTGATATTTGCAATGTCTGCTGATTTGGGAGAAAATAACTGGGGCCGCGGGTGAGGGGGTCTGGGGCTGTGACCCCCCCCCCCCCCAATTTGGCTATATGAATTTAAAAAAAAAACAACATAAATTGTAAAGGCTGATGTTTAAATTGCTCACAGGCTTGCAAAATCATAAAACCCCATTGGGCTTCAGGGGGTCCCGCCCCTGGACCCTGCCTGTTGTGTCAGCACAAACGTTCCGCAGCCCCTGATCGGTGCTCATTAAACATTAGGCCATAAAAAATCGTAATTCTAATGCTGCATGTCATGACCCAGCGCCACATGAATTCGAACTCTATTCTTTCTTGCTATTAAATGTTGTCTGTATTCTATGGCGGTAACTTTAATGGATTTACGCCCGATTATAATGACTGTTCAGCAAAATTACCCTTTTCATTGAAATAGTCACATGATATTTGTTATATTTGTATGAAAATAGTCACATGATATTTTGCCGTTATAACAATAATGCCGCATTCTTTCAGAATCAGGAATAGGTGTCGGCTATATCGAACTGGGATTGACTAGCTCCTTAACTTGTCACGGAAGTTGACTTGGCTAGATCCTCGTCAGACATTATGTATTTTTCTCGACTTTATATGAAAGTAAGGAATAATGCTACTCACACTGTATTTATTAAAGATTAATCTTTGGGCATAGCATAGGTCTAAATCCTTACGCCTATAATTAATCCAAGCAAGCGAGATTTCATAGCTGATCTTAACAATGCAACTGCAGATGGTGGAAACCGTTCTCTATACCATGTATCAGTGAATTGTTTCGACCATCAAATTATGAACCGAAACACCTTGTAGAAATTAAAATTCATTGTAGAATACATGTCATAAGAGACTACACAATCATTCGTAGCATCTTTCTTTTCACTTTCCTTTGGTCATTACTTATTAGTGCATTTTCAACGAATTCAGTGTTATGGCATTTTCTCTTTCTTATACCTCGGCCCTTTCACAGTTCCTCACAGTTAAGTTTAAGAAAGTTACAATTTTCACCATTTCTATTGTTGCACAGCTTCTGCGAATAACAGCTAGATTATGGCTTAGAAAAACGCATGCAAGATGTGATGAAAATATTGTTTACGATACAGCACGCACTGAATTCACAAACCATACATGATGTGTGTATGGAAACGTTCCTTTTGATTATATAGGATTTCTTAAGTACTTTAATGCTCAGTTCACGAGTCGTTTCATTCCAGAAACAATAATGGGTTCTCTTCAGTCATCTATCATGTTTCTATGGTAACACTTTAACGCTCTTCATTCCTGGACGATTCTTACGTAAGATATGACGTAATATCTAAGAGGGAAATATGTTATGAAAACGAGGATTTTTAAGGAGCATATATGGTGAGAAAAACAGGAAACATTAAACATGATATACAGTGTTGCATATGGGAAGATCCTTTCGGCCTAACATCTCATCGCTGTTTATGATTAAGTTGAGGAAATTGAAATTTATTTGTAGAAGCTGAAACGGTGAAATTATACGTTTTACTGCTAATGAACCCCAAATAAAATTCATGTTCGAAAATGGAACTCAGTTTGAAAGACTGAGAGCCTGATTAAAACAAAAATGATTTTTAACTAAACAAAAGAATGACGTGATGGTGACTGTAAATATTCAACCGCCCTTTTTATGTTCATAAATCTTGTCGTGCAAAACAAACGTCCGAGTCGATGACAGTAATTGCTCAAAACAAAATGAAAAGCGAAAGGCGAGCTCTTAATGTAGGCACCGTATAATCTGACAAACATTTCCATTTTGATATGTACTATAATTATGCAGTTAATGATTTGAGAATTAAAAGGGGGAAAAGACGAAAAAGAGCTTTAGAAATAATAGCTTAGTATTTCCTTTTATGTATATGATTCTGAGAGGACGTTTTTATTGTTTGAGTGTGAATAAGTTGATATAAGGATGAGAGATCGAGCTATACGTTTCGCTTCATGATGGCCTCCTTTCTTCCATTTTTCTGTTAAGGTGAAGCACTGCACTTTTTAATTAATAGTATTTTTAAAGCAATTCTCATACATAATGAATTACATGTTCGTACAAACAAAGAGCATAATGTAATACCACTAAAGAATACCGCACGCTTTGCGAGGGGCCCCTTTCACTATATTCTTACAGACATATCAAAATTGATTAGAGAACAGGCAAATATTCAAGTAGAATCACGAGCAGATATTCCTCTTCTTTCGATTAAGAAACAACGACGTAATCAACTGGATATTAATTAGGACAGATTCGCACAGATTCCAATATGTTCTGATAGCTTTTGCGTTTCCATTGTGTGCGTGAACTCAGCAAAATGGTCCGCGAAATAGAGGTTTGGTCTGATGGAAGGAACTTAACCGATAACAAAAAGATTGAGGAGGCAAGATGAAAGGCAGTAAACATCACTCCAGAGAATTGAAACGCATCAGAGCAAAATTTAGAATCCTCATCAGGGTTACGAACAATTTTCTTGATGAATTAAAGCCGGCTTCGCGAACCGTCACAAATTGAACGCCAGCATTGATGAATTGACGAATGCTCTTTGTATTCAAAGTCCCAAGTGCATATAGCCTACCCACATACATTCTAAAGGATTAAAAAGCATCAGTTTCCGAATTTGCTCATTTAAAAGGTAATGCACTTTCTTGTGAGATTGAAAGGGTCAAACTTTGAATTCCTGTTGTACCTGGATACACCCACTGGCCGATTTTCTTTCTTTCTTTGTTATTTTGAGTACTTCAGATGAAAAAAAAGTGAAAACCTGATCGCTCCCTTCCAAAAAGCTTGGATTCATCTATGAATCCCTGTAAGATATGCCATTGTAAAATAACATCATTTTGTCTTGAAAACCTGCATCTTTAAAGATGACTTTGTAAGTTATATTTGTTTTGTTGTACATTTAGCTTATTAGTTTTGCTCAATTTTGAATATTTTCAAGAATGAATTTAGTTTTAAACATAACATGTAAATACATCCCTCTTTCTCTCTCTTCCTCTCTTCAATCCTCTCCGTCTCTCTCCTGTGATAACTCTCTTCTTTTATGTCTTTTTGCTCTCTCTCTTTCTCTCTCTCTTTCTCTCTCTCTCTTTCTCTCTCTCTCTCTTTCTCTCTCTCTCTCTCCCTCTCTCTCCTTCTCTCTGTCCTCTCCCCCTTCTCCATTTCTATCGATATCAGAGTATTTTCATGCAGCTTCTCTATAGTGATGACAGAGGATATAGCTTTATTAATTAATTAATATTTTTGTACATTATATATATTTCACAGATTTTTAGGTGTGTATTATGAAGATGAAAATACATTGTAGTCCACTGATGTTCTTTAATTCACGGGTCTCTGTGCAAAGCCTTAATTACCGTAGATGAACCATTCATCAATGTTTGCACGTGCACTAAGCATGACAAAGCGTGATATTCAGCGCCAAATCCTAGCACCTTATAATGGACAGTGCCTCATTAGTATATCACATCTATTTTTAGCAGATTAGCTTTAATATCGAGAAAAAGCTATGCAGATGTTCCGAGCAAATCATCACTTCGTAACATAATTTCTAAATAACAGAAAAGACAAGCAATCAAGAATGAGAGAGTGTGTGTGAGAGAGAGAAAGAGAGAGAGAGAGAAAGAGAGAGAGAGAGAGAGAGAGTGGGAGAGAGAGAGAGAGGCAGAAAATGAGATGGAAAAGACGGTTTTGAAAGTAATGAAGAGCGGACACCATTATGCACAGATTGGTCTTGGTACGTACAAAACATCATCGTGCTTAAATAATTCTGAGTAAGCATGTGTTAAGCAATATATTTTACTCTTTTGCAACATTTTCTTTTTCCATTTGTTGCATGTTATTTCTTTTCCTCAATTTCCTTTCCAGCTCATTCAAAACAGCAAAAAACAAAAAAATAAAATAAAAACATAAAAACACGGAGTGCTTTTATGATGCATGATTTATTTGTCCAAGATGTTCCTCATGCAGTCTTCTGTCTCTAGTTGGCCATGATGGCTATCCCTTCTGTTTCCTCTTTCTTTCTTTCTTTTTTTTTGTTTGTTTTATTTTTGTTTTATTTTTTCTACTTTAAACAAATCAAACATCTTAAAAATTAAATGAAGGAGTATACTTTTAGATTATATCATATGATATGAGATAGGCATCGCGACATACTACTTTGGAACGGGAGATATGTCAGTGTATGTAGTGCTTATGGAACATAAAGTGATCATCAGATTCTGTTAGCCGTTGGGGGAATAAAAGATAATTCAAGAGGATGAGAAGAAGAAGCCTAGATGAAAGCACACATCTTCAGATAAACTCGACTTCCAATAAGAATGCGCTTTATGGAGTACACTAATAGAATTGTAAATTAAGTTAAGGCGTTTCTGCTCTTCATTGGACAACGAAATCTAGTTAGGCACTGAAACAGGGATGGTGCATGCTTTCTGGAAAGCTTCTGAGTCTGCCTTGTCGAAGAAGATTTGGAACAACGCTCGTCACTGTGGTGTATAGGGGAGTTGGGGCGCATGCTCACAGTCAAATGGCAGAAAAGGACGAATATAGACATGATAGAGGAGAAAAGAAACGGAGAAATAAATAAGAAGAATGTGAGAAAGAGAAAGGAAGAGAGTGAAATCAACTTGAAAAACAAGATGAAATAGCCCTCTCATGCCCCAAATTCATGCCATTGTTCTTGCGCACTTGAAAGACGACCCCCCTCCAATGGCTTGAGCCAGGCAACGCCCCCTGTGCCCTCATAATGTTATAACTGCTGCTCTGGACCTATTCATGTCTGATGGAAGACATACCCTCTCAATGAATGTAACACATCATATAGTCTTACTTTAACACTAGGGAGACATGTCCAATCTCAATAATTACATATATTGCCCTTGACATATTCAGTGTCTCTCAGTTTCTCACGTCATGTCAGTCTTAATATGATCAAAGCTTTGAACGAGACTTCACCGTCGATAAACGCATATGGTTCAAATCACATAGTCATACACCCAATGCAGAATTCTGACATCTCAACATGGCTGATGAAACAAATATGCTTCATATAGTTTGCACAGAGAGGAGAATAACATTGAGATCTCATTTATAGAACACTCTCAATCCTATATACGTCATCATTGTCTCACCTTTTTCTTTGATACGAGTAAGAATTTCCACTTTCCTCTATTAGCTTTGATCCTAGATTGAATTATGTAATTTTGCTTACTTTTTCGTTCAAGTTATAGTATCTGCATGCTTTAATCATTATTTGCAAATCTGTTCATAATACGAACGGTAAGGTATTAACTGAACAAAGAAGAATAACAAAGCAAATTTTAAAAAAGTAAAACCCCAAACAAGTAGGATAATAATTCTCTCTCCTTCTCTCTCTCTCCCTCTCTCTCTCTCTTTATCTCATCTCATCTCATCTCATCTCATTTAATTTTCTCATTTCATTCGGAAACTTCTGAATACTTTAACGATGATTACAAGACAGCATCATTGTCTGCTATTATGTGACGTTGGCTCGTAAGTATCTAGAGCAGGCACAATTATTTAAAAACATCCATATCGGACATTATGAAAAATAGAACAGCAGTCTATATAATACATCACAATTCCTTCTGATTACATACTCATATTCAATCAACTAAAATTTTCTCCTTGCTGTCAATAATTTATGAAATGTATTTTTTAACATGTTCACTTCTGTATGATATGCTCTTGTATTTTCATGTTGCTCTTTTTTGTCTTTGAATTTGAATACAAATGCATGAAATGAAACATAGGTTTTGGAGTTTCCAAACTCAGGCTTAAAAATATACAAAGAGGGAAATGACGGTAAAAGACCACATAATCACTAAATCACTCTACCCTTATTAAGAATTACCTAATAAAAACAGCAAACAAAAGTCATATTCATTGTCGATTTTATTCCTGAATCTTCAGCAAGTTAGCCCATCTATCATAGAAATATTTTAGGCACATATCTATTTGTGTATAAACATTCTAGGCAAAATATTAAGGCTCATTTTCTACACAAATATATGTATAGCATGTATATAATCCATTTAGTTCTCATTAAAAAACATAAGTTGTAGGTGTATCAAACAGAATATATATAGCAAACTGTCATATTGTCACCCCGTGATCAAGACCATTTACAATTATCAGGTCACTGATAAAAAAAAAATCATGATATCAACGAAAATATTGTTTAAAAAATACTGAGAACAAGTGAACATGAATAAGCACACCTTAGGAAAACCACCCTGAGGATAAAAAAAAATGATTTGAAGAAAAAATGATAGAGAATTAAAGAAATGGCCCAGTAAAACTTGAAACAAGAAGAAATTAAAATGAACATGTACGCCTATTATATTCATTTTGAAGTATCCTACATCATACTCAATCAGTTATCCTCTGTGATTTCTTGTGGATTTTTGTTTTTTCAAATCAACTTGAAACCAGGACGAACTTCCCTTCAACAATGGACGCGGGCATTTTCCCAAACAATATTAATCATTTCATATCTTTGATAGTTTTAGTATTGGAAGAAGATATCTACTCGTGCATAATAAACAGCACTTTTTGAAAGCAGTTGAATTACAACGCCCCACTTAATTTTGTGCCGTCATTTTCTTGATAAGTAGATGAAATAGATAAGTGATATCACACGAAAAAGAGATACATGTATTGAGGTATAGCTGCATGAGGTACCCCATAATAAGCACACTGTGTAGCATCTGTGTAGACTTTCATAATTATATCAGGGGTGCATATGACGACATATTGCTTTACTTGGTTATAGGCAACAGAGCTTTTTTCTCATGAAAGGATTGCACCGTGATAATGAGCATTTTGTCTCATCACTTCGATCTATCTCAAATTCCACATTTGAAATTTTACTCCAAAATGTACTGTTGATTAAGTGTCGGCAAACCATTGCTTTCAAAGACCATTTTGACAAAAACACCATTAGGTACGAATGGTGCCGAAGAGAGTGACCAATGCAATGATTACTGCTCCCTTATTCTGCGCTCCTAATGATTATCGTCCTAATGGAAAACACGTTGATAGTGGTCATTACCACATTCTAGTCGGCTATTACAGCAAACCAGCACCTTCAAACTATTTAATGGAAATTGAAGCGGTTGCATATAACTGCCTTTGAAAGCATTAAGCAAATATGAGACTGATTCGAGAATATTGAAAACAACGCCAACGACTACACTGGCACACGTACATAAAATGAAAGAGGCATAGTATCGAATATTATTTTTTCTAAATGATTTTGCCACAAATTCTAAGAATTTGTTTTGCAGTTATATTATTCTCTCTATTACAATTTGGGGACATTTTGAGTCACAGATCCCACACTTGAAAAAAGAAGGTGTTAAAACAGCTTTTGCATTAACAAATACGCAATTACCTCGTATCCTCAGGATCCTTTATTAAACATTATTCTTGAGATATATGAGGTATCCTTAAATATGATACATGATACAACCCATCCTTGGACGCCTGAAAACATATTTTTCAAGGAGGTAATGGCCTCGTTAAACAAGTTAAACATTAACATTAGGGTGGAAAAAATCATATCGTATGTTGTCAACAATTTCCATTTCAAAATTTAAAGGTCATGATAGGATATGCCGTTTCGCACAAAGTAATATTCAATCGGCATACCGATGAAAATAAAAACGGATATGTTGAACAAAATCCCCGTTTCCTGCGAAATAGGTGTCGGATACTGTGTAGGTGAAATTCTTGAAAGATCATGTATTACTCAGTAACAATGTAGTGTGACCATACAGGGATCTATACATCTATATTTATATAATGAGTGATTGATTTAACACCACACATTATCAACAAATATATTTCACTGAATAGAAAATGATTATGACAACTCAAACAAAGAAAAGGCTTATTATTCCTGAAACCAATTAAACTGCTACAAGAATTAATCTTTGGTAAAGCTATATCTATGTACAACGACAACATTGACATGATTAATATTGCACGAAAGAGTGTATATATTGCACATTCATCATTATAGTCTGTAATTAATCATCTTTGTTAACCATCTGACAACATTGATCATCTGTAAGTCATGTCCAGACTTCGTTCTCATTTCAATAAAAAGGCTATTAATTTTCTCTGGGATAATTTTTCTTCCCAACTCTCACCAAGTCTGTCAGGTATTTTTTGTTGAGCCCATATAACAATTTTTGTTTCATTGATAAACGTAAAGTTTTTAATCTTGTTATTGCAAGTTGTACTGACATTTCATCTCTTAACACAATGTATTTTTAAAGTCAAACATATCAGAAAGGTCAAATGATTCTGTCGTCAGCTTGGAACAAGACCTATTATATACCATCGTCAAACTCGACTAATCATTTCTTAATTGGGCTCGGTGGGGTTCGTTTCCTTGTATTCCCAGAGGATTTGTTGTCTCTACTTGAGTAGAAATGGAGATGGATTCACACCGTGTAAGCTATCCATTATAGCCCTGAACTCTGGACTGCACTTAACGTTCAAAGTCATGTCAGGAGGCTGGTACTTTGCGATCTTTAAGATGGATTTCTGCGGTTTCTTTTCCATTAATGGTTGCTTTTCAGGTGGCTTATCTTCTGCTGACAAGACTGATGCTTCCGTTCCCGGGTTTGTACCTTCTGTAGGCTTGTTTTCAGGCTTGGCTTGTCTAATTTTAGGCAATGTGGCAATTGGCTTAGCTGTGAATTGTGGCACTTGTTTCTCCTCGGTTGAGAACGATCGGTCAGAGATGGTGGACTTGGCCTGTTTCCGAACTGGCGAGAGCTGACCATATTTACCACCAGCAAAACCATTGTCCGTTGCTTGTTGTCTGCGCAGCTTGGCGCGAAAGGTGTTCCTGAAAGGTCGTCCATTGGCTTGCACAAACATGGCAAATTCTTCATCGATGTTCAGAATGCATATGGGTCCAAACGAAACATGCTTGCCTTCCTTCTTACTTTGTTGATTCTGCTCACTACCTGCGCTTTTCTTGTTTTCCCCTTCTCCTGGTTCATTCGTAGAGTCCTTCCCCTCATTTTTAGGACACTGTCCAAGTTTAGGTAGCACTTTAGTCATCGGTAGTTTGGGTCGGTAACTCGTCGACGATAATTCAAAGCTATATCTATTATACTCAGACACCCTTGGCATCTTTCTTCTTCGCAGTTGCAGTTCCTTTTTGGTCTCCGACCTCAGTTTTCTCTCTCTAATCTTCCCAAGCAGTGAAGATTTGGCTGTTGTATTACCATCATTAACAACAGTTTTAAGTAGTTCATCAGGCTTGATCATGTTGGCCTCGGGTAGCATATCAAGTGCTGCGATTTCCTTTGATAGTTTCAAACGTCGCCTTTCTAATGTTCTTTTGTTGATGGCAACGTTAAAGGGTTCGTTCATGAGGTTGAACAGAGGTGATTTCTTTAGGCCACCCCGAGCAACTACGGAGGCTTTGAATTCTGGCAGCTTGTCCGTTCTAATCGGTGAAAACTTGCCGTAAGCATATGCAGCGTCATTTCTCTGGGCAGCATCCTTCCTCATCAGAGACTCAGTGACACGATCCCTGCGCTGACGTAGCAGTCTCTGCGCAGATCTGTCAGGATAATTCTTGGCCTTCACAGACATCACTTGTCGATTTTGAATTGTACTTTCTCGAGTCCCATGTTTGGTAGTTTTGGCAATCTCGGTAAGTGCATGCACCGCTCCATTTGGTACACCTTGAGGACTGTTGATTGCGTTGGTTTTTCCAGACAATCTGTCACTAATTTCTCTTCTTATTTCACTAGAGATGATAGATGACATTTCTGATTTATCATCACGAAGATTTTCCTTGCCACTGATATCCAACGACTTACTGGTTTTTAATCTATTCTCTGGCTTATTCCGATTTTTTGGTTTGTTTCCGGTATCACTGCCCTCAATTCCATTACTAAACCCACCATCACTATCACCTTCCACCTTCTCACCACAAGTTTGGAGATCGTTTGTTTTTAACCGTTCTTCAGTATTCTCGTTCCTGCCCTCTCCAACATCACCATCTGCGTAATCAAGATTTTTCTCTTCCGCTGGAGAATCATTATCAATCTTTGTTGGTTGTGAGTTTCCGGCATGGCTTGAATTACTATTGTAACCAGCACCATCCAGTTTTACATCATTGTCCATCTTTGCTGGTGACAAGTCTCCAGAATGGTCTAAAATATCTTTTTCTCCAACATTACTATCAGTGCCATCAGGCAGTGTGTCTCCTTGCCTATTGTCATCTATCTTTGTTGATGATGTTTCTTCGACATCTTCATCCTCACCATCAGCACCACCACCGTGACCACCATCATCTTTCTCATCCTCGCCAGTAGTTTGAAGATTATTGTCCATGTCTGTCGTTAACTGGCCCCGAGAGTGGTTTTCATCATCCCTCTCATCTTCCCCATCAATAACTTCGGCATCGTCCTTCGCTGATTCTTGATCATCATGATGATGCTTTAGCAAGCCTCCGGTATCTATACCACCATCCGCCACATCATCACTGCCACCACCACCACCACCACCACCCTTTTCTGCATCTTCACCAGCAGATGAACTATTGTTATCCATGTTCAGCTGTGAAGGATCCTCCTCATTACATGCAGTGTCGCTCATGATGTTCAGCTAGCTGTCATTCATCTCGGTAGACTTATCATTCGTCAAACGAATCATGTCTTACAACATCCTCGCTGTTAATATTCTCCTGAAAACCGAAACACTTCCTTGGGATTGAACAGTCCGCGATATTCAATTTTGAATAATTCCTCCTAATGTGCCTAAAGCTTGCTCGAGACTGCAATGCAATGCGTTCAGGCGAGGAGCGAGAGAGCAAAGAAAAACTCCTCCTCCTCCTCCTGTTATCAATCGAAGATGAAAGTCAAGACATTGTGAAATTTATGAGCAAAATGAGATGGGGAGGTAAGGATGAAGTGCGCACACCTCAAGCCGTTGCACTTCCCTTCATCTCGCCCGCATGAGAGTTATTAGCCGATAAATGCATCTTGACAGACAGCAGATTGAACGCTTGTTTGCTCTCTCTTCCTCTCTCTCTCTCTCTCCCTCCTCTCTCTCTCCAACTCCCCCTCTCTGTCTCTTCTTCTCTCTCTTCCACTATCTCCCTCTCTCCGTCTATTCTCTCTCTCCCTCTCTCTCTCTCCTCATCCCCTATATTCTTCTCCCCTTTCTACATTTTCTTTCCCTCAGTTTTTTCTCTATCTCTATACATATTACTCTTTATCTTTTCCTTTCTCTCTTGATTCATCTACCCACTTTTCCCTCTCTCTATTCATTTCCTCCGTTCTTCCGCTCTCTCTCTCCCTATATTCCTCCCTCTCTCTCTTTCTTTCTCTCTCTGTCGTCTCTTAATAATCTTCTCCCTTTTCTAGTTTCTTTGAATTTGAATGAGTCTCTCTCTCTCTCTCTCTCTCTCTCTCTCTCTCTCTCTCTCTCTCTCTCTCTCTCTCTCTCTCCCAGCATCACTTAGTTCCTGTGCCATTTATGTATCCATCGAATTAGGAATCCTTTCACCAATAACTGTTCATGATGAAAGGTGGGCAGAAAGGTTAGGTAGAAAGAGTCCAGTCATGCAAGTGGTGGCTCAGTCTTTCAAGTTCTGCTCGAGAAAATCGCCTTTAAATGAAAAATGATATTAGAAAGAGCATGTTGGTTGCTTAGCAACATAGGGATTAATGCTCTTGATGAAGGACTTCCAAATGACGGCATCTAAACCAGATTTATTGCAGTCGCTCCACCTTCGCCAGTCGTTGATCATTTTGTCTTTTCCCGCAAGAAAACACATTATAGGAAAACTTGTGGGGAAAGAAGAGATGCCAAACATGAGGGTATATCATGTGTTAGATGAATTTTTTGGGGGTACGATTATCATTATGTCCAGATAGGTGATATTTCCTCATCTCTGAGAGTAATGAATGGTAATCGCGTCTGAATAAGATATTCACCCGGATTAGTCTAAGATTTTTCATCATAAATAAATGCTCATAAAACAGTCCAAGAAATGCAATTTCAAGTGTCACAGATTATTGGAAACCGAGTCCTATGAATGTTTACCCTCCTGGCAAAACACCTGCAAAAGTCATCAACCCCTAATCATCTGTAAAACTTTTTTGAAGTTTTCCGAAAATCAAGGCATGATTTTTTTTTTCTGTGTTTAAAGTTAATTTTGTATTTTCTTAAATACAATTTGGAAGTTTAGGTTCAAATCACGTTTGTTCATTGTCCTTTAGCAGTATTTGATGAAAGGTGAAGCGTTGATTTCAAATCGGCATCCATTTTCCTCTATCCTTTTATCGATTTTCCCCAGAAACCACTGCGCCTACTCTTTTACTTTCTGTATGATCCAGCTTTAGGCGTATTCTCCTAAAATGGGCTATCCGCCGTGTGTATCCATGGTATCTGTTAATTTGTATATGCTAGGTTGCCTTTTAACGGAAATAAAACAAAGTAGGCCTATGATGATTTTAAGGTGCGCATTTATTACTCTACACGTCACAGTAAGGGATAATAGAGAAAAATGAATGAGTGTAGACTCAGATGGTATGGACATGTAAAACGGAGCCAAGAGAGCGATTTAACTCATTCGATGGGAAGCAAAACACAGTGGGCATGGTGGAGAGGGGAAGAGATCAAATGAGAGGAGGACCGAGGAAGAGATGGATAGATTGTTAGAAGGATGGAGATGAAGTTAATGACAGAGTTAAATGGAGGGCAGTGAGACCCGACCCCTTACTGAGGGGATTCAAGGGCTGATGATGAAGAGAGCAAGGGAGACAACTGATCTGTTTGCAGAGTATTACTCACACAATAGATAATCGTTTGGTCGACAATAATTGAGATGGTAGCAGGAGGTGAATGATTTGACGAGGTCATCCCATATTTGCTTCGGCAACACTAGATTGCTCGGATAGTTTAGGAAATTGACCATGGGGAACTTATTACCAAAGTATGTCCCGGGAGTATGTCGTAGAAGCTTTGATGTCTTTTGATGAAGCTGATTGGTATGATGTCTGATGTGATCAGGGACTTGAGAAGGATTTTGATATAGAGGTCGAGTGAAAGACGATGAAGGTGTTTAGGTGACGGGCACGTGATTGAAGGGTGTGTGTGTATATTACGCGGGAGAAGTATGTAATCATAAATGGAGTTCGTACTATGTTTATTATTCGATGGTCTAGAGTGGGTATGGTTAAGAGAGGGCAGAGGGAGAGGGCGAGAGGGCGAGAGATAGATAGATAGATAGATAGAGAGAGAGAGAGAGAGAGAGAGAGAGAGAGAGAGAGAGAGAGAGAGAGAGAGAGAGAGAGAGTAAGAAGGAGGAGGGCAAGGATGGACCGGGGTAAGATTCAGGGTGTTCAATTTATAATAAAGATGATGGCGATGGTGATGGTGATTATAGTTGTGATAATGATCCACTCCCGTCTGCCCCTATAATCTAATAAATCTATCCTTCACGTATTCCTCCCCCCCCCTCTCTCTATCTCTCTGTCTCTCTCTCTCTCTCTCTCCTCCTAACTCCATTTTTTTTTCTGTTAACAACTGCATTATCAGGCCCCTGATAATGTTTTTTCCTCCAATCCTTTTTCATGATTATGGTTAGAATTAATAGTATTTCATTGCTCTTAGCCACTCGATTTCTTTCCACAAGCTATTATTTGAAAGCACGAACCACATCCTCACTTTTATATCAAGAGAAATGTGGTTTAGATTGCCTTTAACATGCAAGATTGCTGTTAGATTTGACATTTACACCACTCTCGGCTTTAATCTTTTGTATGTTTGTTGGCTTGATATGACGTTCGCCTTCGTCAATTGTATTAACTTCCTTTCATGGTACGAAATCCCCGATGAAAAATATAGCAAGTAACAGCGGCATGTATATTTGTACAAATATTTGTTCGAATGCAGTGCGTCATTTCTGAGCTTACCATTTTCGTGCTTGAGCCTGGCGTCGGTTAAGAGTTAAAATTTTGGTCCTTCCTTTGACATTGGTCATTTTATGGAGTCTATTTTGAATGGACAACCAGGGCAACCCAATTTGGTTGAATTTCAACTCCTTTAGTGATACCCTTCCCAATGAAGCATACAATAACTCAACACATTTACTTTTTTTCTCAGGCCTTCCAACTTTTTTTTTTAAAAATTGTCAAATGTCCGTCCTTAACAAACCTACCAGGCTTGTTTACAGGTTTTATCTCGACATAATGTCGTCGGTAGCACCTTTATAATCTCACGTCTCTTTGAATTTAAGAATAATTTCTATCCATTTTGTTTTTTCCGTGGTATTTTTTCCTGGGGAATCCCGTCGGCACTCCAAAAGGTTTTGCAGGGGTAATGGCCTCCCTCAACCTCCCTCCTCTATCCGACAAAGTTACAAGCTATGACATTATGTTTCTGGAAAATCAAATGAATTTGAATGCGATTGCTTTATAATTATATATAGTTTTTTACCATCTACGATATCTAAGCGAAATTAAAATATTTTTGCCCCTTCGACTTCTTTCAATACAGTACATGCAACGCATTACCTTTAACTCATATATTGCTCCCCTTCTCCCTCTCTCTCTCTCTTCTCTTCTCTTCTCTTCTCTCTCTTCTTCTCTCTCTCTTCTCTTCTCTCTCTTCTTCTCTCTCTTCTCTTCTCTCTCTCTTCTTCTCTCTTTCTTCTCTTCTTCTTCTCTTTTTTCTCTTCTCTCTCTTCTCTCTCTCTTCTTCTCTCTTCTCTTCTCTCTTCTTCTCTCTCTCTTCTCTCTCTTCTTCTTCTCTCTCCCTCCCTCCTCCCCTCTCCCCCGTCTCTCTCTCTCTCTCTCCTCTCACTTCTTTGTTCTTTTTTTTTTCTTGAGATCCTCTACATAATTATTGACTCTTTTAATTAATTCTTTTTTTTAAAACACCTGGGAGAAGAGAAGTGAAATGGGAGATCCAGTGACAGAGTGAAAGAGAGAACAGATGGAAATGATTGTAGGTGACACAGAAAGTGATGAGCAAGAGAGGGAAAGAGGTGGGGGAGGAGAAAGGAGGGCATATTTGGGGCTGAGAGAGAGAGAGAGAGAGGGAGAGAGAGAGAGAGAAGGAATGAGAATGAGAGGACAATACAAGAGAGGGAGACAAGATGGCAAGCGGCTGATAAAATGATACCGACAAGGCTTTGTGCGAGAGTCTTGAAATAAGAAGAAAATACTGAAAGAGAGAGAATTAAGAATGTATAGAAGGATAACTGTAAGCACAAGAAAGATATACTTAAACAGGGAGAGGGGGAAAACAAAAAATAAAAAATAAATAAATGAGATCCTACAGACACACCAATCTCTTCAGAAGACAGAGCTAAAACAAAACCGGCAAAGCAATATTGAGATGGATAAACTATATCAAAACTCCAAGACTTTTTGGTAATTTTCCTTGCTTTTATTTAAAAAATGCTCCAGATGAAACTGGATTGAACAAGCAATGTCAACAGCACTGGAACATGTGTGAAATGAAAATACTGAAAAACACTTTAAAGCAACATGGACCTCCACTTGTTTCATACTAATGTTACATAGAAATATGTCACTTGGCATTAATACATTTCATACTGAGTTTGATTGGAATGAAATAACAGGCAGAAATAGATCTTTTGCTTCTTCTGTTTTGCTTTGTTTTAATATACAAATTGATAGCTACTCAAAACAAAATTTACAATTGCCTTCCAAGCAGAAAAATTAAAAAGTATCCTTTTTCTGTACAAAACACATTGTCTCACTGTGTAGAATTGAATTACAATGGCAACACATTCTTTACACATAGCCCACAGGAAGTGGATGGTACATATACTAAACCTATGGACATGAGAGAATTGAATAGTCAAGGGGTTAAAATCATCATAGGGGCATACCCAACATTTTCAGTAGAAATGATTTCACGAACTTGGTCAGATCTCCCAGTCAATGGGGAGGTGGAAAGTGGGACTCTAGGAATCAAAATTACTTTTCAAAATCATCCCTCCCTTGGTGAAAAGACAGGCCTGGGGTCCTCTTATCCCAAATTATTTTAAATCCATACATATTTAGGTTTTTCCCTTTTCCTTCAATGCAACATGTTGGATACAATGCCCCCCTCCCCCCACTTCAGAAAAAAAAATCCATTAAGCACCCCCTAAACAAAACTCACAAGTACTCATATTCCAATAATCATGCACAGTCTACATGATGCACTCAATGTCATCTCCAGAGGGCAGTATATGATATCCGGTGCATACGGCTCATTGATCTGAACATAAGTATAGATAACAGTGCAAAGGGAACCTGCCCAGCTGGACTCATCTACAGACAGATAACAACAATATGAGAGCTCATTGCAGCAACTGTGTTTAACCATGTCTACTAATAACTGTACAAGCTTTCCCTTTTGTAACCAAATGTGAAAATGTTACACTGATAACACAACAGACCAATTAGCAGTCAGGCCATTATCAATCACGTGAGTAACCAAAATCCTGAAAAAAAATAGTTGAATTCAAACCTAACATGTCAGTACATTTCTTCTAACAGAAATCTCCTTATTTGGGGACTTTAAATCAAATCTCTTGGCCAGATACAAAAAAGGGTAATCATTTAAAATGAGAGTAAATTACTATCTTTCAAAGGTCGAAATCAGGTTGGCAATGGGCAACTTGCATGAAAAGGGGTCTTAATGGGTGGTATTTAAACATACTTTTCTCATATTTCCCTCAGAATGTAAGTTTCCACTTTTCATTGCTGTATGATGGGATTAATCTGAAAGGTTTGAAAGCAGATTGCCATAAATGAGTGAATATTATTTTCTTGTAGGGGTGAAAACTAGGTCAGTCAGGTTGTGTGAGTGAGGGTTGGAGGAGGGTTTTTTTAGTCAAAACATAAAATTCACAGAAATGAGAAAACACATACAATGTAGTTGATTTGAATGTTAAACAGCGAAATTTCCTCCTCTTTCTTATGTCTATAAAGAATAAAATCAAAGAATGCCATCTTGGTCGAAACTTGAAAGACCTCATCAGCCGGACTTCATTTGATGACCATACATTTGATCCAGGCTTATTGCATCAAAGATATGTAACATGGGATTTAAGTGAGGTTGAATTCAAATTTTGTAATTGCATCTGGTCCAGGAATAAGTTAGTGAGAAACTAGTTTTAAAGATTGACCGTGGCATAATTGTTGCAAGATCATAAGTTGCACAAGCATTTCTTTTCCTCAGTATTTAGGAAAAAATTCTATGATGCATCTCTACACTGATTGAATGAAACAGTAAGTACCCCAAAGCAAATTGATAATTATATAACTAACAACACTGCTACTAGAAAAGACTATTTACAAAGGTTTTTCTGCTTTAACATCATCTTTTCTTGAATCCATATTTCTTTCTCTCGTAGAACAGATCCGTCTTGGAGCTTCCTAGGTTCACAATCTTAGGGCAGCCATCTCTCTGTGCGGCAAGTAGACAAGAAAGAGAGAGTGGGGAACAAAAATGAAGTTGTAAGATATGTTAGTTGAAGTGAGCCAAGTAAAGTAGATATAAATCTGTCTAGATGACAAAGTCATAGAGACATCATTTGTGAGCCAATAAACTAATTTATCACAGATCCATGCATATCTGGAAGAGGGGGGGGGGCTCTATGGGATAGGCATATTCTTGTTTATGATGTCTGCAAAAAAGATTTAAGAAGAAAAATAGAATTACCTGTTTTGCTAGACAAAGGACAGTTAATCAAAATTATTTAAAATTCATCATCGTGAATACTGAATTGAATCTTGTTTGCACTGGGGGATTCCACCATCTATGAAATATTGTGAAGCAAATCAGCAGAGGTACAAGCTATCTATTAGTGCTACAGCACAGAGAACAAAAAAAAAAAGGTTAACTTGTCATCAATTGCAGACCTGCCAACCCTGAAACCCAAGAAATAGGGACAAATGACAAGGCGGAAGCTGAAAATAGGGACATTTCTGAATTTCCTATACATGACTACAGACAGATTTTTGCAAAAAGAGGGACACAGTGGTAGAAGTGGCTCTTTCTTTTACCAAAAATCGGGATTGTCCCTATTAAATAGGGACAGTTGGCAGGTATGTCATTGGACAATTAGGTAGGGCACAGTCTATCACTTCATCATGTCTGTTACCACCATTGTTTAAAGGTTTACTCACATCTTTCTCTTGTATAGTACACTCTTTGCAGTAGTAAGCATCTGATACACCTGGACCTCCACAGATCACACATCTTCCCTGGTATGAACCGTAGTTACATTCATCACAGATCCGAACCAGGGTACACGGTCTCACGTATGAATCACAGATCACGCACTTGCCATCGCACTTCTCACACAGTCGACCAATGGCTGTGAGAAAAGAAAAGAAAAAAAAACATGATTAATGTGTGAGTGATAAAGCAAGATCACAAGAAAATAAAAAAAATCATATCAGTTATGCAAGTATCATTTCAATGTTTTGCACCTCTCATGAAACAACTGTGCCCTTGATCTCTCATGTGTGTGATTCTTTTTTCTTTTTTCTTTTTTCTTGGGGGGGGGGGGGGGGGCGGCATTATTTTTTTTTCTTAACACAATCAATGTAACTGGTAAGAGAATCAAGACACTGTTCATACATGGAAGCAGCTGTCATTTATTGGCCCAAACAAGCTTTGGAAACATTGTTTCAAGACTTAAGAACCAAAAATGAACTTTGGTATTGTATAACACTCTAACTGTGAACCTGTGTTTTGACATTCGCTCACACTTTTTGTAAGCTAAAATAACAACAGAGGTCAGGAGTAGGACTGGGAGAGTTGTGTGTCCAAACAATTAACCAAAAATGAAGCAGTCACATTTGCCAGTGAATGTGTCGAAAAATATGCATCAAATATAAATTACCACCGTGAATATTTGTCATTTAGAATGTTAGTATGCTAACAGTTATGCTATCAGGGGTGGTGCTGCTATGGATGATTTTTCAAGTGAACCCCCCCCCCCCCCCCAAAAAAAAAAAAAAAAAAAATAGGAAGGAGAAAGAAGAGTACGGGAAAAAGAGGGCTGGGTCATGCAAAGTATAATACTCTCATTTTCCCATTTAAAATGTAAATAAAATCATCTATAATGGATCATCTTGCCCCCTCCTATCAAAATGCACTGGGGCTGCCCCTGCAAGGTACTTCAGTCTGATTTTTCTATAATTAGTGAATAAAACATCATTCCAAATCATCACGATCTGGGGAAAAAAAACAAACAAACAAACAAACAAAAAAAAAAAAAAACACAGATCAACCATTCATCAACATGGCATCTGACATGTAAAGGTACTTCAAATTTTGTATAAACTGAAGAATTACTGACAAAAATTTACTGACCACACTCAAACATTCACTTTATGAGTCTATTTGTAGAAACACAGTGACAGAAGAAAGATAGACGAACCTACAATCTGCCAACTGACAAAGCAAAGAACACTGAAGAAGCCGTCTCTAGATACAGTCAGCAAAAAAAACTTGCATAACACCATTTTTAGTGAGTTTGCGTGAATTGCAATTGTTATTTAAAGCGACATATCTTCACAATAAAATGGAACCACTAAAATGGCACTTAGATCTACATGTCTACACAGTCAACTCTGCCTAAGTCGAATTTCTTGGGACTGAAGAAAATGCTTCGACTTAGAGAAAATTCGACTTATGAGGGGTCAAAAACAATAGAAAATAAAGGAATGGGACCAAGTACAGACCTTCGACTTAGGCGATTATTCGACTTATGCGACTTCGACTTATGGAGAGTTGACTGTACAAGCTTATCTGAGATAAGCATAGTCGTCATTATGCCTAAAAAGCTTCAATAACTTTAGTATGTATAAGCAAGCATTTTGGCTTGCTATCATATATGGAGGAAATAATTATGTAAGATTTCAATTTAACTCTCGAGTCTGAATCCCCAAATTTGTGGTAGGCCTAGACATATAACATGAATAAGAGTTGAAGAGTCCATGAATCACATAATCTTGCAAATTCAAGAAAGTTAAGTCTTGCTTAGAGCAGTTTTGTTGTCTGTTTTTGACTGCTGCAACAGTGAATGTTCTATACAGTCCCACACAAGTTTGGGCCTATGAGTGCTAGTTAAAAAGTAAAATGGTTAAGCCCATGGCTAATCACATCAAAACACATGAAAAGAAAGGAGTCGGACTGAAGCCGGCAAATTCTTATCTTCGGGCTCAGATTACATGCTAATTATCGAGCAAATTTCCAAACTTGTGCAATATGAATGTAGAAATTCTATGATACTGTGCAAATACAACATAACTCTAATCAAAACATAACGAATACTCACCAACACCAGGTTGTTTCCGACAGAAAATTAGATCAGGATGATGCTTGGCCATGTTGATCAATCGTCGAATTGACGAATAACTGACTTTTACCGTAGATGGCGCTATACCAACAATCTGAAAAATCGGTTGAGCCCACAGTGGTTGAGCCGACACATACATGTATAAATTAATACTTTTCATAGACATTATAGCCTAACTGTTGTTCATGATGTCATTCATAATGATAATCATCTATTTAACGGACTTTCATTTCGATTAAACTCTCATTATCTGTAACTTTGTGTAATTATGAAGTCATTAAATTCTTTAAACCCATCATTCATCATAATGCTGCATAAGCGGACAACCCCCCCCCCCCCAAAAAAAAAAAAAAACCCAAAAAAGATTAACGATTTTAATGTGTCGTCGATGTTGTTTATCTTTTTCCCTATTTCGACTAAATTATGAACATTATATTTAAAAAGAAATCAGAATAAAACTGCAGTTTAGCGAAAAGATGCGCTGAAACAGTTCTATTATCATAAACGTAAAGGAGGAAGCAACCATAGGAAATGACAAGGGGATGACATGCTCAGTACCAATGCCGCAATGACGGGGAAAGGGGCATTGTGACCACGGACCCGCACGCCCCCCCCCCCCCCCCCCCCCCCCGGCCCCCTCAAGTAGCGAAAAGGATGAAAGAAAACAAAACGATAAGAAAGAAAAGGGAAAAAACCCAAAATAACGAAAATTTAAACAATATTCAAACAACCTCCCTTCAAATTCGCATTTCATGCATTTGCAGTTGATGAAGATCGACCGGTGTCCTGCATCCCTCCAGTGGCTTTGCACAATCTGCATCATTGCCAACTTTCATTTTCAAACAGTTTTACATAATTCCTCTTAACACGATAAAAGCTACCTGTATTTTTGAAAAATCAACTCAAGGCAATTTCAAAAGCCTATTGTACTGCCCATACAAATTGTGTTCGGATTACGTAATGAGCCATGTGAAGTCCGCACATTTCTGAAGGTGATAGACAGGACTACTGACGTTGCCTTATTTTTCGAAAGTAGTTTTTATCGTGTTTATTGCCTTTTCCTTATCATGAATGAGTTGATGTCATATTTCATGGGGACTGCACCAGCGTTGGTATGAAAGTGCTCCTGAACAAATAAAGGTTTGTGTTGCTAATTGCCATACACACTAAGAAAAAAGAGGTTCAAGTTTGCACCCTAAATGCAGCACTGGCAGCACCTTTTTGGGTGCAATCTTGCACCCTACATGAAAAAGGTGCAAAAATGCACCCTTTTGTTCTTGTTCGCACCCCGAAATGCCCGTTTGCACCCTAAAAGGTGCAACTTTGCACATTTTAGGGGGCTGAAATTTTTGCGTTCAAAAAGGTGCAAATGTGCACCTTCCCTAAAGGGTACAACTCTGCACCCTTTAGGATGTAAAATGCAGCTAACTGTACCCTTAAAGGTGCAAAAAGCTTCTTAGGGTGCAAAGTTGCACCCCAAAACGAGCTCCCAGTGTTGCATTTGAAAGGTGCGAAATTGCACCTCTTTTTCTTAGTGTGTATATTTGAACAAAATTAAGCAATACCCCCCCCCCCCCTCTCTCTCTCTCTCTCTGCTTACCGAACATGCAGCGCACATACCCAGCCCGTTTTTACCACTTTTAGGGGTGATGGGTAGTATCCAGGTCTGGAAAGAACCGCATTCAACTGGACAAAGAATTGGAGCTTGATTCACACGGATATTATCCCCAGTGGCGTTTAAGGATATTGGTTAGGGATGGGGAGTTCCAGTCGGGACTGAGGCGTTATGACAGCTGCACTCTTAGAAAAAAAAATGGAGCTGATTAGAACCTTCTCTTGTCCCACATTTTGGAACCTTAAAGGTTCTTCAAAGAACCATTACTAACCTGTAAGGATTATCTAAAGGGTTCTATTTAAAGGGGTCTTTAGAATCATTTTGGTTGCACAAGGAAGCTTTTTGGGGTCCTTGAAAATATAAAGAACCGTTTATCATGCATGGTTATAGAACCCCTTTTCTGGAGGTTCTAAATACGGGACCAAAAAAGTTATAACTGGAGATTTTCCTAATAGCGTACACCCCCCCCCCCCTCCCCCACCCCGCTCTGTTGTAGACATTTTGCAAGTTGCATACCGATCCTCAGCCCGTGCCTAAAAACGGTAATGGGTGCATATCGGGGCAACCCTTTGTACTGTGCACGACCGTTGCAGGTAACCCCCCCCCCCCCCTCCCCCGTCTCCAAAATGTGCTAGCGAGCTGGTATCTTCAGCTTCATCTTGTCTTGGATACGTCACCGTAACCTTCTTCAATCGATTTTTACTCCAATCAGACCGAGAAGATCAAATGATCTTGCCACCCGCACAGCTTCCATAATACTACAAACATTACAGTTTCATAGTCTTTCATCATATCCATTAACGTTCAGGGGTTCTGTTTACTCTGTTTGATGGGGTATGAATGCCAAGAGAATGATGAATCGATACCAATGAAACCACATCTTATTTGTTATACGATCAATAGGCTCAATTCTTTATAAATATATCTTTCTATCTCTTCTTCTGTTCGAAATTCTATTAACATTTCATGATTACAACTTAATACCGAAGTAAACGAACTAAATGAAATCGTAAACGAGAATTGGTGAACAAGGTTCAGCTAGCTCGGAGCATGCTCGCTCTCGAAAGTGAAACCATTTTCATATGTTTTTTTTTATTTTCCCAACGCTCACTAAGTATCTCTTTTATATGAGAATGTTATCAAGATGTTCTTGCTCTCTGATCACAAGTCTTTGAAAGCTGTTCAATGATCCGCTGACGATTCTGATATCAATTACAGTGACAGTGGCGTAGTTGCGGGGGCATTATGCCCTAATCGAAAAACGAAAAAAGGGATTAAATGGAAGAGGGCGGAGAGAAGAGAGAGAAGAGAGAGAAGAGAAAGAGATAGAGATAGAGAGAGAGAGAGAGAGAGAGAGGAGAGAGAGAGAGAGAGAGAGAGAGAGAGAGAGAGAGAGAGAATAGGAAAAACTTAGATAATAAGAGCACCCCACTCGTTCCGATCGTCTGTGGCTTTGTTAATTAGCGCAATCACCGAGTATGCCTTCCCCCCCCCCCCCCTCCTTCACCCCTTCACCCCCATGTGATTGTTCTGTTCATAATGTAACCATGGTCCATGATGTAACCGTTGGACTCCGGCTACGCAATCATTTATGCATGTTCAAACATTTAGAACGAATCGATATTTTGGCATCAATGCCTCCTCGGTGGGGTATTGAATTATAATGAATGCATAAATACTAATTCATTCTAATCGTTGATTCTGCCTTGATCTAGAGCAGTCTCGAGAAATGTGGAATCTAGAGGATTTAAAATTACCTCTTCATTTTTAAGCGAAACAGTTTCTCATGGTTTACCAGAGTCGTATTTTCTTAAGCTTGTAGACTCTAGTACTTCTTTATGGTTTCTTAAGTTTCAATGAAGCTACGGCTTCCTGACTGATAACCAAAGAAGGCGGATGTAGACCATACAGATGTGGACTCTGCATGATCTTCTGCAAGGAAATACGATATGTATCAATAATACTGATGAGGAAATATACACGGCAATTTGATACCCAGGATCCAGATGAAGAAATCAACTTGCGCTAAGAAAAAGTTTGCAGTAAGACGTTTGCCCATCTTTCGCAGACAAAGTCAAATGTTAGAAGCTTTGTGGTGACTTTGGTGAAAGAAACTTGTCTTATAGGCAGACAGAGAAAGTAACATTTGCTCAAAGAAAGTTCAGTGATAAGAATCATTGCGGGGTCTGCGGTAAGACAGTCTTGAAGTATTCCTTTGGCGCCAACATCCACCCAAAAAGTTGCATGCTTCTTAACGAAAAACGACGTGGTATTCTTTTAATATTATATGAAAATGACATTGTTTTGCAAGGAATAAGAAGTGTTCTTGATTTGTTATTGGATCATTTATATTGGCGGGAACGCATGATGGGTGTAGCTTCAAGTAGAGACTTTGACATCCCTTCTGTGTTTAAGTACCGTCATTTAGCAAAAAGATTTTGTCATGACATGGCGTGCACAGATTGCAGTGCCATGCAGCGGTGCATAGAACACACATTCCTGTGACTCTATGCATGCGCCAGATTAATTCACAAAGCTAATTTCAAGAGAGTCATACTCGTCATTCCGGTTTCTTCAAGTCTTCTTCAAGAGGGAAAGCTACCAATCATACTTCAGCTGATTGAATCTGCGAGAAAAGAACCACATTCTTCAGGTCGTCTTTTAAAACCATAACAACCCTGATCATCTTCGTCCGACATTATGCTAAACGCAAGCTTTGCAACGATGACGGGCGACTTGAACGATCTCAATAATGCATCGATTTCGTTTTCACCGACGCCTTATGATCGCAATCGTGGTCTGAGTGTCGACCATGACCCATCATCGGCCGTCGCCATCATTGAGGGAATCACGATGGTAATCATCTTCGTTGGTGCGCTCTTCGCAAATCTGATGGCTATGACCACTATCCTAACAGACAAGGTGAGTTATATCTTTCGTAACCTATATCTTCTGAAACATCAGAATAGTGAGAGAATAATTAGTAGTAGGACTCTCTAGTGTTCTCTTTCCTTTTAATGTACAATTTTCTTATACGATGATGTTTAGGAATAACCTAGAAAAATTTGCAGAAATACCGCAACTAATTAACAATAAGCTGTTTAAGAAATAGTAAGTAACCAGAAGCCCTAGATTTCGGGGGAAATACCGATTATACTTTTTCGTCACTTTTTTGTGTGTCTCAACGGTTCATGCCCACAAACTTACACCGAAATACATATTTGTTTCCACGCCTTTGTGGGATACGGCGTTGGGAAAAAGTGATTATCACTAGAGATTATTTCATTCCCGGATAATTCATTTCAAAACTCTTTACCCAGATTTCATTTACTGCTTTTTTTTTTTGCTTGAAAATGTTGAATAGTATACCTTGCTGGTAGGGAACATATACTCACAAAGGTGAAACATTATGATCATGGGTGTCGATCCCGGGAGGGGGATGGGGGATATATATCCCCCTCCACTATTTTGGGTAGAGGGGATGATAATCCCCCAATAATTCCCCCAATAATTCACCATCAAAAAAATGACATGGCCCCCTGTTAATCCCTTAAAAACAAAGTAATAGAAAGATGAAAAGGGGGAAAAGAGTATAGGTAAACATTTTTAAAAAGAAAAAGAAAAATCTGGAAGCGTTCGCTCGCATTTCAAGTATTTCAACCAATGCGGTTTTTAGTACTTTCTTTATGACAGGAAATAGGTATCTTGACTCTATTTGATGTTAAGCTATTGTTCTACTCGCATTTTAAGTATCTTAAACAATGTTGGTTATATTACTATTCATACATTTTACAAAAGGAAACTGGTTTGCATCTTGTCTTTCTGTCTAATGTTACACTATTCTTCTAGTCATAAAATGTTAGTAATATAACTGCGAGGAGTCGAACGGCAAGATAAGACCTTGAATAGAAGAATTCTTAGGAGATAATGGCCTGTCACCAGTAGCCTATTCCTAGCATACCATAATGTTGATAAAATGTACGTTAATAAAATTATTAGAATGGAGTAACAATAGACTAGAAACCTGTTCCCAGTATTTCAAAAATCCATTTTTTCTCGCTCGCTACTCTCGCTCATGAAATCGAGAAACATGATATTATGGAGCAATAAGCACTCTTATTCCCTCAGCAACATGTCAGAATATCACACTATTTTTGCAGCTAGGTGTCAAGGTATCCTCGAATTCTGTGGGAAGATGTACATTATCAATCTAGTTTATTTTGGTGGTAATTGGTGGTGATTCTACGTTTTAATTTTAAAGAAAATAGAGTTATTTGTCGGTAGCTCGCTTCGCTCACTTATAGCAACAGAGTGGTTTTTAATGGCAAGCGTTAAGCCAAAGAGTTTGGCGGTTAGGTGATCCTATTTCTATCTTTGAGGCGTATCAAAGAGTGAAAAATTTTCGTCGCCTGTTGTACTCACTCGTATAATATTTATAGCTTGGGAAGGAAAACGAATTATATATAATATAGGCCTATGGTGTATTTTGACAACGAAATGATATTTTATCTTCAAAAGAGTGTGCTTTTCCTCTCTCGCTTAGCTCGTTATATTCTAAAACGGTATTTTTTGAACAGCAAAAGATTGGACCAGCGAGGTGCTATAACAGAGTCATATTTGGCAGCATTGAGCGAAGTGACCAAATATACATTCAGATATCTTATAAGCCTATAGTGTATTTTGATGACGAAATAATACTTCATCGGTCGTCAGAAGAGTGTGTTTCCTCGATCGCTTTGCTTGCTAGTATTATATAGAACCTGCTAGGTGGTTTGGACAGTAAACAGTAATTGGACCAGCGAGGTGCTATTTGGCAGCAAGGTTGCCAAATCGTAGGCCTAGAGTGTATTTTGATGACCAAAAAAAAAAAAAAAAAAAAAAATTCTATAACAAGAAATTCGAATTTTCGGCTCGCTTGCTTCGCTCTCTCGCAAAATCACAAACATGCAGGATGTTCCTTACTCTAAAAAGAAGTGTCAACTAAACAAAAAACAAAACAAACAAACAAAAAAAAACCACACAAACAAACCAAACCAAGACGGTAAGGTAGATTAGACTTAGAATTATACTTTGTTTAATCGATCCTTCACGTTTGAACCCCACACCCTCTCCCCGTTCGGTCGCTCTGCTCCCTCGCCGATGATATTCAGCATCAATCATCCCCCGACCGCGAACACAAATCGACACCCATGATTATGATGATGTTTAGAGAGGCCCATTTAACGACGAAGATATAACTTCCTCGCGATTCACCAATTTCTTAGGTAAACAGGAAAATGCTACTTCACATGTAAGTGCTAGGTATACTGAATAAGTAATTTCATGTATTTTAGAAATAGAATCCTGTTTGAGCACACAAAAACATATCTCTCAGGGTATTTCCCATTAAATGTACTTTCTAATCAGTGGCTCTTATAATGAAGTTTTTCCCGGTGTACATGACGTGAGAGGGGCCAATCAATTTTTATCAAATTACAAAGCCCGCAGATTTAAATTTTCGAAAATTTGATTGATCTGGAAACTGATTAGCTCTTTTCCTTGAATGCATTTTCAGTGTACAAGGGTTTTCCCTTGTAGATTTCTTACTTTACTTCAAAATGTACCAGGAAACTTGAGAATATAATTACATGCAACTCTACAGAGAGATATATATACGTAAATGTAATTACCGGTGTAGACGGGTGACAACGGATATGTGCCCTTCCCCAGTCAAAGTGATTACTAAAGGTTTTTCTTCCTTTTTTAAAGTGAATGAAATATGATATACTTGATTTAGAATACTTGCTCAACCTTTTCATGCGTTCGTGCTCATTTGTTTTTATTCATTTCACCCTCTCCAGAATATTATGACTTAATTCTTCAGCTCTTTTCCCCTGTATATGTAAACAAAATAGAATTTTTTATAAGTCAATCGTTAATATTAGATGCAATTTTTAATACCTTATTTTAACGTGAACTTAATTTATTCCATATTATTAGTCGACTGTCCCTTTGTAGACAATGAATGGCGAAATGTTACAATTACAGTAGAACATGTAGAAGAAGCAAAAGAATGAAACAAAGAATGAATGAATGAATGAATGAATGAATGAATGAATGAATGAATGAGTGAGTGGATGGATAAATGAATGAATGAATGAATGAATGAATGAATGGATGAATGAATGGATGAATGAATGAATGAATGAATGAATGGATGAATGAATGAATGGATGGATGAATGAATGAATGAATGGATGGATGGATGAATGAATGAATGAATGAATGGATGAGTGGATGAATGAATGAATGGATGGATGAATGAATGAATGAATGAATGAA
>CM057155.1:3895059-3915059 GCA_029962745.1 Echinometra lucunter
GAAAGAAAGAAAAGGACGAAAAATGGGAAAAAAGAGCTAAAAGATTTTACAACCCTTTACATCACTTTTCCCTTGAGCAATTATCATGCTGATTTTTTGCATTTCATCTACGGGGTAATTACTGGTGGACTCCTCTTAACTTATGCCCACTGGATCCGCGCAACACCACAATGACCACATATTTTGGGAAAAGTTTAAATATTATAAGTAAAGGAACAATAATTACAAGGAGTGGCATTGCTACGTGGTCGGGCCCGAGGGGGTGCGTGCCCCAATGAAATAACAAAAAGAGAGAAAAAAAATGGGAAGAAAGGATAAGAGGAGCGAAACGAATTATACGTACAAGGGGGCGTTTCATTAACATTTTTTGTCTGACAAGTTGTCAGATCTGACATCTTTCCTTGATTTTGATTGGCTGAGAAGCATCGTTACTATGGCAACTGTCGGATAAAACAGACTTTGTCGGATAAAGCATCCGACAAGTCCTTTCATGAAACGCTCCCCAAGTCTTTATACGACATCCAGCTAATTCTGCAATTACGCAAAGTAAGATTTTCGCCCCCCCCCCACCCGACCCATGCTACTCCACTGATAACGAGATTATAAATAACTTCCATTTACTGTATGATATTGCCTCAATTTTAACTTGCAGGTATTGAGAAAAAACTTTCACAACCTTCTCATCTTAAACCTAACGATCGTGGACCTAGGTGTGACGATCACAAGTATGACGTTTTCTATCTGGTCCATCTATGATAACGGTTACCTGCTCGTACATAACGATGTGCTCTGTTCGGTGAGTATAACATTCTTTTAATCATCTAGCAAGCATGCATGGGGTGCTCCACTGCCTCCATATGTTTTAGAAAATAAAAATAAAAAGGAGGGTATGAGGAATATTGCACCATACGTCTCATCAAATCATTTCAAATCATTTATTTTAATTCTACACACTAAGCAAAAAGGTCAAATTTTGCGGTCTAAATGCAACACTGGCGGTACCTTTTGTGGTGCAGTCTCGCACCCTACATGAAAAAATGCACCCTTTTGTATTTTTTGCACCCGGAAATGCCCATCTGCACCCTTAGAGGTGCAAAGTTGCACCTTTAAAGGTGCAGAAATTTTTGCATTCAAAAGGGTGCAAATTCGCATCTTCCCTGAAAGGTACAACTCTGCACCCTTAAAAGTGAAATTCAAAGAAGGTCACGGTATATGGTTAATTAAAAATGAATGGAAACATGGCAGTATGTAAAAAACAGTGGTGTTCATTATTGATCCTCTAGATTCCAAGAAATGATCTAAATACACATTTTCCCAAAACGCCCCTCTGATTCTCAGAACCCGGAAGTGGCTGGGAGCGAAACGGGTCCCCAATGCAAATGGACGAGATCTGCGGCGAGCTAGCGCAATAAAACATTGTGCACTGAGAGTATGAAATTTTGATGGATTTTAGATACTGTTATCAGGTTATAAAGAAAGGATGCAAAATGTAGCTCACTGCACCCTTAAAGGTGTAAAATGCTTCTTAGGGTGTAAAGTTGTACCCATAAAGTAGCTCCCAGTGTTGCAATTGAAGGGTGCAAAATTGAACCTTTTTTTGTTAGTGCGTACTGTATAAATCTCAAAATATTAAGGGTCACCCGTTACACCAGACACATCATACTTCATCGCAAAGTCTCTCTCTCTCTCTCTCTCTCTCTCTCTCTCTCTCTCTCTCTCTCTCTATCTCTCTCTCTCTCTCTCTCTCACTGGTTGATGCTCCTTGAAGCGGTAACGTGAAATTCGCAAGGTTAAGATTGCTGCATTTTCAGTTAAATGCTGGCTTTTAGAAGGAGCAAAATCTAATGTTACCCCTCCCCCTCTCCAAATTTACACGAATGTCTGGGATTGTTCTTTCTGCATGTGGGGTTAAACTGAGAAATTTCACATGATATGAGTGGACAAGAGTTTTGATAATGGAAAGCGGTACATCTTTATGTATACATTGCAACAGGATAATACCAATGTAAATATTTGAAACGTTCAGCATATGTTATTGTATACAATCATGACGAGAGAGTACATATCCAATGTTCCTGTTGTTTTAGACAAAAAATAGGGGAGAAATGTAATAACGTATTATGTCTCAGTCTCACGAATTATTATCCATGCATGTCCATAGAATTATTCATACTTGGAAAACCCAGTTGCCAACCCCAAATCATTTTTTTTTTCCTGAAAAAGGACGGCGTAAAGTGATAAGCGAGTTCACTGGAAGTAAAGTTTTTCACGCACTGCTTATTCCTCCAAAGGCTCCTTAAGATGATCAGAGAATACTGATCGAAACATCGAGAACCAAGAGCTTTCAGCGGAGCTCATCTACCCTTTGCAAGTCTCTGATTATTCCTTTGAAAGAATACATGATGTAACTCTGAAAATTTTACCTACAATGAAGTTTCTCCACCATGAAAAGTATCGCTGATACCTTCCTCATTTCTTGTGTTTTATGAACATACAAAATAAGCATGCTTTATGCGACTTTTACCCTTTTGTCTATGTTTTGTCAGTTGTCACCATGCATGTCTTTAAAATAAACAGATCACACTCTGTGCTATCCAACGCATACATTATGAGGAAGTAATCATGACGGAAGAAAACAGTGAAGTTCTTGATTTTACTAGAGAAACAAAACAAAACAAAAACGAAAAAGGATACAACGGAAAGGAATAAAAGACAAGTCTGTCATTCAGCGGCAAAGCGAAAGAACCTTCCTGATAGCAATTGTAAAACTTGAGTTTTAGCTAGCAAACAAAGAGGACGTGTTTTTCAGATGCTCCGACATTTCGCTGCTCACCAAGGAAAATATCTATTCCGTGTAGGTGATATATACATCTGTGGATAGAGGACGAAGTGGCGATTTCCAAGGTACTTTTTATTAATTATTCGTGCCACTAACTTTCGTTAAAATACGGAATTTCCGAAAAATTTTATCAATATTTTCAGCGATAAAATTTTAAAATTTGTTATTATAGAGCGTATAATAAACAGGCTGCCAGGCAACCAACTCCCAAGTAACGCGAACTTTGTTAACTGTACGCCATAAAATCTCCCAGGGTTGTTTTCTTGGAATCCATTATTACGTAACAACAGACAGCCATCTCTCAACCAGTCCTTCCGCGCTTTTACATCCTACATGCGCTACATCCTTTTCGCGACTCCAGTTATCACTACGTCACAATGGTATCCTTAGAAGACGTTAAGCATCTCCGCGTTAAAGAGCTTCGGAGTGAACTACAGAGGAGGGGACTCGACAAAAACGGTGTGAAGGCGACACTCACTGCTCGTCTTGAAAGAGCCCTGAATCAAGAGCTCCAAGGTCAAAATGCCGACACTGAAACACGGGGGCTTGAGGAAGGTCGTCGACTTCAGGGCAATCAGATTCTTATGGAAATCCTGGCATTTGTTAGAAGTATTGATGAACGTCTCAAACTTCTAGAAACGAAGATGGAAGTTCAGGAGGCATCAACAAGCACTGCAGAAGAGAGCATCTCAAACAGCTCCAGTGTGCACGATGACGAGGATCCTGGAAACGACAGAAGACAAGAGGAGATGATTATGCCTACCGTGCCGACGTCGAACCGCTTTGACGTTCTTGCTGTCGAAGAAACATCGCCTGACACCTCACCAACATACCACGAGCAAATAGAAGGCTACCGCAACCGACATCGTGTTAACAACAACAAACACGATGTAGTTGTGGTCGGTGATTCGATGGTGAAACACATCGATGGCAGCCGTCTCTCCCGCAAGAAGAAAGTGAAGTGCGTCTCTTTCCCTGGGGCAAAAGTGAGAGACATCGTGACCTCTTCGCCTTGTGAGTTTCTGAAGCCAGAGGGTGAACTCATCATCCACGTGGGCACCAATAATATGGCCGAGAGTGCTGGTGACGTCACTCATCAAATCACTGACCTCTGCAAGTCTGTTGCTGCCGAGGGGTTCGCAGTTTCCATCTCCACGATCATTCATCGAAGGTGGGAGAGTGAAGCAGACAAGAAGAGAGTAGACGACATCAACTTTCTACTGGAGATGGCGGCCAATGAAAACAGATGGGGATACGTTATCAACGACATCAGCGAGCAGTACCTCGGACGTGACGGAGTGCATCTAAACAGAGCTGGGCAACGGATCTTGGCAGGCAACTTGAAACGTCACATCAACCGAGCAGACCAACGTGCAACACGATGTCCTGTCTTGACCAAGCAGTCGTCCGAACGAGATTCAACAAGTCGACATGAAGCAAGGCGGCATCAACCTCTCCACCGAGAGAACCAGAGGCTTCCTTCTGAAGATCAGAACAGGGGCTACGTAAGATCCTACGCCGAAGCCGTTTCTCGAAGGTCTCCGGATTTTTGCGTAGTCAATCAGAGGACACGACTGAAACCAGCCTTCAGGCCACCCAGGATGGACATCAAAGACTGGGAGGATTACCTTCAACTTGTAAGAAGGGTAACAAATTAAGTATTTGTCTGACGAATGACCCCAAATTAGGTGAAGGTTGGAAGTATAAGTACCCGTGTGGGATCTGTGAAAAGCCTGTCAACTCTTATCAATACGGCCTTTTGTGTTATAAATGTGAAAGATGGTTTCACATTGATTGTCAAGCTTTAAACGTACCAGAATATTGTAGGTTATATGAATGTCCTGACGAAAACTGGAATTGTTTATCATGTAGTCTGCCACCTTTTTGCGATTCGTTATTTACGAATGATTGCCAAGGAAAAGTAAACCAAATCGAGGATAGACTAATTGAAAACAATAGAAATGACAGGGAAATTCATGGAAACCAAGCGAAAGCAAGTTCATGTATAATACCTAACCCCACAGATGAAAACGCTTCTCTTCATGAAGTGATTACAAGTAAAACTGAACAATTGATAAGTGGTTCAGTTCCTCCGTTGAGAAAAAGGGGTTTAAAATTTGCTCATTTGAATATTCATAGCTTAGTTGCTAAAATCGATGAGCTTAGGTTACTTCTGAAAAATGCGTCATTTGATGTTATTGGTTTAAATGAGACGTTTTGCGACTCCATGATTGACGATTCTGAATTACACGTTGATAATTATATTTTATTACGTAGAGACCGTACGAGACACGGCGGTGGTGTGGCTGTTTATATATCTAAGAGGTTCAACTATAAAAGAAGGGATGATTTAATTTCATCTACTATAGAATGCCTTTGGTTTGAATTGCATTATCCAAATAAGTCCCCCATCCTGGTTGGGGACTTTTACAGGCCTCCAAATTCTCTTGTTGATTTTTTTGAAGAATTAGACAGAAATTTGGACTCTGCTCTCTCGGAAGATATGAGCTGTATTATTTTAGGCGATTTCAATTGTGATTGTATGCCACACCAACATGATTTGAATACTGAAAAATTAATGTTTTATACAAATATGTACGGGTTAACTCAGCTAATTGATACTGCCACAAGAGTTACAAATACCTCTTCTACTTTGATTGATTTGATATTTGTTTCTGACAAAGAACTTTACAATGAATGGGGAATATTTGAAACTAGCATAAGTGATCATTATTTGGTGTATACAATTCGCGACTTTAGTGCAAAGATCAAAACAAAATCTGAATATGCTGAATTCCGCTCGTTTAAAAATCTTGACGAGGAGAAATTTTACAGCGAATTGAGAAGTACTCCTTGGCAGATCATAAAAGATATAGATAATGTTGATGTTGCGTGGGATATGTGGTTGACTTTATTCAAGAATGTAATCAACAAGCACGTACCCATATGTAAAAAGCGGATAAGAAAAAAGGCATGCCCTTGGATATCTGACGAGATTGTCAAGCTCATGACGGAACGTGATAAGGTTCTCAAAGCTGCGAAAGCTAACAAAAGTGATGATCTATGGGTCACTTACAAATATCTAAAGAATAAAGTCACTCATCTCATGAGGGAAACAAAAAGAGAATATAATGCAGACCAGATTTCACAAAATCAGAACAATAGTAAGAAAATGTGGAAATGTTTGAGAGACCTTGTGCCTAAGTCATTACCAATTTCTCCCAATACTATAAACGTTAATGGGGCTAATGTGTCAGACAATGCAAATATTGCTGAAGCATTCAATGACTTTTTCATTTCCAATGCTTTTAACATTACAAAGGACCTGCAGGGGAATACGCCTTTATTGAGAGTTGACGAGGACAAAGGCATTTGCCCAGGTCATTCTCAATTTAATTTGAATTTGATTACAAGGGATTTTGTACTGAAACAGATTGATAATCTGAGTTTAGATAAAGCAACTGGTGAAGATCATATCAGCTGTAAACTTTTAAAGATGACAAAAAATGTTATCGCAGAGTCTCTTTGTGATATTATTAACAAATCCCTGTCTTCGGGAATTGTTCCACGTGAATGGAAAAAGGCTCGGGTAGTACCAATATTCAAATCTGGAGATATTTCTTCATTGAATAATTACCGCCCGATTTCAATATTACCCATCGTGAGTAAAATTATAGAAAGGGCCGTTCATCAACAGTTCAGTGAATTCTTAGACGAGAATAATTTATTACACCGTAATCAGTCTGGTTTTAGACCTATTCATTCAACAGCTACCGCCCTTGCAAAACTTGTAAATCAGTGGTCGTTGAACATTGATAACAATGAAATTTCTGGAGTTGCCTTTATAGATCTCCGGAAGGCCTTTGATACTGTGGATCATGAGCTACTTTTACATAAATTAGCTTGTATAGGTTGTAGTGATAACACTGTTAATTGGTTCAAATCATATTTAGGTGATCGACAACAAGTCACCCAATTCAATGGAGTCAAGTCGCATCCATCAACTATCAAATTAGGCGTGCCACAAGGTTCAATTCTTGGTCCACTTTTATTTTCAATTTATGTTAACAGTCTACCTGAATGTACTCCTGAAGGTATCATAGATATGTATGCAGACGATACGACACTTACCGTCAGTGCAAATAATGCAACTGTTTTGGAAGAAAAATTAACTGTTGCATTAAACAGAGTCATGACGTGGATAAAGAAAAATCGTCTCGTCCTAAACACTGAAAAAACTTGTATCATGGTAATAGGCTCCCGTGCTAATCTCAGGAGAATTGAATCTTTCACCGTTTCATTAAATGGCACTTTGATAAAGAGAGTTCAATTCACCAAATGCCTAGGAGTTCTAATAGATGAAGAATTGAAATGGTCTAAACAAATCGAAAACGTATGTAAACTTACTCAGAAAAACATTGGCGTAATAAAGAGAGCTAAGAGTTTTTTGCCCAAACATTCCTTGAATCTACTTTATAACAGTCTAGTGCTACCAAGATTTGATTACTGCTCTGTTATATGGTCGAATAGATTTCAATCCCATACAACTAAGCTGCAAAAATTCAAAAGAGGGCCACAAGAATAATATTGAACAAAACGTATGACACGCCGTCGGCTGATTTGTTCAAAAGTCTGAAATGGATGAGTATAGACAAACGGTTTGAGTTAAGTCGCGTTATGATGATATATAAATGCTTTCATAACTTAGCACCTTCTTACCTTCAGGTAGGCTTAATCAAGCCTAATGTTGTACATGAGCATCATACAAGGCAAATAGATAGTGGATGCTTACGTGTACCAAGATTTCACACTGATTGTTATAAGTGTAGTCCAATTGTATCTTCGATATTTGAATGGAATAAGCTGGACAATTCGATAAGAAAAGCTCCCTCCATTAATTCATTTAAGAGATTGTTTAAACAAAGTTGTAACTTGTGAATAGCTACGAGGTACGTGCTTACTCTGAAATATTAACATGATTTATGCACATTGGGGCTAATCAATATTTCCCTCTTTGGTTCTGCAACTGAACTAAGTTACTGATTATGTTTATTCTACAAACGAAGTATTAGTTTGTGCCCCATCTATTATTTCTTTGTATATCTATCTGACATTGTTATGGAATTTTATTCTTAACTATTCTTGTATATACGTTATGCATTTTGGTGTAAATATGTTCATTCAGGGCCCCATGGAAGACCACTAATTATTGGTGAATGGGCTACCCTGACAAAAGATTAGAAATAAATAAATAAATAAAATAGGATGTTCGTAGGGAGAATCAGGGTTATGTCGAAAGTCACTGTGTTTTCAGTTGCTCACGATATGACGACGTATTGCTCATACTCAGTGAGGGTATCCATGACTACGTTTAAGCCTGTATGAGCGAATATCCTTTGATTCTTAGCGTGAAATAGTGTCGACGCCTTGCTTTTAAAGATTATGAGTGGGATACCGGATTCGGGGATCTTATATTAAGAATGCATGAATAGGTGTTAGAAAAATGTGCCAGTTAGATATTTTTTTTGTTCTGTATTTAGAACATCCAGAAAAGGGGTTTTATAAAGGGTTTTTCATATTTTCAAGAATCCCAAAAGGTTATTGTACAACCAACAGACCAATAATGGGTCTAAAGACCCATTTAGAACCATATAGACACTATGAACATGACGGACAAAGAAAGCGGACAAAATAAACAACCTCTCATTCTACCCTTCACAATGGTTCTGGTAGTCAAAAGAACATCCCTTCACTACTATTGTCTAAAATATGTGGAACAGGTGTCACATGCATATTCACCTGGAACTACATGATTAAACATAATAGCTGTGAAGGGATGTTCTTTTGACTACCAGAACCATTGTGAAGGGTAGAATGAGAGGTTGTTTATTTTGTCCGCTTGCTTTGTCCGCCAAGTTCATAGTGATAGAACCTTTCTATATATAGGTATAATGGTTCTTTGAAGAACCTTTAAAGGTTCCAATTGTGGAACAAGAAAAGGTTCTAATCAGAAACATTCTTTCTTAGAGTGTAGACCTACCTGATGTATTTTAGTAATTATCAATACTTTTTATAAAACATAATATGGCGAGGATTTTTACAGTCTTTTTCTACAATACTTGCGTTTATTTCATTTCTGTATTTCCATTACTTTTTATTGTCTAAGGCTGCGTTCAAGCGACCATTTTTCACTCTAGAATCACGGTTTAGTTCAGTTTAAACCACGGTTGCGTTCAATCGATTTTTCGCAGGTCGTAAAATAAACGTCTTTCAAAACACAAGCATGAAACGCTGAAAAAGGTGCGTTTTGAATCATGATTCTGCAGAACCACGGCCGCTAAAAATCGATTGAACGCAACGGAGATCTCAATCATGATTCTTTTGTTGCTTTCACACCCAGTTTTGAAGAAGAATAAAACAAACAACATACAGAAAGCTAGAAAAGAAGATAGAAGGAGAAAACAAAGAATAATATAAGAAGAGATTGAAAAATAAGGAGATAGAAGGAATAGCATAGAATGACAGGAAAAGATGAAAAAGAAGAAGATAGAAGAAGAAAACAAAGAATAACATAAGGAAAGATGGACAGAAGAAGATAGAAGGAAAAACAAAGAAAAACATAAGGAAAGATAGAAGAAAGATAGGAGAAAACAAAGAATAAACATAAAAAAGATTGAAAGATAAGATGGAATGAATACCAAAGAATAGCGTAAGAAAAGACGGAAAAGGAAGAAGATAGAAGAAGATAACAAAGAATAACATAAGGAAAGATGGACAGAAAAGAAGATAGAAGGAAAAACAAGGACTAACATAAGGAAAGATGGAAAAGAAGATAGGAGAAAACAAAGAATAACAAAAGATAGATTGAAAAATATGAAGATAGAAGGAAAACAAAGAATAAACATAAAAAAGATTGAAAGATAAGATGGAATGAATACCAAAGAATAGCGTAAGAAAAGACGGAAAAGGAAGAAGATAGAAGAAGAAAACAAAGAATAACATAAGGAAAGATGGACAGAAGAAGATAGAAGGAAAAACAAAGAAAAACATAAGGAAAGATAGAAGAAAGATAGGAGAAAACAAAGAATAAACATAAAAAAGATTGAAAGATAAGATGGAATGAATACCAAAGAATAGCGTAAGAAAAGACGGAAAAGGAAGAAGATGGAAGAAGAAAACAAAGAATAACTTAAGAAAAGACAAAAAAGATAGAAGAAAACAAAGAATCACATAAGGAAAGATGGAAAGAGAAGAAGATAAAAGGAAAAACAAAGAATAACGTAAGTGAAGATAGAAAAGAAGAAAAGAGAAAACGAAGAATAAAATGAGAAAATACGGAAAGAGAAGATGGAAGAAGAAAAGAATAACAAAGAAAGATGGAAAGAGAAGAAGACAGAATGACAAACAAAGAAAAAAATAAGGAAACATAGAAAAGAAGGTAGGAAAAATAAAGAATAACATAAGAAAAAATGGGAAAGGAAAGAATAACAAGGAAAGAAAGAAAAAAGGTTAAAATAAATGGCATAAGGAAAGATAGAAAAGAAGATTAGAAAAAACAAAGAATAACATAAGAAAAGATGGAAAGAGAAGAAGATAGAATGAAAAAACAAAGAACAGCATAAGAAAGATATAGAGACGAATAAATGATGTGGCTAAAGTTGACCTATACTTCCTGGGTCAAACTGCGCAGTACGATGCGCAGTGGATGGGCTTGAATTAAGCAAGAATCAGCGTTGATGAAAAATCGCATTAACGTTCTCTCGCAGTAGCCGTGTTTTGTAACAGCATTTTGATTTGTGATTCATGTTTGTGATTCTAGCTTCAAAAAATCGCTTGAACGCAAACTAAGAGACTGGGTCTAGAATTAAGGTATAACATTAACCATATCGACGATGTTTCGTTCGAGCAAAAATGAGAAATATAATCAAAATAAATCTTGTTTTACCTTATAATACAGGAGGGAAGCTTTATTTGATTCCACCCTCCCTCCTCCAAAAATGTCATCGATTGAATAACATGATAAATTATTTCACCAGTCACGTTATTTTCCGAGTGAAGACCAAAGACTTATCTCTCTGCCCTTTCCTTGTCATTATGAGAGAAAGAGGGAGAGAGAGAGGGGGGGACTCGGAAGAGAGAGAGAGGGAGAGGGGAGGGAGGAAGAGAGAGAGAGAGAGAGAGAGGGAGAGAGGGAGGGAGGAAGAGAGAGAACAAAAGATAGATAGAGAGGGAGAGAGAGAGAGAGTGTGTGTGTGTGTGTGTGTACGCGTATAATGTTTAATTGAGATTACTTTGCTAATGAGTTTGATCAGGCCTATGTCTGGACTAATAAGGATCGCATCTCTCGTCTATTTCAATGACGTCTTGCCGTTTGTCTCTCTTTTCATCCCTGACAAGGTTTGAGAAGCAATTCCATAGATATTTATAGACAATTCACTCTTTTTTACATGCACTGCGTCGCTTATTAGAATGCTTTTCGTTGAAAATGTTTGTTCTCTCTAATCCTTTTTTTTGCAAGAAAGTCACCATGATAATCAGTGCATTAAGGATGACAGAATATAATTGTTCAACGTTCACAATCTTCGCTTACTAACTTCTTTCAAATGGACAAAGCAAAAATTTCCACTTGAACTGATGCAAAGCAACTTGAATTACCAGTATATTAGATTTTTTTCTTAAAAGAAACCCGCATGCACACGTTGTTATTATTATGCCTATGGCACGATAATCTATTTTAATATATAAAAGAGCACTGTAGATAAACTGCCTTGCTCAAGGACATAAGTGCCGTGCCGGGGATCGAACCCACGATCTTTGTGTTTCAAGTCAAGTGCCTTAAACCACTCGACTATGACACCTCTACTCTAGATCAGATTATGAGCGCATACACTGTAAAAAATATGTATTGGGTAAAATTTTACCCAGCACGAACTTTAATTAAATGTCCAACCAACTTTGGGCAATATTTTTACCCAATGTGGGAAGCATTTTGTCCAGTTAGGATACAAATGAAGAATAATTACTTTCGAATGGGCAAAATTTCCATCAAGTTTGATAAAAAGAAATGCCCAAAGAAATGCTCGATATGTTTGATACACCGTTAGACCAGTTGTTTAAAAATCTGTAGGTTGTTTAACATATGAACCTACCAACTGTTGTTTTTGAAAAAAATCCCCATTTGTTACACACAATTTTTTTAAAAACAATATTGGGTAGGTTCATTAAACAACCTGATGATTTTTAAGCAACTGGTCTAACAGTGTATACTAGTACAATATAATAGAGAAATACAACCATTATTTTTTTAGTATTTGAACAAGAGTTTCACATCGTTGTTCATTCTACCTCCCCTCATCATTTAGATAGCTAGAATCATGATATATTTAGAACAGAACATATGCAAAGGAACTAAATTTATTTTGAAGAGCTGCGTGCAATTCAATCATATTCTAGACTCATGCACTTTCGGCATGAAATTTGATGCACAGTTATAAGGGCCCTGCATGGTAACCATTACTATTACTATTAACCATGCCGATCAACTCACTGGCGGATCCCGAGCGGATCCACGGGAGAGGGTCCAAATCGGGCCCACCCCCCCCCCCCCCCGCTTTTGAATAATTCTGGATCAGTCGCTGCTACTCGTTCAACAACTCGAGTACAATGAAAAGTATCCCGTCATCATGATCATATCATTTATAAAGATACATCATCCAACTATAGGATATTTCCAAAGTGTTGGTCATGAACTACAAAATACAGGAAGTACACTGGGTGGATTTCACCTTCGCAGAAATCCCTGTGAAAACCCGGCATGACCCTGCATGCACGCGGATCCGTAATCAATAACATGACTTTGATGAAAAATAAAGGAACAGAATATTTAATGGACTCAAGAACATAGTGCTGGTAGCATGGACCCTGACCCTGTAGACTTCATTTAGTACAGGTATTGTTTACGACGATTTATGGAGAAACCCTACTTATTGTGGAATTGGAATTTGCTCCAGGAAGAGGCATAGGCAGTGAAAAACATTAATGAATAGCAAGAAAATGTATATAAAGCTTATAAGAAGATGAATTCAATCTTCACATAAAGTTAAAACGTGGCTAAAGTTTGAGATATTTCGAAGGAAGAATAGTGTCTTTGGAGACTCCTATTTCTAACACCATGTTATGACTTCTGTACGAAGGGGGTGGAGAGAGAGAGAGAGAGAGAGAGAAAGGGGGGGGGGGGAGAAAAACCCTCCAAGTTTCACTAGAATTTGATAAGAAAATGCAATATACATGATATGATATACAGAAATGAATTACGTCACAAAAAGTCTTAACTGCTGAAAAAGGTTCGGAAACGTTATGGGTATGACTGTTGCTTGTCATTGTCTTTTAGAGTCCTGTGATGTGACGGGTGTGCAGGACTTTGTCTATGTTATGTTCTTTCTGTCTATATAAAAAACCTGAATATTTTTTTCCATACTGTTTTATTCTGGTATTTCCAACTCAACTGGTCTTACTGGTGTTTCCAACTGGATATTTTTTTTCCATACTGTTTTATTCTGATTTCATGAACAAAAATATATAACATTTCAATTTAACATTTCAAAACAAATAATATAATATTTTACATTTCATATTTTGACTTTTTTCACTAACTTAATATAAGCATAAATCATATATAACTTAAAGGAGAAAAAATGAAATCAGTTATTATAAAAAAATGTTGAAACACCACTCCTCCCCCCCCCCCCCCCCAGCCCCAACAAAAAGTTTTCCCTTGTACATTTTGTGGAGGGCGATTTATACATGGAATACAAGAAAAGAACAAACAAAGGAGACCCAAATCCAATACAAACTAATAAACAAATAGATATATTGAAACTAGGATCCCCTTAAAAATACATACCAATATGCCTAACACTTTTCCTTTCATGTATCAAATATTCAACAATGATTTAAAACTATATGAGATTACTTAGCTTACTCTCATCAAAAACAAAGCAAATCAAAAAAAAGAAATCGATGAGAAGAAGAAGAAAAAACATCCCAAAGGTATAACCCATTCCAAAGGGAAACATCGTTATCCCTTCCCCCAAAACACACATACACTTTTTTTTTTCAACAACACACATACACACACATACACACACACACACACACACACACACACACACACACATACACAGACACATAACACCTACACAGTCACTTTCTCCCAAATCACACCTGGATATCGCCCTCAGTCCTGCCATTTCGGTACATTCTCTCCCATTTTAATAAATGCTTGTCTAACTTGTTCCTTTTAATAGCTATTGCTTTTTCTTCATTTCGATATTCTACGACTCTCTGAATACTCTCTTCTTGAGTAGGAACTCTACCTTCTGACCTTGATCTAAAAATGATATATTTCATTAAAAAGATTACCGTATTACAAAATTTCACTTCAAGATCGGATCCATTAATTCCCACATGTATATCTTTCCACTCTGCATTTTGAAGCTTTATCAAACTAAGTTTTTCAATGACCCTCTGCCATAAAGCTTTAACATCATTACAAAGCCAGAATAAATGTTCATAAGATTCCGGGTTATGTTTACAGAATGAACAGATATTAGTATCTATAAAACCAAATTTGAACAAATGTTCGTTGGTGTATATTGCACCATGAAGTAATTTATATTGAAATTCTCTTACTTTTGGTAAGATTATTGTGATTCTAGGTCTTATAAATATTCCCGAGATTTCTTTTTTTGAGATATCAAAATTATTGTGGCCATCTCTTATTTGTAAAGTATATAGAGATGTTGTAAATTTATTACAAAATTTTCATAAACCTTTCTAGAAGGTACATCTTTCAGTCTTTCAGTAAAATTATCTTTCCAAACATCTTTAAAGAGATTTGTAATTGTGCACGTCATTCGAGCATAAATGGTGGAAATTCCCATTATATTTTCCGCTTTTCAAAATTACATCATTTGACTTTCAAATTTCCATGATATTTTCAGCACTCAAACCTGAATTATGAAAATAATCGATTGTTCTCACCTGCTCTTCCTCGAGAATGTGACCTACTAGATAAATATTTTTCTTAAACAAGTCTTCATCAAAAATCATTTTGCCTCTCGAAATATAATCTTTATTATTAAAAAAAATTGGATTAGCTTTTCCTGCACTAAAATTCCGATTTTCCTCCATATCTTGCCAAGCCCTTAAAATCTCAAAATAAAACTGGTGCTTTTAAATTTAATAATTTAACATCGTAATTACAGAGTGAAATAAACCTACCTCCCACTTTTCTAAAGCTATAGTCAAAATAACGCTTCCAGCCCATATTTCTTTCCCCATAAAGAAACCGTTTTAACCACATTACTCTTTGAGTTTTCACAAATAAATCAAAATCTATCATCCTTAAGCCGCCATCTCCGTAGTCCTGGTAACAAATGTCTCTTTTAATTCTGTCTTTTCCGTTCCATATAAATTCAAAACAAATTTTCTTGATCTCTGTTACTACCCACTTTGGAACAACTAATGATGACGAAACATAGTTCAGTTTTGACATGGCATATGTCTTAAGCAAATGTACTTTCCCCATTATTGTCACGTCTCTCTGTTTCCACCATCCCAGAATCATTTTTATTTTACTCAAAATCTCCTTATAATTCAGGTTTTCCATCCTCTTTACATCCAAGGAAAAATATACGCCTAAAATTTTCATTTCCGTTACAATATTGCCAAATGGGAGTGTTCCCAGGTCATTCCTGTTTTTTCCTATCCTCATTATATTAGTTTTTTTCTATGTTAACCTTTAAACCGCTTAAGTCATGGAAAGCTCGGAATATGTCCTGTATTCTTTTAATTGATGTTTCATTCCTAACAAACAAAGTCATGTCATCGGCATATAAAATTTGTCGAACTTCAGAATCACCAAATTCCACTCCTTTAATAACACTGTCATTTCTAAGCGCGTGAGCCATGGTTTCTATAACTACCAAACCCAAATATTTCTAATACTTTAAAAAGAAAGTTATGTGAGACAGAGTCAAAAGCCTTTTGGAAATCGACTGCTATAAGGAAAATCTCTTCCTCACAGTAATTGTTACAGTGAAAAATTACATCATCTATCAAACGTATAGCTTCACCAATGTGTCTGTCATTTATATAGCCAACTTGATCAGGAGAAATAATGTCATTCAAAACGTCCTGTATTCGTTTTGCCATTATCTTTGCGATTATCTTATAGTCAGTGTTTAACAATGTAATTGGTCTATAGTTTTTAGCATATAAAGGATTTTTGCCATCTTTTTCAATTAATGTTATAACACCTTGTTTTTGAGAGGTCGATAAACAACCCTTTTCAAATGCTTCGTTTAAGACATCTACCAGTAACCCTCCTAAATGCGGCCAAAATGTAAGATAAAATTCTACAGTAAACCCGTCGTTTCCAGGAGATTTGTTAAGTTTCATACTTTGTAGCGCTTTTTAACATTCTTCTTTGGTAAATTTTCCTTCACAAGTATTCATACTTTCAACACTTAGGTGCGGTAAGTCTTTACAGAATACACTGTTAGCTTTTAAGTCAGCCTCTATATTTGAATTTCCTGAATACAAATTTCCGTAAAACTCTCTAAGTATTAACTGTATTTCTTTCATTTCTTTCACTACTTCTCCATTGTCATTGATCAGTTCCCTTATTACAGTTTTCTTTTTATTGGAGCGAAGTAACTGTTCAAAGTATTCTTTATTATGTTCACCCTCTTCATACCAAACCGCTCTAGACCTTACCTTGAGTCCGTCTACTGACTCATCATATAATTTCTTTAACTGACCTTTTTCTCTTCTATATTTTTGATAACTGAATGACTATTAGGAGATTGCACCAGATCTTCCTCGAGTGATGTTATTTCTTTTTCAGGTTTTTGTATATTGAGTCTCCTCTCTTTCGATTTCTTTTTAGAAAAATTCGATGCATAATTTCTCATTTTCATTTTAAGAAAGTCCCAAAAGGAAGATTTGGTATTAAATTCCTTCAACCACTCCATTTTTATCACTCTGATTTCCTCACACATTCCTTGTACAAAAGCTTTATCTAAACATAAACTATTGGATATACTACGAGAAATGTAGATAAACACACACACGCACGCACACGTGCGCACCCCCTCCCCCGCCCCCTGCACACAAAAGGTCCGCAGCTTTAAAAAATGGGGGGGGGGGCATGTACAAAAAAATTTGCTGACAAACTAAGGAAAAGGTTGTCCTCAGCTTAATTTGGAGGAATATAATTACTTTATTGTGTCTCCGCTCTTAGATATTTTTGGAGGATGAGTTCCTGTCTCCCTTGATTGACGGCCATGTATGGAATAGAACGAATATATATTACAACAATAGATATAATAATAATCTGGTAGATTTAACCCGTTACCTCCTGGAAATGATGATTTTTTTTTTTTCTTTTTAATGTTATAGTGCAAATTTCTCCTTGAAGTGGATATCATTCTGATCTCTTAATGTACAGGACTATTGAAATTTGGTGAATCAATCCATTCGTTTTATGAAAATAAGTTTGTCAAAAGAATCATCTTGAGTTCATCTTTCTCTTGCATGTGTGCACTGACATTATTCTGTTTTTTAATGGCGATTGAGCGACTTATTTCATTTTTATCGTTCAGATCAGTTGACTCTGTTCCTCCATGTAAAAAAGAGGTTGTTTTATTTTATTGTGCTGCCTTATTCAGTGATTTCCATACAAACTTGAACTGGTAAAAGAGTGGTACTGGCTTCTGGAAAATTTTAATTAAAAAATCGAATATTTTTGAAGGCTGCACAGTCCCAATGAAAAATATTGAAGACGTGAATTTCTATTTTTAGTATATTCTACAACACTAATGGATGATTGCAGGACACGTAATCAAAGTTTTCAGTTATCCGCCCTACTTTGGGGAAAGAAATTATTACATTCATGAAGAGATACAGGGAAATCCCGATATAACGAGCTCGGCTATAACGAGGTAACGGCTATAACGAGGGTTTTGTCACGGTCCCAAATTTACTTACGTGTAAGTCTATGGCGGCATGAACCCGTTATAACGAGATCGGCTATAACGAGATATCGGCTATAACGAGCTAAATCCTGAACCCCTTAAACAAAGAAATACATTGATAATCATTCCCGTTATAACGAGCAAGCAAATTTCACTGCAGCTTTATCAACAAAACCCCCCGCTAAAACCATTCAGCAGAGATAACGGCACCGCTACTGGCACAAACAAGTCCCAGCTCGCTCAACTGGGCGGCCGATGCACGCAAATCACGAGTTTTTATTTGTAGTATAGTACAGTGCGTAACTTTTTTTTTCATATCGCAGAACAGGCAACCTCGATGGTGCGATGAGCTTTCATGTTATCGGTAATTTTGGCGTCTGAAATTAGTAGTTTAAACACATTTTCTAATATTATCCAGAATATTATCAGCTAGATCAGAGAATGATATTATTATCAATGTCTCTGTAGCTGCAAAATGAGTTCATAAGTAGCGGCAGCAGACCTCTGTACATTCATGTATGTACATGTAGTCCCATACATACACTTTTTTGTTTGTTCTGATATAACGAGGTAACGGCTATAACGAGGAAAACCCTTCGGTCCCGACGACCTCGTTATACCGAGTTTCCCCTGTATTAGATTATTTCCACAGGTTCTCCTCTACTTACTGCTTTTTCCACTTTAAGGAAAATAATGTCATTCAACATTCACAACTCATATGTGCGTTCTGTCGATTTGAAAGGTTTCCATAAAGTTATTCAATATCGTGCTTTTAAGCATTTTCCCAAGGCTTTTGTCGCATAACTCACACTTTTCTCTCCCCCCCCCCTCCTTCATCTTCTCCCTCTATCTTTCAAACATCACTGCTCATTCTCTTTTAAAGTGCAGTATCCCTCTATCGTATTATCTCCATTGCTATTTTTTCTTTCTTTCTTCCTGTCGTATTTTCTCTCTTTTTCACTTCTCCCTCCCCTTTTTCGTCTGAATCCGTATTTCTTGTCTCTCACTTGTTTCTCTGCCACGTCTTCTTTTCCCATATTTATTGGTCAGTCTGTCAGAATGTCTGTGTCTTTCTCTCTGTATGCTAAGGTTTATATTTATCTATGAATTTATCGCAGCCTTCTTTTTTAATGGAGGAAAAAAAGTTTGCATTGAGTTATGTCCATGATAACTCTGCACAGATATCTACATTTGCATATTAAAATGTATGCATTAACATCCGTCTATATTCTTATTTGTTTATTTTCATTTATTTTAAGTTTCAGGCCTGGCTTGAGTTGAGCAGATAAAAGAAGACATCAGTAATAACTTTGCACAGATATCAACATTAATTTTGCACATTTAAATGTTTGCATTTTATTCGTCTATATTTTTATTTGTTTATTTTCATTTATCTTAAGTGTCAGGCCTGGCATGAGTTGTGCAGATAAAAGAAGACATGCAGATTTGTTTGTGATGTAATGTGATATGGCAGCCACGTCGCTTTCCAAGACCTAGTTTTGTTGGAAACAGAAAACTTAAACTGAGTTAACTTTTTCTAGATCACGTACTTCAGTCACCAGCCTTTACAGCTATACTGAAACAGTTATTCAAAGAAGTGATTTGATATATTTGCTTTTTATTTCACGATGAATTTGATCAGCACATTTCAGAGACTTGGACAGGACGCAGAGATTGAGGGATGGACGGACAGAACGGGAGTAGGGGGATGGTAGAGAATATAATTATCATAACAACCTCGAACTACAATTCATCACGCATGAATCCAAGATATGTGAATAATGTACTCGGTAATAGTTTCCTATACAGTACTAGCAGTCTAGCAAAAATAAGATAACTTGCAAGAAGTATACAGTATAACTGATTGGTTTATGAAAAGTCATATAGGTTCATAATTCTTTAAACATGTTAAAACGAAGTTTGGGGATTGCATCATCTAATGAGTAAACAAAACTACAAATGAAAAGAAAAATGCTTTTTCGGGTGGAGAATCACAATGAAGTCGCCTATAACGCTTAATCAAGAAAAGAAAAGGAAGAAGGAAACAGTTACAAAGACGTGTCATCATAATATGGTGGCTTAAGATAGATGAACAATAAAAATTCTAAAGGAAATTTAATTGT
>CM057155.1:3920059-3954134 GCA_029962745.1 Echinometra lucunter
TGTCACTCAACCTCGAAAAACATCAACAACACTTACAAAAACGCCAGAAAAATCTTGTTTCACACCCCCCCCCCCATGACTCTTGTGACTTTTGAAAAGTGACATTTTTGCCTTTAATATCTGCTCACTCATGCATGTCTTGACAGATCAATCTCATTTTCAAAGAGAAGTTAGTCAATAAGTGTAGGAACACTCCTGCCAAATTATTTTCCTAAAAACGTCTTCGTTAAAAAGTTATGCTATTTTGAATTAGGACGGAGTTACTTTTTTTGTTGTGTTTATAAAGGGTTCTTTATATTTCAAGAATCCCAAAAGGTTCCTTGTACAACCAGTAAGGTTTCTAAAGACCCCTTTAGAACCCTTCAGAGAACCTTTATTTCTTTTAAGAACCTTTCCAGGTTCCAAATGTGGAACAAGGAAAAGGTTCTAATCAGCATCATTTTTTCTAAGAGTGCACGCAAATGACAACGCATCCCAGGCTTATGTTCAATGTTTTGCCATTTATGCAAATAGTGGTAAAAAATGTAAACGCTTTTAAAATTAAATTTTAAGATTAGCTTTTAAGATTAACTGCGAGACGAGAATCAAATCAAAATCTGTGTAACCGGAGTAAAATCTCTCAATAATCTTCCATTTAATAGCTGAAGTCTCACTCCGCATTCAAGAAGGGCAAAGACAGCAATAGCAAGGTGGGCACAGACAGTGGAGTGATCAACGTCTCAATGGACATCGTGAGCAATGACCAACCCCAACCCTCGTCGACCGACTGGCAAGCCAAGGCTTCGGACGTCATCGGAACTACCGATTATGACGTCACAGAAGACGAAGAGGTGAACGGTGGAGTAGGGATGAGGGATAGCGTGATTGCCAAACCAGAGAGGAAGAAGAAGAAACGACAGCAGCTACTCTCTAAGCTAGACAAACTCAGTGCTGATAAACGCGTGGCATTGACAGGTATGAATAACCTTTTGAAATATAAGTTGGCTTAACTTGTGACCCGGAAAAGATGAAATACACTGTATTGAATGGGGTTCCATGACATAATTATGCTCCGCCGACATTTGCTCCGCCGACAACTGCTCCGAAAATTCCGACAAGTGCTCCGCGACAATTGCTCATTGCTCATCATTAATTTATTGATGATTATAATCAATTCGGCGGAGCAAATGTCGTATTTTCGGACGATCTGTCGGCGGAGCAATTGTCGGCGGAGCAAATGTTGGCGGAGCAAATATCGTTGTTTCGGAGCATATGTCGGCGGAGCAATTGTCGGCGGAGCAAATGTCGGCGGAGTATATGTCGGCGGAGCATATGTCGGCGGAGCAAATATCGGCGGAGCAAATGTCGGCGGAGCAAATATCGGCGGAGCATATGTCGGCGGAGCAAATGTCGGCGGAGCAACTGTCGCGGAGCACTTGTCGGAATTTTCGGAGCAGTTGTCGGCGGAGCAAATGTCGGCGGAGCATATGTTGTGTCACCATTGAATGGACATCATACGCCAAGTACAGAATACTTACTAATCCATAGTCGGACTACGAAATTATTGAACGCCCCTCGTGGTGATGCGATGTATATTTGCCAGAGGCGTCGATCCTGGGGGGGCAGGGGGGGCAGTTGCCCCCCCCCCCCCAAAGAAAATTTCGGGGGGGGGGGGCAAAGATATCATTTTACCCCCCCCCCCAATAATTTCCCAACCAAAAAAAAAAAGAGAAAAGGAAAAAGAAAAAAAGAAAGAGAAAAGGAAGAAAAAGGAAGGAAGGAAGTGAAATGAAAGTGTAGAACAAGAAAAAAAGAAAGAAAATGGGACACCGGGAAGCGCTCGCTCGCTTCGCTCGCTGGCATTTATTGTATCTTAACCAATGCCGATGATAATTACTATTCTTATGAAAGGAAATCGGTTTGCGTCTTGTGTTTCTATCTAATGTTATACTATTCTTCTACTCATAGGAATTAATATAACCAAACAAGATATCACTCCTAGAAATCGAGCGGCCAGTTGACCTAAAAATAGATACAGTTTCAGGAGATAACGGCCTGGATTAAAAAAAAACGCAAAACAAAAACACATTTTTCGTTAACTCGCTCGCTACTCCACCGTACTCTCGCTGGTAAAAGCTAGATATAAGATGATTTCGGGCAGCAAGTAGCTTATTATAGCAGCGAGATTCCAAGGTATCATTATATTTGGGCAGCAAGGTGGTTGACAAAAGATTTTTGGAAGAATCCATATAATTTTGCCGGGATCGGTCGTTGACTTTGCTAGCTAGCTAGCTATAGTAGAAACAGAATGGATTGGAACTGAAGCGATGTAGCTAAAACAGTGTCATATTCGGCACTGCTTGCTTAATTTCCCCAATTCGAAAATGCTTCACGTTGATATAGGCCTATGTTATATATATATATGCGTGTGTGTGTGTGTGTGTGTGTGTTTACAAATAGTAGCCGTGGGTTCATCTCCGCTTGGTCGTCTTGCCCCCCCAATCCGAAAAATGGATCGACGCCTCTGATATTTGCTACTCCAGAAACATGCTGTAATTAGTATATCTATCCTCGAAAATCATAATCGATTTCCCCGAAATACTGAACATTAATCTGAATATTCTTCGACAAAATCATTAGCATTTTAACTGTACTTTAAAGAGATTGTCGAAATGCTAAATACATGTGATACATCTTACCTCTTAAAGAAAGGTTGTATCAGGGACGTACTACGAACATAACGAAGTAGATCCGTGCTTGCATTCTTCTTCTTCTTCTTTTCTTCTTCTTCTTCTTCTTCTTCTTCTTCTTCTTCTTCTTCTTCTTCTTCTTCTTCTTCTTCTTCTTCTTCTTCTTCTTCTTCTTCTTCTTCTTCTTCTCCTCCTCCTCACTTGAAAAATGATAGGGCGGTCGCCCCCAGCCCCCTGCTTTGTCATATACTTTGTAAGTCCTTATTTACAGCGTTGTAAAAAAAGGTGACGTATTCGTCATATCGAAACACGTCTTATGAAACCCCGTTCCATGATTCTTTGACGTTTCATGACATGACATTTCCCCTAGAATATATGATAAATGAGGAAGTACATTTCAACACGAGACGGTTAGCTAAATTCAAAGTCCGTTTAATTTCTTCTTCTCTATCTTTTTTTTCCTCGCACGAAATTTTCTCTTTGTTATTATTATTTAATTTATGTCGCATCATAATACCTTTTTCAAACCATGAATTTTTGTTACCAGAAGAAAGTCTATTATATCTGTAATGTCCACATCATACATGTATGTTCATCCGTCCTGAATATATTAAAAAATTATGTTGACCTTCTGTTTGTATAATTTTCTCATTCAGTTTACTTAAATTATAAACAAGATGCAGCCCATTTTTGAAAAAAACATAACCGATGTGTACATGCTGACTGCTCGTCATGATTGTAGAGGGTTTCGAATTTAACGATGTTTGTCTTAAAATTCAGTAGCACGTTCAGTGAAAATATCTAGATTTAAAAATATTACTGAAGAGCTTTCCTATTCAAAATGAATCTCACATCCATTTGATTGTGATATCCATTTTGAAAACACTGAATTAGGAGCCATCTATCTGCCGACCAATCGCTTATCTGATTATTCTACAGAAGTCTTTCTTTGATTGTGACTGAATGATAATTACTATCTGCTTATAAAGTGGAACTGTGATTCGTTTTATCAAGTGTCTTGTCAATGATTTTTACCGACAACTGTTATAAACTACTGAAATCCTTGCATCTGATTGGCTGAAAGCAAATTTGTTTCATGCTTCTTTTTAAATGTAGGTATATCTGTTCAAACGTTCCCTTTGATTTGGTGCCATTCAATTCTTTCTGTCTTCCAGGAATTCTTCTGGTGATGACAACCGTCGTTTGCTGGACACCATACTTCATCATCCATTCATGTTTCATACCAATCAACCCTTCCCATTGGTTGGGCGTGGTCAGTATGTGGCTGGGTTATTCAAACTCATTGCTTGATCCGCTCGTTTATTCGTTCATGAACCGACGCGTGCGCGCTCGATACCGCTCGCTGATTGGCTGTCGTGTTGATTGGAAGTCCCTTCGCCGCCGATTGGCTAGTATTTTTCGGCGAGGCTCAGCACCTTGAATCACGTGGACGACACTCCAAAGCTAGGACTGTTATTACAGCGGTGGATCCAGAATTTTTCAGGGGGCGGCGGCTATTAAGGTGTTTATTTTACGCGAAAGAAATCGCCGACAAGCAACAACAACAACAAAAAAACAACAACAACAACAAAAAAAAACCAACAACAAAAACGCCAAGGGGGCGTCCGATTCGCGCCCCGCCCCTGGATCCCCCGCGGCATTGGTGATGTGTTTTTCTCCCTTTCCTTGTTATTTTTCAAGATATTGTTACCACTCGGGCTATGCTAATTTTGATATCCTTTCTTCTCGTTATCTGCACTGCACTATTCATACTAACTTTTTATTTACCTTTGTAAAAACCTAAGATGGCTATGTTATCACTAGTACTGTGTATACATGTAATGTATTTTTGTATTTATACTAAAATGTTAAACTCATTTAAATCTATGCTCATCTTTAGCCTATATATGAACTTAAACATGAATTTCGAACGACATACATTTTCGTCCGTTACCCTTACTGTCTTGTTGATGTAAATTTATTAATGCAAGAATTTGACAATAGCTTACCTGCAAATTGATGCACTTGGAACTCGTGTCCATATTAAAACAGTTACTTACTAGCAACAACAACAGAAACAAATGCATAAACATGAAAGCCACAGGGGGGGGGGGCAGCTCTATATTAGCAAGAACTTTGAGACCCCTCGTCACAAAATATCTGATTCACCACGACCTACATGTTGTATCATGACCCAATTGCATTACTAAATCATTAAGCATCCATCCTATAATGCATTAGATTTTACACATGGGAAGAACTAAATTGGACAATTAAATCACCCATCAACAATGATTACTATCATCGCAGTGTTTTGGAATCGAGGGCAATGGTCAATTCAGTTCAACGTTCGTGATTCGAAATAAGAGTTTGTTTTCTTGTTTTGTTTTGTTTTTTTCACAAATCTTCAGTGATGCTGGCCCTATTTGGAAATAATTATCAGATGTTGAATAAATATGAACTCCACAATATTTTGCAAGTTCTTCGTATCAAGCTTTATTTTCCAGAAATGGACATTTATCATTCATCTTCATGACCATTACATTCTTTTGACCAGGGGGTGTTTCACAAACACTAAGAATGACTAAAATCGCACTTAACTATGGCTGGCCATTCATGCCACTGATTTCTTTCATCATGGATCTCTCAAAGGATTTGCAAATCATGGTCACAAATCTGCAGAATTGACAAATTTTTTTTATAGTTCATTGATGAAGAAAAAAAAAAAGAAGTAAATTCTTCAAATTTGTGACAATGATTTCCGCATCCTTTGAGAGACCGATGGTGAAAGCAAACAGTGGCATGAATGGCCAACCATAGTTAAGAGCGATTTGAGTCAATCTTAGTCTTTGTGAAACACCCCCCAGAAAGCCGAGTCTGTTCGGTTTGTCACATTTGACAAATTTTAAAGGAAGACTTGTAAAAAATAAGTAATGAAATGTGTTGAGCTTTTTTATGCAATGAAATCATTGAAATTTCGATAAGATTCGGTTGCTCTGGTTGTCTAATTAATCTAGAATCCCTAAAATATCACTCTTAACTGATCAGGCTCCGTTTTGAATCAAAGCTTAAACAGAAAAAAACAGATCAACGAAAAAATTGACCTAAATCGGACACGGAATAAGAAAGTTATGCCTACATGAAAGTTTCTGTTTTGACACTGCACAGCTATTGGTGTTACTATTTGTGGACAACTCAAAATTATGTTTTGCATACAGAATTTCACATATTCTTTATTATCTTTATTATCTTGAAGAAGTTGTTTTTATTGTCCTTATCCCAAATATGTTGAGGAGAAAACACTCCATTATATATCTGTATAAATGTATAGTTTGTTCCTCTCCCCAGTAGTTTATCTTATTTAATCATTAATTGATATTTGTATTGTATTTCCATATTATGTATCTTTCTTTTATGTTTGTATCGATTTAATTGTTATGTAAGCTAAAGCGCTTAGAAACTAAATGTATTAAGCGCTATATAAATGTTATTTATTATTATTATTATTATTATTATTATTATTATTATTATTATTATTATTATCAATTATTATTATTATTATTAATTATTATTATTATTATTATTATTATTATTATTATTATTGTTGTTGTTGTTGTTATTATTATTGTTATTATTATTATAATTATTATTATTATTATTATTATTATTATTATTATTATTATTATTATTATTATATCTCAAATTTGGCTTAAGAATATAATGTGCAAATCTTATGCCAACTGAAAATGTTTAATCATGTGCATAAAAAACATATTGAGAGTTGTCCCCACTGATCTCTATCCTTCGTAGTATTGAGATCAGTAGTTGTCCCAAAATAATGTCCTCAACAGCTATGGTAGTGTAAAAAATGTCTTACATATAATTTTCATAATAGCTATAACTTTTTTTTATTCCGTGTCCGATTTTGTTCAAATTTTCTCTGATCTGTTTTATTCCGCCTTAGCTTTGAATTGAAACTTCTACACCTCAGGGTGTTGATTTCCTTTATACCACCCGATATCTTATCATACATACATGCATTTTCATTTTTACCTTGTCTGTCCGGTGTACATTGCACTACATACCAAAGCAATTACGCTTGTATATAGTTTATTCTTCATTGTATTGTATTTTTATATGGTTGAATAAATGAATTGAATTGAATTGAATATCAAGTCTGTTAGGATGTTTCCATTTGTAAAGCAATTTGTACAGGATCTGTTTTGACACGTTTGTATGAAGTACTGATTGCCTGTTTATATAAGAAATTTTACATTTTTGAAATGTATATACTTTCGCGAATTCACCTGCACAGTACGTTGTGGGATACGATCATGAAACTTAAACCTTGTACTTTTCTTGTACTTCCTTATTCTACATGTAAATGATGAAACAAAAATGTAACTCGTATGATTGCTCATGGTACTGGATTGCCTTAAGTAATATAAAAAAAACAAATATTTACAATGTAATAAAAAAAATCTTGAAGTACAAGTAATTTTCAAGCTTTGATCTGTTGTAAATCATTATCTTCAAGTGTAAATAAATTGGTTACTTTTAGAACTGTAAATATTGCCGACTTTGTACATAATCGTGAAGCTGAAAAGTCAATGGAAAATGTTTACTATTAATTGTTTCATATATTTGTTTTTAGGAGTTTATATTTTCTAAAAATAGGATGCGTGGATCATAATAAACAGTAAAACAATTTTGCTGAAATTAGTCTCTAATGTGTTCATGTTGTATCAAGGAGCAAAGAGCATTATTATTCTTAGGTGTACATGGGTGAGAACAAAAGGGAAGTATGAATATGATTCCATATCTCTCAATAAAGCATAGTAAACAAGCAAAGTAAAAAAGTGAGGTGAATTATCTTTACTGTAATTGTGCAGAGAACCCAGACATTAGCCTACTGGTTACAGTTCGTTATTCCGAAGGTTCGTTATTCCGACGTTTCGTTTATTCCGAAGGTTTGTTAGTCTGACGGTTCGTTAGTCCGAAAATGAAATCAGGGGAGCGTTTCATCAACATTATTGTCTGACAAGTTGTCAGATCTGACATCTTTCCTTGATTTCGATTGGCTGAGAAGTATCGTTACTATGGCAACTGTCGAATAAAACAGACTTTGTCGGATAAAACATCCGACAAGTCCTTTCATGAAACGCTCCCCAGGTTCGTTAGTTATTTTCGGACTGACGAACCTTATTTCATTTTCGGACTATGGAACATTCGGAATAACGAACCTGATTTCATTTTCGGATTAACGAACCTTCGGAATAACAAGCTCCGGGAACGAGCCTTTGGAATAACGCCACAAATGTTCGGAATAACGAACCCTTTTCATTTTCGGATTAAAGAACATCTAGGCATATGCAATTTGCGTGTTTCGGAATAACGAACATCACCCAGCCTACCAATGTATTCACACTTCTCAAAGAGTATCTCGACGTCGACGACCAAAAATGATGCCCGACAAAGCAACACCTATTCTAGGCAAGCTATATCACATTCATGTCAAAGAGATGATGTATATGTATATATATATATTGGAAACAAATAAACACTTCAAAAAGAACAGACATGTCAATTTATTTCCATCAGTATTTCTCAAACTGTCGGATGATAAGTTATATAATGGCAATAACATTTGAAGTAGATATGAAAACTATTATTTATCATATCAATGAATATTGTCTCATTATTCCATCGTCATTATAAGTGCTCACATTATTTCAGTTTTTGCCATACTTTCAAAAATGATTATCGAGGTTCCTCTAACTGATATTCATTAATAATACACATTTTTATTTATAAAAAAAACTTCCACTGAAAGTTATGACAGCTTTATTTCCTTTTCTGCAAAATATCATTGTACATATGTTCCTGAAGTTTGATAAGCATAATCCCAAATAAATTGTACATTACAAAATCACAGAATTTCAAGACAGTCGGTATTAGCCAAGAAGTAATCAAGTACACTATACTTAATTACCGGTACATTTGATATTTTTGTACTATTAAACAAGACTGTTACAAGCCTGCTATTTTAAAGAGTCTGCTAATGATATTTTTGTCATTCTTTACTCTTATTTCTTAAACTATGTGAAAAATGAATCAGTATCTTCATGACTCCCTATAAAGAATGATTTTTCATAATCCCATATTGCTATGATTCTAAAGCTTTCTTGACTATATCTCAACTCTATATAAACAGTGCACATAATTATGAACTACCCTTTTTCACTAACCTATGTATGAATAGATGGTATATCTCTTTATATACATTTATATATAATTTTTGTTTTCTTTTGCACAAGAAGCCTATTCTTCAATAAGAATGACATGATTTTGCTTATGAGTCAAAAATACATCAGCAATGTCAAAAAGCGAAGTTTAAGTCGATATAAAGCAAAATGCAGGTCTCAGATTCTACATAAATTGCCTGCTATCCTATGAGGAATCCCATCCTCCTACCAATTATCTTAGTAATTACTCCAATATCTTTACACATTTAAGTAAACCACAGAGCTTGGCACTTTACACTATGAAAATGATAACTACTAGGGTAAAAATAGATTGTGTCGTTTTCTGTGGTACTCATTACTGTATGATTAGGAAAGAAATAATCATTCATTCCATATTGCCATTCATACATTAGAACCTTCTCATAAAGGAAACTGCTATAACAAACTCCAATTTAATTTTTGGTATTATTTCTTTATATTGTTTAGCAATAAGGTGGGATATGAAGTTACTTTTCAGTATACCTGTATATGAAATGATTCCTTCTATAAAGGTGACATTTTTGGTCCAAAGGCATATGAGGATCTAATTGTACAGTGAGATTTGTTTAAAGTGGCTATCACTTGTATGAAACATTCAATCACAATTGGGAGAATTTTCCATGAAGCAAAAATATTTGTATTTCAATTGCACACACATGATTTCTAATGCAGTATAAAGAAATGATAAAGATTCTCTGAAATATGAGAAGCCTGCTTACAGTTTATTCATTAATTCTTCATTAATAACACAGAAATATTCATTAATCTTCATTAATAACACAGAAATATGGGAAGCCTGCTTACAGTTTCTTCATTGATAACACATTAGTATCTTTCTCTCCACCAAATATGATGGCAAGGATTTCTTCTATAATGAACTTGAGGCTGAATGCAATAGCCTATGATACAACTGGTAGATATTGTTTAGCCCACCGACAACTGAAATCTGAAATTCCAATAGACTTAATACAGAGATCATACGGTTCCCACAAGCTGTGGGTTAACATATCAATATAAAGGCTTATTCAAATATGAAGAGGGGAAACACCCGCAACCCCCCCCCCCCTCGTGTTTATTAGCATTCCCAGTATAGCATGGTAAACCATGCTAGTTATTCAATTACATTCTTTTATTTTTCGCAAAATAAAATTAAAAAATACATTATAATATTACAATAACATAAAAATGCATATATACAATATTCTGCGGGGCTTTCCTCGAAGGTTTAAAACCTGTAATTTAGGATCGTTATGATAATGAACGCACTTTAACGCATCAACACTCAACCAAGAGAATTTTGCCAAAACTTGCATGGGAAAACTCATAGCATGATTATTTTGTGCTAACTTTTATGAATTCGATTGGCAAACAGATTTTCGCCACCAAGAGGCAAACAATATGCCTCTTGCCTTGGTGGGGATATCTTTTTTGTCGCCTCATATCCCATTCACTGGTACACCAAAAAAGTGGGGGTTTATCACGGATGTTTTCTGCTTCATATCTAAACAAGCCTTTACGTTTGCATATTTCAACAGCTACTGATACCAATACTCTTATGGAAGATCTAAATCTGGCCCCCTGTTCCATAAAACATGTCATCAATATTTTAACTTAGCAAAACAGATTGTGGCACAAAAAGACCTGTTTGGAACACAAACAATACCAACAACAAACACTATGCAGTTTGAAGTTTGAACAAATGCCTATAAGGCACTTTGTCAAAAGTCAGAGCCAATTTGGGTCACAGCCTTTAGCGTTCTTTCCCGCTCAGCATCTTTTCCCCTCCAATCCTCCTGTTTATCCACAGATAAAACAACAGAGGATCAGGAAAGCGGATGTAAAAGAACAGTCACGGGGAGAAGACAATCAAAGATGCGGGACGAGACTTTTGATAAGTGGCTTAATTCCAGAACAAAACTGCAGTCAGTCAATCATGAAATGCAATGATGTCAGCAGTGGCTAATATCAATCATCATTACTTGTCACTGATGAAAAGTTTTATGAAATGGGGGCCCTGATCAATGTTTACATGTCTGGGATCTCAGACAATCCAAAACTACCCTCTATCAATGGTACTTCATGAAAGGTGAAAGGTAGCGTACCCCACTTTTTGTAGCTTCGGGTTATGTTTGCTTTGGACCTGGGTCTCAATGAATCGATGCCGAAGGCAAGGAGAAAACGTTCACTATGCTTCAGCACACTGCCAAGCTTGGTGTCACATGCCTCATCAATACATCTGCAGAATACAGGAATCAGCATTGAAAGCATGAAAGGTCATCAGTACTGGTGATACAATTTATAGATGTGAATATCTAAAACTTTTCAGCTGTTCAGCTACAGCCTTTAACAGCAGTGTGACCTGATTAGGGGCCTTCAAAACTTTTCTTAACAGAGGTTGGGATGGAGGGCCACAAACTTCCAGAGCCACAATCAATTTTAAAGCATTAAGCCAGAGAGGTCAAGTCAAGTCACATCACTGACAAAAGCTGTAGGTGAGTGCACTGAAAATTTAGAAGGAAACATTTCCATATTGAAATCAATTGTTTAATTTTCTGGCTAGAATCAGCATTATTAACCCTTCTCTTGCAAAAAAGTACCATGGCACCCATGGTAATCATAGTATCTGTTCAAATCACAGTGGTGTATCATCACACTACCCTGGTTGTACTATGGATTACATGGTAATTTTTTTACAAGGGTTATTTGCCATGGCTGTTAAATGGCACAACTGTAGGTATGCCACAAGTACTTATTGGCACAAAACTAGGCATCAAGAAAAGGGAAGATTGCAATGACGTATATAGAAATATTCATGTATACCCAATGTTGAAACGTTATTAGCTAAACAAGTCAGGATTGGCAATATCCCGGGAATTACCTGTATTTCCCACCCGGGCAGAAATACTGGGAAGTACTGGGAAATACTGGGAAATACATGGTCAGTACATTGGCAGTATACCTGAATGTGTAGTATACTCCCACGTTGTGTGCTTTCTCAGGTTGTGTACCCCAACGGATGACTGCAAATGCTACTGAGTTGGAACAGTTTGCATGCAATATGTCAGGAATCTTTTTAAAGTTCTGTTAGACAATATTCAATCATGATGTTTGGCTCTATTTGATGTACTTTTTTTGTAAAATCGAAAGTCAAACTGGACAGCATTAATTTCATGAAGTGTCTGGACACATGACCCCCTGTCCTAGCATTAGACATAAGTTAATAGTCATGCCAATACTGTGAATGTGACTAAATCTTATCTTCTGATTAGACTTCAAATGTTTGAAGTTGATAGTTTCCATAACTTGTTTGTTATTAGGACATGAATTGTTTGTTATACAGTAAATAAATGGTGTTCAGTTCACATTTTAATATGAAATTCAATTCTAGTACACCAGTTCTTCTACTAATCAACCATTACTAGCTAGGTGGTTGATCTTGTCCTTTTCTCATTATCATAAACCTTTTGCTGCAATTTACTGATGAAAAATATTTGTTTTTGGAGGTATCCAGCAATCCCCATTATTTCTCAGACATTGCTTTAACACAGTCCAAAATCCTTAACTTACCCATTTATTATCTGAAGCAGTTATATGATCCCCTAACAAGAAAAAGTAATCTTTTTATTGCTCTATGTGTTTAATCTTGCCTTTTTCCTCAATAATGTGTAAATTTTTGGCCCAATTTACTAGTGAAAATATTTTCTATGAGGTGTTTCCAAGTATTTACCAGCCACTGCTTTAACACAGCCCCAAACCCATAAGTGTGTAGTGTACCCATAATAATTATATGCAAAGCAGTTGTATTATCCCCTACCATGAAGAAGTCACCATTTCTTTGCTTTTTTCTCTATAATGTGTACATTTAACTGCAAATAACTGATGAAAAATGTTGTTTTTGCAGTATTTCCCAGTATTTTCCATTTTTGTCAAAATTTGCTAGGTGGTATTTACTGCCTGGTATTTCATGCCCCAGTATTCACTGGCCAACCCTGAAATAAGCAGTGCACCATCTGTAGAAAGAAGTTTATACTGAAAATGTCAGATAGAAGATAAAAGCTTTTTGTAAATTTACCATTGGCCAAATTCAAAAGGGCAAAGGGCAATTTCAGTGGCTTTCAGGTTGTGCTCAAGGAAGGGTACAAAGCAAAATTGTGAGTTTTTCATCCTTGCTTTTTTTAATTCTTATGTGAAAGAATATTATATCACAGGAATATCAGGGCTTTGTTTCATCATAAACATAGGACCAGGGTTAGGGACGAAATTTGACTTTAGGTAAGGGTTAGGGTTGGGTTTACAGGTTTACAGTTATGGTCAGGCATGGTGCTTATTCCAGGTCCAAAGTTTAGACTTCAGCTAGTGTACAAAATTGAAACAAGTAATTGTCACTGAAGCATCATGCATCCGACCTTGTGGACATACTATGAAATGATCCCTTCTGGAGAGAATCATTAACCTTCAAAAGTAGCAAAAAAGCAAACCTTATTTCTCTCTTGGCATGTTCAACCAACGACCAGTGTCCTGGCTCTTGGCCTCCTGAAGCTCTTATTCGGATCCTCTCAAAGATCTTGGGATCTGCAACCACGTGATGACCTCCTGGAACAACTCTGATGTCAGCTGAATGGCAGATGAAGGCATCACAGTTCTTGCAGTGAAAACTGTGGTTGTTCCCATCCAAGGGTTTCTTCAGCTGCTGGTTGAAGACCTCTACATTGCGCCTTTGCTGGTAGGGGCCAATCTATGAATGAAGGGATCAACAAAAATCTTAATTGTTGTCAAAGTCATTAATATGACGACCAAAAATGTAAGTTGAATAATGATAATAAGAGTACTGACCACATTAATCTACATTTGCCACTCTCCACCTGGGCCCTGTAACATAAAAAAAATACATTAAATCTTAAGATTGATATCAATTGTAAGTCTATGGCAAACCATGTACTAAAGAGATAAAATTGTATCTCTTTATGTTATATCCCCCAGGGGGGTGTTTCATAAAGCTGTTCGTATTAAGTTATGCACGACTTAATTTATGCACGACTGGAACATGTTCTTGGGTGTTAATCAGATTCTCAATCATTTACATGTAGCAAAAGAACATATCACCAGTCGTGCGTAAAATCATGCGTAACTTACAAACAGCTTCATGAAACACTCCCCAGGTATAGTAAATTTAGCATATATATATATATATATATATATGGTGGCCCTGAAGTACGCTTGACAACAAGTCATGTGGGTCATGAATTTCGCGTCATGGGTCGTGAATTTTGCATCCCAGGTCATGAATTTCACATCCTGGGTCGTGAATTTTGCGTCATGGGTCATGAACTTCGCATCCCAGGTCATGACTTTCGGGTCCCAGGTCGTGAATTTCGCATCCTGGGTCGTGAATTTCGCGACTGGGAAGCAAAGTTGGCTGCGAAATTCACGTCGCACATGACTGAGCATACTTCAGTGCCTCCATATATACAAGTACTATCTTACTCTGGCTCAAACCAATTTCTAAAAGTTTCAATTTAATTCTCACTGATTTGATTTCAAACTCACACTTTCTCCTTACTATATGATTTTGGAAGAGTTAACTACTGTACAATTCTATTATCAATGCTAATTGGTACAACTGGGTCTTATTGAAAACTAATGAAATGATTATGATACTTAAAAATGATGTGATTTTCCAACATAGTCTTTTATGGATCGGATATATTATGTAATTCTACACAATTCACACAAATGACTATCATGAATGAATGAATATTTTCATGACTTTTTAATGTTTTGGTTTTATCCAAATAAACTGTTCAATGCACATTTACATGTAACAATTAGGGCATGATTAGTATGAATGAGAAGCAATGCTATTGAAAAAAGTATTATTTACTGATAATATCTGACTGTATTTTGGCAAATAATTAGGTACTGTTTATAGGTACACTATTGTTATGTGGAAATGGATAAGGAATATGACAGAATGTTAAATTTCTTATGACTTACCCCAAGTTTCATCTTCTCAATGGGAAGTAATGATATTGCATCTGTCGCTCGCTGCATGATTTCTTCCTGTTCTTTACTTACTTTATCCTTCCGATCCAGTCCTCGGTAATCGTGAACTACCAAATCGAAACGACCTCCTGGTTTACGTGTTCGACCTTCAAAAAATAATAGTTAAATCTATTGAAAAACATGGATGGATCAAGACTTCACTGATCACAATCAAACAGTTACAGTATTCAATCTGTTCCCTAATAAATCCCAATGAGCATGTATGCAAGACAATATAGTACAAATCTGTTCCGAGATGTGTCAATAAACATGCAATGAACAAATTTCATTTCTGTATGTTAACTCAATAAGATAGAATGCAATGTTCCACGGAGTGAAAACCATTAAAAAACATGAAGCACAAAAATTTACATTTCCTAAAACATTTCAGATCTTAACCTCTCATTCCCCATCCCCCCTCCCCTTTACTCTACAATTTCTCTTCATTCATGGGATATCAGAAACAAAACACAAAAACATGACCTTCGACCATAAAACGACCAATAAGCCAGAAATTTGGCATTTTTACATTTTAACACAGTCTGAAAACTTGGACTTACTAAGCTTGTGAGTAACATATATACATAGCTTGCCTAGAGACTCCAACCCCAAGCACCTCTTAATTAAGCGGGAGATTCTCCTGCCGAGGCCCTCTAGCAAACGGGAGACTCTGACTCAATGTGCACATATAGCCCACATCACCAGCGCAAAGCACAAAATTCCTTGCAGCCAGAGGCCACTTTTAGGGTTATAGAAGCTCTCTGGTGCTATCTTAGGCTTATTTTTTAATATATGACAACATTAAATGAGGTAAAATCCAATGATTCAGATCAATTTTTTTCCAAAAAGGTGGTTGGGCGGGGAAAAAGGAGAAACACAGCTAGGGCGAGAGAAATTCAAACTCAAGCGGGAGAGCGGGAGATTTTGTGAAAATGGACTCAAACCGAAAATGGGAGAGTTGGAGTCTCTGCTTGCCTTGTCAAGGAAATGCAAAACCTTTGAAATTACGATTAGAATGAGAGCTTGTCAGACAAGCCAATCAACAAAATAATAGAGAAAACAGGATGTAAAGATGAGTGACCATTAAGGAGGGCCACATTGGTGTCCTATTGTCAGTCTGCTGTCTTATATGTGCTTTATTAAGAAGCAAAGAAATAATAAATGATATGAAATGAATAGGTCGAAGGAAAACTTCCTAGTACTGACTATGAAGGGATTCTCAAATTAGGCTCAAACCGGCACATGTTTCAAAAGAAATATACTTCTCTTCCTCTTCAGAGTTTGAAAGCCAGAGAGTAAATGAATTCTGATTTACGTACACATTTAATGGGAATGTTCTACCCGCCATGCTGGCATAATCTTTACTTCAAAAATCCCCCAAATGGTTATTCATATAAAAAAACAAAAAAACAATGCAGATGCCCCCCCCCCCCCCATTTCAGATGGTAAATCAATAAATGAACTGTCTGAAAATACAAAAAGCTCTCTGTTTAAGTTGTGTACTCTAAAACTTCTGTTGCCACTTATTTGTCGCTTTGTGTTGGAGGGTCACAAATAGTCTCCAATTTTGCATTTTTCTTTGCTGATTTCTCAGCTATCATTTGGTGGATATAATTTCTTTGCTCTTCTGGACATTCATACTAAGTTCCCTGTGAAATTGTATTATCTGTCTTACCAGAACTCGCGATCGGTAACATCATCAAGTGTTGATATACACATAGCCATGTTTATCAAGGAACACACACCTCTAGCTTGAATGCGTGCTACTGCATCACTGATGTAGTTGTAGCGATAGACAAAGTTGCATGCTGGGACATCAATGCCTTGTTGAATAACAGACGTTGCGATGAGCAGCTTATGTACTCCATTACGAAAGTTGTCCAAGACATCAGTCTGGTGACGTAGGTTCATCCCTTCAAAAAAGAGGACATGGCATTTTAGATTTTATATTTCTATGTTACATTTCATATATATCTAAATGTAGTTCCAAAGTATTGCAGTACACAAATAAATAATTTTTAAAAGAATTATTACAGAAAAAGTGTATCTGCCTTTCTTAGCAGAAGGACGACAAAAGCATCACAGCTTTACTTATTCTCATTTCTGAAGTCAAATTTCAAGTAAATAAACACTGCATGTGAAACCTTTTTGAAATATTATGTGACATTATGGAAGTCTCTGCAAGAAAGAAATATTGTGTCAAATCATCCTGATCGCTCTAAAACTTCATGTCCTGATAATGATGAAAAGTGTACCCTAAGGTAGCTTATCAAAAGTTGCGCCCATTGTATTTTTTTCGGCTTCTCCGTGCCCAGGTATTCACATTGGCTTTCCCGATTCCCTGTTGTTTTGTTTATGCAGAAATGGGAGGATTAGAAGGGAAAAGATGCTGAGCGGAAATCCAGCTCTAGGCTGCAGTCAGTTTGGGCTCTGACTTATTATAAGAAGCCTAAGTTAAATAACTGGCATACAGTAGAGCATCCCTTTTCTACATAAATGCATGCATATACAGAGCAAATCACGGACTTGAAGATACAGAGGGCACACGACTTGCATGGACCCTACCATGATTCCATCAACCACTGGAGTGATTTCTGCAAAGAGATTCATCAGATTAGTGAAGTTCTAATAAGACAAATTTTCATAATTTCACAATCAATTTAGTTATTACCTTGTTAGCTTTCACCTACTATTTTCCTGCAGACTTCTTCAGACTGGTGCTGACTCACCATAGATGGGTATCAGCAATTGATTGTGAAATGATGAAAAATTTGTCCTACTGGAGTGAATTCCTTATCTACAGTAAGTGTATCATGCACCTATGAAATATGCCTGTGACTGACCAAGTGAGGTATTTCCAATTGAATATTCATTTCTGTTCAATCAAAAATATAATCATGATGTATGAACTTCTATTCACACTGATTAGAAATTCTTCAGCGAGGGACTATTTCGGATGTTTCAGTAATTCTTTATTATTGTGAAAATGTCTCAAGTGCTCATCAATATCGGGTATCACCTACTTAGTACTTATTTATCCACTTCTCTTTTTGAATGAGAGAACAAGCAATATGAAGTGCTTTCATTTTAAACACATAAAAGACTTTTTAATCTCAGTAAGCCAATTAGGGTATCAGTAGGTAGAAAACAAAGAGTTCAGACAATCCATTTTTCAGTTGGCAATGTTTAATACACAAACCAGCAACCTAAGTGAGGCAAGCAGGGGAATCTTAAAAACATACCTGGGTTTCGACATCCGACCAGCACCTCTGGATGGAGATCTTTGAGGGATTCTGTTTCCATGATCCACTTCTTCAGAGCCCATGTAGATGCAATGGTTTGAGTGAAAAGGATAGCTCTGAATGAACCACCACTATCCTGGTTCTGACATGTTGCTATGTCTCTTTCTATCAATAATTGAAGCTTAAAGAGAGCTGGGTTGTCCGGTGATTCTGGACTTGCTGAGATTGCCTGGAGTGCTTGTTGCTTCTCTGTTTTAAATATAAATTGAAAAATGAAGGAATGCATAAGAAACAGAAAACATTTTGATCATTACACAAAGTCAACTTCAACTTCCACTTCCCCAGTGTCAATAACAAATAAATAAATAACAATAATAATAATCAAATATTCACATTGTTTTGTTAACCACTTATCGTGCATAATATGTACATCAAATGCAAATGCATTATGGGGGTTGATAGAGTCATGTCCTGTGAAAGGTTTGTTGAATAAGGACAGACTGGGTCGAATTGCTTGCCTCAGCAGGTTTATGTGGCATGAGCATTTATCAAGTGCATCACGAAAATTGTATGAAGCACCAACTCGATCAGCAGCAAAATATTTCTAAACTATTAATTTTACAATATTTGTTGACCCTATTGCGGTACAAAACACACATACACACACACGATTTTGAAGCAAAACTTATGAATTTGTAACAAAACTGCAAGAGTAAAAAGAAATGCCAGCAGTTTGGCATGTGCTGGCTCCAGACCCCAACTCCCAAAAAACTTGTATGCATAAATTTATTAAAGCAATAGCTTAAGACATATCTCTTAAACATTGCCTATAACAACTAGCCTCTACCCAAGTCTTTCCCAGATGAATCATGAACTTGTATACAGTATTTTTTCAGTCTCATAAGTGCCTTTGATTAGGCAACTAGATATTGGCACACTATACAAAAACATCGATTGGATTGGAAAGCAATTAACATTCCTACCCTCTGTTTGAATACTGAATAGACATTTCAAGTAATAAATGATCTGAAATTTATGGATAGAATATATTACATATGCAAGTCAGTGGCCAAACTGTGGCTACTTAGGACATTCAATGATCATTTTGTTTTCTCTGAATTTTTAGCAGAAAAGTATATTATTAAAGTTTTGATGCCAATTTTCATGAGTGATAGGTATCCTAGGAACACTGGCGTCAATCCCGGGGGGATGGGGGGGGGGGGGGGGTATATATACCCCTCACGTTTTGGAGGGGGGATGGTGTGTACAAATATCCCCCCTACTTTTTGAAGAAGTGATTATGTAAAAGAGAGGTAAAAAGAAAGGAAAAAGGGGAATGAAAAAAGGAGAAACCAGGAAGCGCTCGGTCGCTTCACTTCCTCGCATTTTCAGTATCTTAATCAATGCCGGGCATATTACTATTCTTAAGAAAGGAAATAGGTTTGCATCTTGTCTCTCTATCCAAAGTTTATACCATTCTTCTTCTCATAAATTGTTAGTTAGGCCTATATAGCTGCAAGGATTCGAGTGGCAAGTTGACTTAAATATATGAAATTTCAGAAAATAGCAGCCTGTGACAGTAACTATTATTCCTATACCCTCTGTGAGAAAAGAAGATGCCGATAAATACTATTGTATGTAATTAAAGCACAAGAAGGGGGTAACAATACACTAGATACTGTTCTCAGTATTAACAAAACAAAACAAAACAAGTAAATGCTTGCTCTTGAAAACTTCTAACAACAGATACCCGAATATCATTTTTTGAATCGACGTGTCAGACTCTCCTTGAATCCTGCAGGGAGTGTACATCATACAATCATCTGGTGTATTTTGTATATTTTTTCTTCCCTCGCTGTGCTCGCTCCTATAAAGATAACTAGTATAATTATGAGAAGGCAAGCGAATAAGGCAAGCAAAGGAGGTGACCGAATACATTTTAGATATTTTATAGGCACATGGTGTATTCTGATGACAAAATGATACTTCATCATGGAAAGACAGCGAGGTATATTGACCGAATATGCCATTTAAATATCATTAGGCCTAGAGTGTATTTTGATGACAAAAAATAAGACTTCTTTTACAGCAAGAAGTTGTTGTTTTGGCTTGCTTGCTTTGCTCTATAATGTATGTGTTCAAGCTCTTTGAGGTTTTGAAAGAAATTCCTTAATGATGGTTTTAGGTATTTAATTTAAATTTAGAAAAAAATGGTTACCTTGAAAGATTTCGATGAGTATTTTCTCAGTGTCGGTGGTTTTAGCTTTCTTGCTCCTTTCATTGATAAAGTCTTGGAGATAGTGCAAAGCATCCTTGGTCCTAACTGTTTCATGGATAGCAAGACCACTGCTGTATTCCTTTTTAAAAAAATTATCAAAGGACAATCAATTTCAAATCTTATCTGCATTTTATTGCTAGGTTAGACTAAAGGGGATTATCAGTATAAACTCAAGGATAAATGGTGTCAGCGGTGGAATATATTTCTCACCTTGGACCGAGAACCAATTGGTCTGAAGTTTTATACTGAGAAAAATGGTGTCAGGCAATGTAACAAAGTGATTCAATATTTCATATTAAGGATAAATGATTTCAGTCAAAAAGACCAACATGGTTCAAAGTTTCATACTAAGGATAAATGGAGTCAGGCAATAGACCAAAGTGATTCATTTTTTCATATCGAGGATAAATTGTGTCGGTCAAACAGACCAATATGGTTCATAGTTTCATACTAAGAATAAATGGTGTAAGGTAGTGGGATACATTTCTTAGCTAGGACTGTGGACGAAATGGTGCTAAGTTTGATTCCAAGTCAAAACACAAAGATCCCTTGGGAAAACAATGAAGTCCTTTGGCAAGGCATTTATCTTCCTGCACATTTTCAACTCTAATCCCAGCTAAGGTAAATGGGTAGGAAGCTATTCAGTGCCTCAGGGCAGTTCAAATGAAGACAGGGTATTCTGATGTGACCAACTCACACGGTCAACCTACGTGTTACCAGCCGTTGGACCATAAAATCATTTGACTAGCCTCAAACTATAATATCTAGCTGCTTCTGGGGAAAACTCCCAATAATTTCACACGACAATCTACTCCTGGCAAAGTAATACCTCGTGGGTGCCCTGAGCATCCCTTTCATCAATATAAGTGCACTGCACATGCAAATGTAGTTTTTATTATCATTAATATAATATCTACCTTGAGATACTGTGCACATGTCATAAGACTAAGCTGTAAGCCAGATCTAGATTTAGATCTAGAATGCTCCACAATCTCTTTCTTCAGCTTACAAAGGACATGGCTGAAGTTCTCTCTGGAATGGTTGCTGCTACGGAGAGTGGAAAGCTTCTCCACAGTCGATTTGAGGACAGAACTTCCTGTATAAGAACACAAAGTAGATCAAATGTTTAAATAACAAAACTTCAATTAAGCCTTTCTAACTAACCAGAAAAAAAAATACATGCAATATATGATAGGTATCATTCAGTAGGATATTTCATTCAGAAGTGAATGAAATCCAAATGTATTAAATAGGAAAATGTTTTATCTTAGTTAAGAATGTTTGTCAAGACATTAGTTTCTAAACAATACAGGTGTATTTCCTGGGATTAACAAAATCATTATTCCAATCACATCATATATTCAAAAACTATATTGCATCAGCCATCCACTTATACCAACACTGTTCCAAATTTGCTGCAGAGAACAAAGTGACTTACTGCTCCTAAGAGTAAACAAACTAGCTTTAAGGCTGATGAAATTCACTTTTTAAAAAAATGTAAATTTAGGGAATAGGTATTTCAAAATAAACAAGGCAAACGCCAAGCGTTGTCTCGCCTGCATATTGCAGTCATGAAGAGACTGCATGTCAAAACTATGCTATATGACTTCTGAGGCTGTCAGCAGTTTAGGGGGTGAATTGTGGTTCTGACAGTTTACATATGCAATAATGGTATAGGCCTACTTTATCCCTAGGAAATCAGATAACACTAAGAATGCTGTTAATACTATGAAGCTATAATTATTTCCATGCAAGTAAGGAAATGAATGTTAGTGAAAAAGAATGTAACTGATAATAATGTGAGTAAAATTGTAAAATTAAATTGGTTATGGATAAATTAAATAAATAAATAAATAAATAAATAAATAAATAAATAAATAAATAAATAAACAAATATATGAAAAACAGTAACAAGTAAAATACAAAATCTGGTTCAGGTATAGAGAGTAGTGAGTTCACTGCTATTATACAGTAAACTGTAGAATGAACTCTGTTGAACTGAAGTAAAATGTTAGTGTTAAAAAGTATCAAATTATAAAGTTCATGTCATTACAGGAACAAAGTGGTGTAAATCATAGCACAGTGCCAGTCATGGAAAGTTCATTGACCTTTAACCTTAATCAAATTCAATTCACATTCAAACTTGACCTGCACCTTCAAGAGATGGACCTCTGGTATGAATTTGGTGATTCCACGTCAAAGCTATAGAAAGTTATTAGGTGTACAACATAGCACAGTGCCAGTTATGAAAAGTTCATTGACCTTTGACCTTTGACCTTAATCAAATTCAACTCACATTCGAACTTGACCTGCACCTTCAAGAGATGGACCTCTCATATGAATTTGGCAATCCTACCTCGAAGGTATAGAAAGTTATTGTGTGTACAACATAGCACAGTGCCAGTCATGGAAAGTTCATTGACCTTTGACCTCTGACCTTATTCAAATTCAACTCATACTCAAACTTGACCTGTGCCTTCAAGAGATGTACCTCTGGTATAAATTTGGTGATCCCACCTCGAAGCTATAGAAAGTTATTGTGTGTACAACACAGCACAGTGCCAGTCATGGAAAGTTCATTGACCTTTGACCTTTGACCTTAATCAAATTCAACTCACATTCGAACTTGACCTGCACCTTCAAGAGATGGACCTCTTGTATGAATTTGGCAATCCTACCTCGAAGGTATAAAAAGTTATTGTGTGTACAATATAGCACAGTGCCAGTCATGGAAAGTTCATTGACCTTTGACCTTTGACCTTATTCAAATTCGACTCATATTCGAACTTGACCTGCGCCTTCAAGAGATGGACCTCTGGTATGAATTTGGTGATCCCACCTTAAAGCTATAGAAAGTTATTGGGTGTACAACACAATTGTTGACGACGACGCCGACGCTGACGACGCCGACGACGACGCCGACACCGGAAATAGTGATACCTATGTCTCGCTCCGCTACGCAGGCGAGACAAAAAGGAAAGACTGTCACTTCCATCACGTTCTTGCAACAAAAACTGTAAGTTGCTTGGAAAGGGGCTTGCAGAAATCAACCAAAGGCTTGTTAAAGAAAGAAAATATGCCAATTTCAGATAGATATTTCCTGATCACACAAGCCTTTGTGTACAAGACCAAAATCTTTCCTTGTGATTCTGAGTAAAATGTGATTAGGAATGCAAGCTAATGCTAGTCGCAGGAAGAGACTGCTCTTAGGAAAACGGGCTTCTGCTTTGTCTTGCTAGCAATTACTTGCTTGGACTTTTTGAATATGCGTGGAAAAGGTGAGAAAAAGCATGTTCTGAGCATTTGCTAGTTTTATAGATATGACCCAAATGTACTTTATCATTCCCTAAAGCATGAACTGCAAATTTAAAGATCATCTTCTGGAACTGACCTGCACTTGAGTTGATGTATTGGAAAACCTGGTACATGATGTCTTGTATTTCTTCTGCAAAGGAATCCTTGGCTCTGCCAGTTACAACATGCATTTCTGATTTTAAAAAATAAATAAAAATTGCATTGAAAAAGTTTTAAAATGGCAGCAAACATACATTCACTGAAGACTGGAAATGCCTTTGGCCTTTGTCAAGCAATAAACAATTGAACATTCAAAAGGGAATCTTGATAAAGTCACATGAATGAGTTTTGACTTAAATGAAAATAGAATATATATATCAATAGTATACCAATGCAACCTAAAATTACAACTGAAAGACAAGTGTTTCAGCTAATTATTTCTTGGAATCATATCGAAAATAAAACAGAGAGAACATAACATTCCCACCTTCATCAGGCTTGTTTACTACATTCTCCAAGCTCTCTTTATGTTTCCTGACAGTGGATACCCTCACTACATCCATGTTGGCACACATCTTAAGCATGTAGTGGATAGCACCCTCATGATTACGTGCATTTCCTACTCCTAATGATGCAGTCATGCCAAGAATCTGAAGCATGTAATTAAAACAAGATTGATACAAATATAATCTTAAAAAAACAAAACAACTGGACATATGAAGAGAACAGATGAAAACAATACCATCTGATATTCATGAGATCAGCCGGGGATCCAGGATTTGGAAATAGAGGTGGCACAAACGGCAAATTTGAAAATAGAGGGGTGCAGACAACAATTTTCTTACATATAGCTACATCAACATTTATGTTCAATGTGTGATTCTCAAAAAACAGAGGTGGCGCGTGCCTCTTGCGCCCCCTCCTGGATCCGCCACTGTGAGATGAAGGTCTCGTAGTGAATGTCATGTTAATTTGGGCATATAAGCACAATCTAGCAATGGGCCTAATAACATTTGCCTGACTATCAGTCACTTCACATCATCAAAGTGAGCTAGGTAAGATATACCAATTACGTACTCAAGCACCTTGTCTAAATATGAGGATAAGTTATACATTTCACTGCTTGAATGTAAGGTGACAATTGCCCTAATATTTTTATTTTCAAAATTTCACAAAAAATGATTTGAAGATCCATCTAGAGTAGGAATAAACAGATACTCATGAATATTTACAATGACTTGACATAAACTAAAGGAATGTATTCATTAAATTCATATAAGGCTCTTACTGGTTACATACTCGTATCATTTTACATCAACAATCAAAACAAATTAGCACTTGATAAAAATTAGCACCTGTCTCAAGAATGAGTATTTCAGATAACCAACCTGGGGAAGAGGTGTCTCGTTTCTCAGCTTTTGCTCCATGTACTTCGCCATGATAGCATTGTACTGACTCTCTTTCTGAAATTTAAAAAAAAATATATACCCCTTCCTTAAATGAAGGAATTTAATCTGTCTAGGGAATCATATTCACCGAAATCTTATGACAGATGAAAATTCATGCATACAACATACAAAACTTTCAGTACATTAGGGACAAAGCTGGTTACATTTGTGCAAAATGGATTAAACACAATTTTCTTCAAGTACTGCATGAAAAGGAGCACCTGTGGCAATGTACTGATTAAAGCAATCTTGAATCTTTCAATAAACTTTTTTCTTTAATTTTTTAAAGGTTTTTATTCTTGGTAAAGGAAAATGCTATACCATGCCCTACAAAGAGGAAGGTCTAAGATGGTAGGGGTTATGGAATAAAACAAGGTAAGCACTAGGCCTTATAAATCCCTTTTGTCCAAGTGAGAAATTTAAAAAAAACCAAAAAGACTGCATATCACTTAGGAGGGAGAAGGACTTTCATTTGATGTTGTTACCAGGTTAAATTCTAATATGGTGATAAATTGTGACTGCAAGAGGGTGAAGGTCTGTTATATCAAATTCCTGTGTTTGTTAGATTGTTGGATTAATGATTTAAGATATATGTTAATATTTTTAGAATTTCATTAACTATTGTTGATTTTTCAACTAACTTTCACATGTATTGCATCAATTCTCTTACATTTACTTGTTTGTTTTCTCCATTAAATCATTTTTTTTGTATCATCTTTTTCTAAATTTTCATTTTTTTTTCCATCAATTTTTTCATCTGTAGTTTACATAATGTAATAATTCTTGTAAGTTACTTTTAATTACTTCCTTATCACTCTTGTAAAGCGCTTAGAAACATTAGAATTAAGCGCTATAGAAATGTAACTTATTATTATTATTATCAAAACTAAATGAAGAAGCTTTCATGCAAGAGACTTGAAATTTTTGCCAGCATTCCACATTTGGAAAAAAAGTCACTAAAACTAACATCACAGTGCTTTAATTTTACAATTCAAAGTGCTTCTTGCAAATCCCCTGACATTAAAAGTTAGAGTTCCAGATCACAAAAGTTGGGTTTCACAGTAGTATAGTACCTTCGTCTCATGGCATTCATCCAAGACAATTAATCCAATTTTTTTCAGTGAGACCTGCTTCTTGGTTAAGGCATCCACAAGTATCTGCGCTGTTAGTACCACCACATCATTCTTCTTGAGGACTTCATCCAGAGGAAGACGTGTTATTTGTGGCTGTCCGTGATCTCCACAGATGTAAGCTACATCTTTTATGTACTTCTTGAATACTGTACTCTGCTGGTAGACAAGAGGTACCTGTTGCAAGGAACAGATGGAGAGAGTTCATTTGTCAGTATGATAGTAATCAAACATAAATCTTGATATACCCTCTAAGCTCCATTACACAGTATAATTAGGATTCCAGAAGCAGAGTGGGTTTATAAATCCTCTATCCAGAAGGAAACACAATTACACATTAAAAAGATTTATTTTCAAAAAAGAAATTCAATATGGGCAGAATTTGTGAATTAAAAACAGGAGAAAATCAACTAAAATGTCTTCCTGACATTAATAAATCCTGGGCATTTTACATGAGTAGAATTTGTGAGATTTTCAGTTTTAATTATATATGTTGAAGGTAAGAGTTTTTTTATGTGATTACCTGATTCACAACAAAGATAACCTTTTTCCCTGGTGATTTCCGGAGAATTTCCTGAGCCACAGCGACAGCAACATAGGTCTTTCCTGATCCAGTAGGGGCTACCACACATGTATTATGGCCCTGAAGAGCAGGCTCAGCCAACTCTAACTGGTAGTCTTCTAGTTTCAAAGTCTCCAAATGTCCAATAGATACATCTGGAGATGGGTGATAGGAGGAGGATGTGAGAATTCGTCAGTGACTGACCATTGAAACCTTACTATATTTGCAAATTCAGACTCTTCTAAGCTGAAGAAAAACATTCTACTACAGCCCTGTAAAAATAATGGAACTACACCCAATTTTGTATAAATGAAATGACACCTTGATCCCTCGGGTAAAAAATGTTTTGAAAATGCACTTGGGATGAAGTTTGCAGTATTACCAGTATTACCAAGGGCGGTGCCAGGTTATTTTGATTGGGGGGGGGGGGGGGCAAGATGACTCATAGATGAGTTTATTTATGTTTTAAGTGAACAAATAGGGGTATTATGTAGTTGCATGACCCAGTCCTCTCTTTCCCCATGCTCTTCTTTCTTCTTCTTCCTGTTTTTTCTTCTTTTTCTCCTGTTATTTTTTTTTTGATCACTTGAAAATTGTAGGGGGCAATGCCTCCCTGCCTTCTGCCCCCTGTAGTGCCACCCTTTATATTACATGTATTTATGTGCATTTGCAGCTTCTTCTTTTCAGGAAGTTCAACAATGAAATTGCTAACAGAGAGGAACATAGCATGCATTTGGTATATCAGTATATAATGAGTGGTGGGTATGTGCCGCGGAGAAGACCCCCATTTTTACACTCAAATTTCCGTTCCAATGCATAGCATTTTCTTCTTATCCAGAAAAAAGAAGAAAGAAATCCGTTCCAAAGCTTCGCATATTTTTCGTTACGCCGTTCCGGCCGCATTGATCCGCTGCAATGAACTGCATTTTTGGTGAAAAGCGGCTTGCACAGCGCTTGCGCTGTACTGTCCAATCATCGCCTCTGCCCGAGCGCACCCAGCGCCCGTGCCGCCGGGCTAGCTGCATGCACGTATGCCCGTTCCATAGGGATACATACGCACTCACACGCAAACGTTTTCACAAACATTTGTAGTTCCGAAGCCCGTTCCGAACACCCTCCTTTTTGCAATAAGCCCGTTCCAAAGCCCCCATTTTTTGTCTCACCTGCGGCACATACCTACCACTTTTGGGGTAGAGTGCCCCCCCCCCCCCCCCCGGGACAATTCTAGGATTATAGAATTACCTCCAAGGCAATGCTTTCTGACAATTTTCCTGTGATGATATTGAAAAAATACCAAGTTCTACAAGAGAAAAGGTTAGAAAAACTTTTACCTGATAGCCTATCAGCACCAGGTGCTCCTCTTCTTGCCTGTATGCCAACGCTCACTTCATCGAGCCAACCTTCAACCCGATGACCAGGATCTGAAACATTGATATTGACAAATTAGCACCTCTATGCTTCCCACAATGAATCCATGGCAAATGCTTTATCCCAACACAAGTTACATATGTCTCACACTTGTAAGGAAAATGTAATTCATCTGACATTACACCTAGGTTCCTGGGAAGAGATTTGCAAAATAATGAGCAATTTGAATTATTTGTTTTAGTGCCATGAAAGATTTACTGAAGACATGTTGGTAACTGACGTTACGCTTAAATTCAATGTAGATTTTGCACATTTCCATTAGTGTTTCACTCATTAACTACCCAAAATCTGTTAAAGTAATCCATTAAAATCAATTAGATGGAAAAAAAATCTGAGAAAAATGACTACAAGAATAAGAATATATAAGATAAATATAAGAATAAGAGGCATTTAAAGCACATTTCCCTGACCATAGTCCCATATTCGCAAATTTTTGTTTATGTTATTCTCCGTAAGAAGGTCATATTGCAAATTTTTTTATCTTAAAATGTTTATTTGTAACAAAAAGAAGACCCTGTAGTAAATTTTAGATTTTTATTTGGAATTAACAGGGCACAGTGCGATTTCAAATTTTGAGCTGTGTCCCTATGTTGTGGAATTGCCCATATGGGATATACAAGACCCATTTCCTTTTCAGAAAGTCACCCCTACAAATGGGAATGATTCACATCCAAATCATGATACTAGTAATAGTTCCAGCATTATACTGAAAAGGAATTTAAGGAAATTTTTCTCACCTGGGGTTTGAGCATCAGCCTGTTGCAATGCGAGCAAATGGTTCAATTGTTCCAACACCTCAGTAAGGTTAGTTGCATAACCGAAGCTTCCCTGCTCATTTGGATCTGAATGGAAAGAAAGTATAACATTGTTGAGAATTCTGTAGTGCAATCGAGAATATTGCACTACAAAATATAGTGCATTGTTATGAGTATACAGCATTGTTATAGACACCTGTGTATTTACTCTCTCTATATTTCATCCTTTTGTTTCTCTCTTACTCTCCAACTCTCTCTCTCTCCTTTCCCTTATTCTTCTCTCTTTCATTCTCCTCCCATCTTCTTCCTTTCTCTGTTCCTCTCTCTCTCCCCTCACCTCCCCTAATTTCCTCTTTCTCATGGTGGATGAATTCACTATAAATGAATTCTATCATCAAATGATATAGTTTTTTACATAACCTTTCATACTTTGTACATATTTCACACATTTTTATATACCATGACCCATTTAGTCCCTGACTCAATAGTTCAGTTTATTTACAGCTACTAAGTCAGAATATTGTAGTTCCACAGCTCTCTCTAAAATCAGTGTTATCAGTGTTATACTACCTATAACCTTCTCCCTGAACTATTTCTCCTCTAGATCCCATTTCCTCCCCCCCACCTCTCTCTCTCTCTCTCTTCCCCTCTCTTCCCCCCCCCCCCCCCCCTCTCTCCCCTTTTTCTGTCCACTTCTCCCTGTTACAAAGCCAGAACTTGCTGAATTGTTTACAATTTGTTATGCCAATATTGCTCATAATCTATATTGATAACCCTGGATATGCCATTTCTTGAATTGTAATTTTGAATATGTGTGTATGCATGTACATGCATTTATCATGCCTCATGCATTTATCATGTACCATCGTAAATTAGTATACATTTCGGCCACCCAACCGCAAAAGATTTGTTTTTACCAATAAACAAATTTAAATAAATAGATAAATAAATCATTAGAAAGTATTATTTTCTCTATAGCACTACAAAATTCTTCATGATTGTCTTTCCATCCAGAGATGGGGGGGGGGGGGGACTCAGATTTGGTTCGGATGGGGGTGTGCTGCTGAAGCGCCTCCATACCTGTACTCATTTTTAAGGGTCATTTTGGTAGAAAAGGATACCTATTTTTAATTAATTCTTTGTTTGATGACCTAATGTCTGATTATGGATTTATCTTTTTTTACTTTGTACATTGTACATTTTCTTGCCATAACAATATTATAATTAATCCATACATATATTTTTTTCATAATTCAACTTTTTTTCTAGTAATGATTGACTTTAATGTATGTTGTTTGCATGTTTTGAAGTCTGCTATTTTTTTCCTTCTTTCTTTTGACTAGAAACAAATCTTTTATACCCACCTACAATCATTGATTTAATATTTGAATATCAATTTCAGCAAAAATTAATATCATTTGATATGTGTGCAATATTATAATATCAAGATGCAATGTAATATACATGTAGTTCTGTATCTCTTCAAAAATCTAAGCTTTTTAGTTTTAATACTAAAATTGTGCCCTTGTTTATGTTATTCTTATCTTAATCATGCATCACAACATTGTTAATTTTACAAACCAAATTAGATGCAATATAGTATTCAATAGTATACTGCATCTAATTTGGTTTTTAAAATTAACAATGCTGTGATGTAATTACCACTAATATACATAAGATATACATGTATGGAAGTAAATACATCTGAAGCAATATCTGTAATGATTATATCTTTTTTAAGTGAATCATGATGATAATCTTAACTGTATTCTAAAGTGTTATCAAATTACTTTTAGCCTGAAATTTGTTTTATTACATTAATCAACTACAATTTTTAATTATCATTTTGTGTGCCTATGTATCATGTTAAATTGTATCACATCACTTTAAACTTAATAACTGACTATCATGTATGCTTGAATCAACAATAATTTATGTAAACATATATATTTCAGCCTTTGGTTGCCTGTCATGTACAATCTTTTTGAACCAAAACCATTACTCAACTCAACTCATTTTTTAGGGATTGCATCTTGGTTGTGTACATGTAGTTCAGCCTCATTAAGGGTGAGAATATTATTCTGAACAATAGAGTTACACATGCTTTTAAAAAATGTGGGTATGTATGTATGTATGGGGGTATGGCATTACACATACAGAGCTGAAATTGAATTGTGCATATGCATTAATGCCATATTCACAGGAATTTTTGCATTTCTTGCTTCATCTTTAAAGTGTGCTCACTCAACCATGACACCAGTGCTTCCTCTGATCTTCCTACAACACGTGATGATACTTGTTAGTAACAATATTTCATGTCAATTCTTGCAATAAATTTAATGGATTTTGCAATTTTAGGAGGATTGAACATTGCCATTTCCCCCCTAAAACTGTGCTCACCCAACCGTGAAAGAGCGTGAAAGGTATCAGGATAGGTGTGAGTCAATCAAACATTGAATAATGAAACAACAACAGCACTTAAACAGACACCAGAAACAGAATTTGCCAAAATCTTGTTTCACAGACCCTCATAAATGACTCTTGTGACTTTTGAAAAGTGACATTTTTGCCTTCAATGTATGCTCACTCATCCATGACTCGATCTCATTTTTACACAGAAGCTGGTCAATAAGCGTAGGAACATTTCTGATAAATCATTTTCCTCCAAACCTCTTCGTTAAAAAGTGACAGCATTTTCCTTAGGGGTGAAGTTACTTTTTTTGTTGTGTTTATTTTTTAAAGCTGGTCTCAACCTTTTTCAGCCTAGAATCTGACATTACAAGAATCTAGTAGTATACTATAGTATATTAAAGATAATAACTTCCAACCAAATGATTAAACTGGCAGATGGGTGTTAATCATTATTTTTCTAATTATCAAATTTATAAGTTAAAGGCATTGTATTTGTACTCAAAAACCCTGAAACCAACCATAATTTGGAATGAAAAAGTGTAAGTTAGACGCAAACGGCAATTTTATTATCCTTCGTCTCACAAGACAATCACTACGAGGACTACTTTGCTTGAATTTGAAAATGTCGTTATGTGCCTCCCATCGCATGATACGCCAATACACACAGTACGGTAAGGTGAGTCATACGTGCATGCGCACTCCTTATGTGCAACCGACCCTCGCATATTTTTCAAACATTGGTTCACATTTTTGATATTTAAAAATACTTCCTGTGGATATTATACTTTGAAACTTTCACACTGGTATTTTTACACTATAACCCTTATGTTAATCCCATTTTCAACTAACAGAACAAGATTTTTTAAAATCATAACAATGTTAACCAATGTCTTTAATATTTCCTGTCATGAAAAATTGAAATTTAATTTGACCGTTTCTAAGAATAGCTCCCTCTGCTGAAAGATAGCACTCAACGAAAGAGTTCACTTTAAGCGCTGCTATATGTGCAGTGTGTGTGGTGGCCACTGAGTGAGCTGCGCTGAGCTACAGAATTATCGGTGAGCTGATCTGACTCGATTTAAGTCAATTATTCAAGATTGGTAGTCAGATTTTCAGTTTATATTAATAACTTAGCCAACATATGACCATAATCTAAAATACACAGTATCAGAAGGACATATCCTAAACTCATGCCGAGTTGTATCTTTTTGTAGATTTTGCAAAAGGTTGAGACTATCTTTAATACTTTTTTACACATAGGTTTTCAGAAAATGACAGAAATGTACTGTTAATATTGTTAGCATGAAGGTCTGAAAATGAGAATTATTTCTTTACTGTAGGAATGGTCGGCAGCTTTGTACCTAAATTTATCTCAAGAAATGAATTTTTTATGATGTTGAAAGATATAAACTTGTGTTTTGATAGTACTCTTTTACAATAATGAAGCTTCCCAAGTAAGTACACCATAAACATCAGAGGCGACGGAATGTCTGACTTGCACAAAGAAAGTGAAGGTGTCCCTCCATCTCCAGTGTCCTAGCCCAATGTTCCGCAACCTCTGATGCACCTGGGGAGCGTTTCATGAAAGGACTTGTCAGATGTTTTATCCGACAAAGTCTGTTTTATCCGACAGTTGCCATAGTAGCGATGCTTCTCAGCTAATCAAAATCAAGGAAAGATGTCAGATCTGACAACTTGTTAGACAACAAATGTTGATGAAATGCTCCCCAGATAAATGTAATGTGATTTACTTTCTGATCCTCTGTGTGAAAGGGTGTTCGGAGAGCGCACACTGCTCTCATCAAACTTGCTGTCTTTGTTGATGGACATGGAGTATTCCGTCCCTGATGAAGACATTGCTGATGTGACCATGCTGACATCATCACTGATGGTGTCTAGGTGGAAGGTCTTTGTGATGCTTGCTGAACTCTCTGAAGGAGCACAAACTTCCACTGTCCTTCGCAGACTCTTCTTATCTGTCTCCTTATCATCATCTGACCATGTAAAGAAGGGAGAAAGTGAAACTTCATTTCAACTGATGTTAAATCTCTAGTAGATATGAAATTGTATAAAACTGTTTCAGAAACTATACCTAGGCTTATAAAATACTACAGTGCTATAAAAACAATTTGAATATCATCAAATTTTAGTCAATTATTTTGAGATTTGCTGATGATATATAATTCATGTATTTATAATTTCGCATATCTTTAAAACAAATTAATGTTGGAGAAAAGAACATTTTGTATTTACCTGTAATTAGCATGTCAGCAGCCTTGTCATAATCCAGTTGTCTTAAGATCTCATAGAGCTGAGATCTAACCTCCGATCTTCCTCGTCTCTGATCTCTCCACCTTTGAAGAGTCGTCAAAGTAGCCCTGAAGACAACATCCTTGCACTCACTCAGATATTTATGGAGCTCAGGGATTGGAAACTTTAGCTCCACTCCAAGTTTAAAGAAATCCTTTTCCTGATTAAACTCTAAGGCAAGTGAGATAAGGTCACTGTCAGACAGTAATCCTCCTTGTGCC
>CM057155.1:3954634-4187349 GCA_029962745.1 Echinometra lucunter
TCAGGGAATTTCTGGTTGATCCTTTTTGGCATGCGTGCTGAATTAGTGCGAATGTGATTGTGAAGACCAATATGAGTGCGTGTGAGTCGATTGCGAGCACGGCACTGCCACTGCACTGTACTGGCACTGCACTCTGGAGTAGTACAGTCTGCGTTAGACTTAAAAATTCTGTCTCTAACATTCGTCGTTATGTTAGCCTCTTATTCTGGTAGGGTCGGCACTCCTCCTTTATAGTTTAGAGACAGAAGCGCCCCATAGACTTTTGTATGTAATCTCGCTGTCCTGGGTCAGGTCAGCGAGAAGCCGCTAAGCAAGCCGCAATAATATGTATTTTCTAATTGTTTTTGACATGTTTCGTTTGATAATAAAAACAATCTATCTGTAGAGGGTCTATAGGTCTATGCCATAGAGGGTATAACTTACTGATTTTATGGTTATATTCCTTTTAGGCAGTGTATACAGCCACACGTGTGTGTCTTTACCTTACAGCCACACGCGTGCGGTTGTATCCACAGCATCGATATGAGGATACAGCCACACTTGTCTGAATTCCCACTTGAAGTCTGTGCCGCGACAGATATCGCTAGTGCACTGCATTGCATGCACAAGCGATGTGTATTCATGCAATGGTATGTGTTGCGACTTGCAAAACTTGGATCGTCACGAAGGTTTTATCTCTCGATTTCACTTATTATACAAACAATATTTTAACTTCATTTTCACCTGGTCAGCAAGCAGGTAACAATATAGTACAATATTGTTTGTATTTCAGTGAATTTCAAGAGATAAAACCTTCGTGACGATCCAAGTTTTGGGGTTTGGCAACACACTGTCGCATGAATTTACACATCGCTTGTGCAGTGCATACATACACACTAGCGATAGCTGTAGTGGCGCAGAGTATAAGTGGGAATTCAGTTGAGTGTGGCTATATCCTCATGTCGATGCTGTGGATAAAACCACACGCGTGTGGCCGTAAGGTAAAGACACACGCGTGTGGCTGTATACACTGCCTTCCTTTTAACTCTCCATTTTCAGGTAAATCCAGGGTTCTAACGTGAGGTCCTTGCGGTTGAAAATCTTGCACTTGCACGTACATTTTGTAGGCATAGACTATTACATATTTACATCTACTGGTCGATCGATCGAATGCGGGAGTCGCGAATTCGCTGATCTCCCTCCGAAAAGTGGAGGCGAATGAACTGTGTGAGAGAGTGGTTTTCTGCAAGTGCAAGATTTTCAGCCGTGAGGACCTCACGTTAGAACCCTGGATATACCTGAAAATGGAGAGTTAAAAAGAATCTATAACCATAAAATCGGTAAGCTATACCCTCTATGGCATATACAGATATGTTTTTTTATTATCAGACATGTCAAAAACAATTAGAAAATATGAATTTTCGCGGCTTGCTTAGCTGTCTCTATAAAGGAGGAGTGCCGACCCTACCAGAATAGGAGGCTAACAACGAATAATAGAGGCAGAATTTTTCGGTCTAAGTCTGTGTGTGCTGTGCTGTGGATTGCACTGGTAGGCCTAAATGAAACTTGGAATGGAAAAGTCGAGAACTTGATAACATTTAAAACCAGTTTTGGTCTTATTGTTCAAGGCGGGGTATTCTTTATACACGTTGGATTTAAGTTATACATAGGTCTACTGTGCTGCGTTATCTGATGATAACCTGGCATTTGTGTATAGTGACTGTGTTGAGCACTTTGATTTTGAATGAAAATAAGTCAAGACTCTAGTGGAGTGTCCTCCAAAATACTTGCGTTGCAACTTGCAGTGCCAGTTGCAGGGCAAGAGTAGCTAAAGTCGAGGCTAGTCAAGCAAATGCTAAGCCAAGTTTTGGAAGGTAGATTTTCTTGGGTTGAACACCTGGGGTGGACTGTGTTAGAGACCAGTTTGAACTTGAATGAAAGCTCTGGGAGACCAAGTCGTAGCTTCGTCTTTATTGAAGCATGATGGAAAATATATACCGAAAAAGAAAACCCTGTAATAACACATAGAAAATACAAATGATAAGTATCATCATCATAAAGTTAATGCATCAAAAATTCATATCACAAATGAGAAATGACATATCTTGCTCATATCTGATGATCATCACTGCAATATCTCTTGTCATTCATTCATCTGATCATCTAAATCGATTCCTAGCAAACACTTCCTGTAAATAATCATCAACTGTAATATCTGTGAGTTGTACACAATGAAAGTGAATACATGTTCTTGAGTATCTGAAACTGAACAGTAACTTGCAAGTAATACAAATTTGGATCTTGTGCTAATAAAATTACTAGTATGCAATAAAGTCTACTGCTACTTACATGTATGATAATTAACATTTTTTTAATAACCGGTACATAAACACTGACATACCCAAGGTTTACTGATGAGTGATGGTCATCCACCACCACTCTAGAAGCTGACTCGCCACCACAAACACGAGGTGCAGCTAGCTTAACTGGTCCAGCTAAAATAAAAGGAAAAAATCAACAACCTTAACTAAAAGGCCAGCAAAATTACCTTTCGATAACCTGTGGGATACAAGCCAGAAAATAAGTTTCAATTTTGTACTGTCTTTCCCCTGAAATCATTCATCTGTTTAACCACATCACTGGAAACAATTCATTTGAAAAATCATTTTCATCTAATCTTATAGACTGATAAATACATGAAATACAAACAAATTGTTCCTACCAGTTAATACAGAGAATACCAGAAGCAAGCCTCTACCGGTAGTCACTTCTGGTCAGTAGTACCCATCAACAGACAGCAGACCTAGACCCAGCCAACAACAGACAGTGACAGACCCAGGCCAGACTGTGTATCAAACCCGATACCTGCCGCGAGTTTCACCTTGAAATAAAATACAATTCATCCCAATGAATAAATTGAAATACCAAACACCCAACAAGATCTGTGTCTGCAGGCATAATAATAAACCATTGAATAACGAATAACTATCTATACGATTCTTGTCCTGGGCGCCGCCATCTTTAAATGGATTGTTTACCATGCGAACGCCCTCTACGACCTCTCAAAGTCAATTCTCTTCTATTTTCACTCAAACTCAAAGTTTCCAAAAGTAAAATATCAGTCAATTATCCAAATAACAGTCCTAATTTTGAACATTACACATTTACAATATCATGCAGCAAAATCAACCAAACTTAATTGCCTTTGGTAAATCATCTTCTATGTCAGTAGGTTCAGATAACAGATCATTAAACACTTTGATCCAAGTTTCAAGCGATTATAGTAATTAAATTCAATGATATTAAATTGTCTTTACTAAAAACCTTCCTTAGATATGTGACTGCTTATCATATAATTGTATTTCACCTACCACCTACATATTGCAATTAAGTAAGGCAAAATAGACACTTACTGAAACTAGTTCTCTCTCCAGCTTGTGATTACGGTTTCACCCCTCCGACGGCCAAACGCGTTACATGAGTTAACCGCACCCAATTGCCTAACAAATCGGTATCACTATCCCATACCAAACCTGGGGTGCCCAAACTTTAGTATAAACAGTTGCAGTGCTTTAGGGCTGTCTAAACTCAGTGACGTAATCATATTCCTTTGTTTATAGACTGTGCCCCAATTTGGGCCGTAGTATAAAAAGGGTATAAGACTCAGAGACAGGGTGCTATGCCTGAGCTGTGTCTGCATGGGGGGGGGGGGGGGGGGGGGGGGGGGAGGGAGGTCACTCGCAGACTGGAGGGGTACCCATGCTCGTCCAAGTATCTCAAAACTGTACCCTAATGGCGTTATCATTAGTGTCAAATTCTACCCCTTAATGGTGTAAAATGGCGTAGGATTATGTAAAATTTACCCCTAAATGGCATCAACTGTGTAGGAAAATGTACCAAAAAAAGTTGAAGAAATCATATCTCTCAAAAACGTCAAATGTTGGACTAAAAAAACACCCCCTTTTCCCAGAAATGTGGAATGTAAGATTGAAAAACACTCTTTCCCCAAAACGTCATTTTACAACACTTTTTTGGACACGCAGGGGTACCACTCCAATCTGCGAGTGACCCCTCTGGGTGTGCCTGTGAGTGTGAGAACCAGAACTGAGTCTTGATATGCCACTAATAGATCTGGTAAAAAATAAAAGAATACTTGGTACAATATGATTTTTTATTTGAAGTATTCTACAGTTCTTTCTAAAAATTGTTGCAATAAAATTCTTGACATTACCGGATAAACGTAAAGTGGATGTTAAATTCACATACTGTGTGCAAACAGGGGAGATTTGAATGTCTCCTCAAATCTCATTAATGTTGCACGCATTTGTTTAAAGTTTATTTCCCCGCATCAATCTCAGCGTCATTATTTTATCTTTTTCTCTTTCCTCTTCTCTTCTGAAAAACACCCTTTTCCCCCAAAACTTCATTTTACAACACTTTTTTGGACACAGGGGTACCACTCCAATCTGCGAGTGACCCCTCTGGGCGTGCCTGTGAGTGTGAGAACTAGAACTGAGTCTTGATATGCCACCAATAAATCTGGTAAAAAAATAAAAGAGTACATGGTACAATATGATTTTTTATTTGAAGTATTCTAAAGTTCTTTCTAAAAATTGTTGCAATAAAATTCTTGACATTACCGGGTAAACGTAAAGTGGATGTTAAATTCACATACTGTGTGCAAACGGGGGAGATTTGAATGGCTCCTCAAATCTCATTAATGTTGCACCCGTTTGTTTTAAAGTTTATTTCCCTGTATCAATCTCAGTGTCATTGTTTTATCTTTTTCTCTTTCCTCTTCTGTGTGTTTATTCCCTTACAATATTTCTGTTTCATTATACAGTTAACCTTACATAACTCGCAGTTGCATAAGTTGAACTTTCCCTAAGTAGAATCAATTTTTTGACAAACTATACATAACATGTAATTTACATTTCGTAAGTTGAATTTTTTTTTGTGGTCCCAATAGGTTCTACTTAGGCAAAGTTAACTGTATTTGCTTATCTTCAAGTTTTAAATTGCTTTTTTTATCATCCATCCTCCATTTTTCTTATGCTGGCCTTTTTCTTTACTTTTGTCAAATTTCTGTTTGTTTGGGTTTCCTTCTCATGAAAAAATACAAACTACTTTTGATCTAATGATTTTTTTTTAAAAATCTAAAAATGATCTCTTTCTCTATTCCTGCATGCATTTCTTTGATTGCCCTTGGATCTCCATTTTTGAATCTCTGTTAATACTGCTATTGCACATGCTTCATTTTTTTAAATTTTTTTTTAATACTAATTATTGGTAAAGGGAAGGTCACCATGAAAAGCTAGGAAAAACTAATATGAAGAAGAATAAATTTGGGACTTTGTTCAAATCAACTCTAGTGATCTTGGACAGGCCTCATTACTCTAATTTGCATTGTACTGAAAATTCAGGAAATGTTCCTTTTCATGGTGGTTGAAGAAATAGATATATTTAATCTATGGGTATTAGTGCCTATATGGGTCGCATGAGATATTAACTATACAGTGCAGTATGATTCCTTTTAATTTTTCAATTGAAAATCATAAAAATTTGAGTACAGAATGGGAGAGGTGCTCAAAAGACATGTCGCAGAGTTGCCAATTTTCATTTTACTGCAAAAGTAATTTGAAAATTCTCGTTATCAGCTTATCCTTTAAACTTCGCGGATCTGCTGCTGTCACTTTTTGTAATAAAAACCAACGTATTTTCAAGTTGAAAGAAAGGCTCTTTTTTTTTCTCTCTCTCTTTTGTGGGCCATTTATTTTTCTTCTATATACTTTGTTTTGTTTTGTTCATAATTCCCTTGCTTTGTCTTTTTTGTTTGTTTTGTTTTTTTGTCTTGTCTTTTATCTTACTTTGCTATCTTTGTTTATTGGTATGTGCCCTGTGTTTCTTTTCCTCCATGCCTCCCAATTGGTTATCTATATCTATATCTTTACACGTATATAGATCGAAATGTAGCTAGCTGGCTATTTACATGTATTTGGTTTTTATTCTTTCTTCTAATTTGTGTTTTTTGCTTAGGAGCAAAATCATATCTGAACTTTTCTCTACAAATTATCAGTATTTGTGTTTTTGCCTTTCTTCTTCCTCCTCCCTTCTTTTATTTTGAAAATATTTTTCTTTGCCCTTTTGTACATGTAGCATGATGCATCTACTTATATTATGCATTCTCAACAAGTTGTCAGAAAGTTAAAAGCCTCTTGATGGAGAACTGAGAAAAATTTGACAAAATTGCGGGGAAGGCTGGCTATACATGAACAGCTAAGTAGTATCTTTAATGGTGCTGTTTGTTTGACAGAGGCCATCCATTATGTACCCAGGTCACACCTGTGCTTCATAATTATGCTCTCACTTGACAATTCACCACCTAGGGCATATAGCCCCAGTGAGTGCTGGGGGCATGTACCCTCCCCCCCCCCCCCCCCACCCCACCCACTCTCCATAAAACTTGAAAAGTGCAAAAAATGAATATTATGGAATATTTGGGAACATTTCATAACATAATACTTTGATACTCTTTGCATATTATCAATGCTTTAAAAATGTAAATGCATATTAATAAGTGCACATAATTTTAGCAGTTCGATGCTACAGTTTTGTCCAGTTTCCATTTGTCTATCCCTTCAAAGGGGACCAGTCACTGATAAAATGAATAGCATTTTTGCTATTTATTTTTAGCATTTGTGTATGTCAACTTGTTCACTAAAATTTAGGGGTGGACACCACACAATTATAGCACATAAAAATTATTCAAGTTGAGAAGGGACCAGAGTTTGATTTTGTTTGACAGTTGGGTAGGGGTTTTGTCTAAAGAATACCCTGTGATGTTATTAATTTGAGGCAAACTTATGAGAAATGCAGTGTTACTTTGGGGAGTAACCTCATTTTTAATATACATGTACTCCCAACTTCATGGACAAATGTAAGAAGACTTTAATAGGAAGTTCACTCTGTTTTAAAGTTAAAGATGGCTTTGATATTTCATTGATATAAAGAATGGGGAAAAGGAGTAAAACTCAGAAGTAGAAATCTTAAGAAAATGTGATGCGAGAATAACATAAATTTGCTTTGTCATGAAGTTGTGATTGATTATTTTTTGAACACATATTTGCAAAGTCTGATTTTGCCCACGATTGTGTTATTATACCTGTAGTTAAATGTATTATGTAAATTTCCATTTCCTTCAAAGGAAGCAATTCGTTATACCTTTGCTCTAGTCTAGAAAAATATTTGCATCCATATCATGACACACCCCCTCCTTGAAATACATGTTTATGTTTTAATAAACTACGTAGAAAATGTATGTGTAGTTCTGTGAAGAAGGGAGTTCCAACTTGCATTTTGTTACTTTTTAGAAATCATAACTCTCCATAGCAGGATCCAGATTTGTGAGAAGGGGAAGGGGACAGTTGCACTTTTGGTATTTTATAAAATGATGAAGGATGTAAGAAACACTGCCCATATTCAATGAACTATTTGGGGGAAAAAAATCCTTGGCAAAACCTGTGCACTCCCTTTAAAGTGTATGTTACGAGTCATTCTGAATTAGAACAATGGAAAGATGATTTTTGTTTCTCTGCAGACAGCAAGCGTGAATCAGAGGAAACCCCGATGGAGCAGTCAGGTGATTCAAGCTCCAAGACATCTCAAGACAACCCTGGAGCTAACCAGACACTGAAATGTCATACGTCATCATCAGAAACGAAGGAATCACAGATGGAGTCATCCAGCAGTACACAGGAAGGCCAATGTGATAGTAGGACTGAGAATAACTCGGCAGCTAACACAGACAATAGGATGGAAGCAGAAAGTAAAGGTTCGACTGCTAGCAGTAATGGTAGTGTTGTAGGAGGAGGAGGAGGTGGTGGTGGTGGTGGTGGTGGTGCAGCCACGGAGGCCAGTGGTGATGCAGCGTTTGCAGTAGACAAAGGTGAAATGGTGGAATTAAAAATTATGTATAACAAGAAGAAATATGATGTCAGGATTGGTGTAGAGTCAACGGTGGCAGAGCTTAAGACTGAAATTCAGACAACGACAGGTGAGTACGATATTGGTTTTACGATTATAACCAACCTTAGTTCTTGTAACAACAGTGATAATAAACCAATGACCTATTGCTTTAGAAACTTTTTTATACAAAATTTACAATCTTTGCAAAATTTTGTGGTGAGTTATTTATAACAAGGGGACGTGTACAGTACTATTTCATTATTTGTCTTTCCTTTGTTCCCCTCCAAAATCATGAACTGTATATTCCGGAATGCAGACTTGTAACATTTCTGATAAACACTCAAAACAGTTCACACATTTTAATTCTGAGCTTCATCCTTAAGAATCAAACTGAAATGTGTTTGATGTATTTGAATAAGCTTTCTTACGTGTTGAAGACATTACTAACATTTTCTCTTGTTTATTGATCTCGAAATTCATGCAGAGAAACAAAGATTGGCAAGTTGGAAAATTAAATCAAAGTGGTTTCCTGCAGTAGGGCAAAGAGTTGTGTAAAATAATGAATCACAGCCAATGTTTCTTCATTTTTTTTTTTTTTTACATGGAATTGCAAAATGTCACATGGCCTTGGAAAAAATGATCTGATTTTATAAAAACATGATATCGAAAAATTCCTCTGTATAATAGACAGGAAAACCTTCATTGTGTCATGATCTTCTTCTAGTGTACTCTAGGGGATAGCCCTGTTTTTTTGTGATTTTTATCTTTAATCATATACATGAGTCTTATACCAGAATTTAAGTGCAGAAAATTTTTCAGTACTTTATGAAATATTGCATACTTTAGTACACCGTGCATATCAAGGATGATTGCTTGTGACATAGAGAAATCTGTCACAATTAAAGGATCCAAATATTTGTCAATTTTGATTAAATTTCATTTATTTTCATTTACTAGTATATAAGATCCTTTTGCAACACTACTGTGTTAAAGTATTGAAGATTGATGCAAGGCAGTGTCCCTGCCTGATGAAACTGAAAACTGAGCAATATTTTATTTTAGAAAAAAATGTCTTTATTCTCTAATTGGATAAATGCACAAATCACATTACTGTTCATTGTCCTTGGGTGCTATACTATTTCCAAAAAATTACTAAAGGTCAAGAAAGAAGCTCATTGAAAAAATATGGGATAGTTTGGTGAAACAGTAGCCCAATCAAAACTCTAAATGGGAAAAATGCCTGGAAAGATTTTCACTGTTGTAAAATTGATATTATAAAAGTAGGCTGTAACACATTGTGTTTATAATTGATGTCCATTAAAAGCTTTTCCTATTTCCCATGATGTTAACATTGGTAAAGTGTTGCAACACACATATGTTTTCTCATGAACTTTTCCCCCCTCAAGTATTCTCACTTATGATTTAGTTTACATGTATGTGTATCTGCTATATAACAGTTAATCATATTAACATTTAAAGGCATTGGTTAACATTGTTATGATTTGAGAAAATCTTGTTTTGTTACTTGAAAATGGGATAAACATAAGGGTTATAGTGTAAAAATACCAGTCTGAAAGTTTCAAAGTATAATATCCACAGGAAGTATTTTTAAATATAAAAAATATGAACCAATGTTTGAAAAATATACGAGGGTCGGTTGCACATGCGCGTATGACTCACCTTACCGCACTGTGTGTATTGGCGTATCACGTGGCGGGAGGCACATGACGGCATTTTCAAATTCAAGCAAAGTAGTCCTCTTAGTGATTGACTCGTGAGACGAAGGATAATAAAATTGCCATTTGCGTCTAACTTACACTTTTTCATTCCAAATTACGGTTGGTTTCAGGGTTTTTGAGTACAAATACAAGTACTCATACACATGTTTCATCTTAGTTTGAGAATTTTTTAAATCAGCTACTCACAAAGTTAGCCATTGCCTTTAACATTATATCTTTCATATTAACATTTAACATTATATCTTTATGTTTTATCTCTTTTTTATGATCAGGAGTTCCACCAGCTATGCAGAAATTAATGTTTAAAGGTTTGATGAAAGATGACAAAACTCTGAAGGAAATGAAGGTGACTAGCGGCGCTAAACTCATGCTGATTGGATCTACACCTAAAGCTGTCATGGAGGTTACCAAGCCTGTACCTGCTGGCGGATTAGCAGATAAAGATGAAAAAGGTATGCTATACTCAGCCTCCCCATGAAATGAGTTATTAATTTACGATATAAATGTATCCATCCCAAGGAATACACCAAGCTTCTACATGTACAGGGGGGGGGGGGGGAGGGGGAGGGGGGTTCATAAAGCTGCGTAAAGTTGCAAATGACTTTAGAAATGACTTGAATATGGCAAGCCAAATAGGATTCTTAATCATTATAAATCACATCAGCTAAAGGTGAAATATGCAGATGTAGATTAAGAATTAACATTACTACTGTTTACAAATATAAATGCAAAGTATAATTTTTGCCACAACTTAATTGAGATTATTGGAAATGGAGTCACACTTTGTTAAAACGTCAGGAAAAATTTTAGGCATCCCATTGGCTCTACATATTCAGCCATTCATTAATTCAGGGGTAACTTTACTAACAGCTTTATGAAACACCCCCCCCCCCCCCTGCTTCAATAAAGCTACTCAAGATGCTTACAGAAGGAGCATAAGTTCATTTGAATTTCATTACCGGCTCTAATTATATATATAACCCATAGAAGTACAGAGCTTTTTAGAGGTCTAAATTAATCATCTTCATTCCTCAAATTGGCAACAAATATGATTTTTTTTTCCACTCTTACATAATTTGAAAAAAATAAATATAGATATAACATGAACCAAAATGAATTATGATTTGCCAAATTTAAGCTGAAAATGCCCATTTGAACCCGAAAATTGTGATTATATATTATTCACTGCATTGCCAATTTAAAGAGTGTAATGATTAGTTACATTTAAAATGCTCTAATTCGAAAATGCAGCAACATACTGCAATGGGAATGGACTCAAAACTTTCAGTAAATTTTTCTCTTTCTGCTCATGTATAATGTTTGATGCCTTGCATTCTGGATCGGCAGATACTGCCCGAACGTCTCCTAAAGGAGACACTGTACGTCTATGTGTTAAACGTATGAATACATGAGAAGTAGAACAGCTATGTCAAATCTCTGATGGCACATAGTCTCCATACATAATTATCTGTGTACATACCTTACTTTACAGCAAGCACTGCCAAGGAGCCCCTGTGTAAACAGAAGATGCATAAAAAGATCATCGATAAAGGCAAACCAGAAGATGCTATGATTGGTATCAAGAATCAACATGTAAGTATTGCTCTGTTGTATGGCCTCTTTCATTCCATCATTTTCTGCAGTTAGTGCTCCCACTCTTTGGAACAACCTTCCCTTACATATCCATCGGGCCACTACTCTTGAATCCTTCAAATCTCTTCTAAAATTCTTCTGTTTATTTCCTTCCTAAGTTTTTGCATCTATTTAGCTTGTTAATAGTTCATGTTGCTATCAAATTGTTTTGCATTATATGTAATTAGTTTCATTTCATTTCATTTCATTTATTTTTTCCATTTTCAACTCAGATATAACATACATAATTTTCAACTCAAAATAACATACATGGTTGTATAACATACATAATTGTATATACAAAATAATTACATAATCATAACATAAGAATAAATTGTCAAAGTGAAATTTTACAAAGGAAGCATATAAAAAATGACTTGTTGCTATCTACTTGTTTTGTATTGCCTGTTCAGCACTTTGAAACACCTGTTGAATATAATTTGAAACACCTGTGTGGATATCCTGTTCCACAACTCTCTCTGGCTTTTTTCCAAGTATAAGATCTCTCCCTAGCTTTGAAGTTGCTACTTTCTCCTGAAGACATTTCTTGATGCTATCTATTCTAATTTATTTTTTTGCCAGTACTCTTCTTCTCCTCAGTCTTACCTGTCAGTTCTAGATTGTCCTTTCCTCTTGTATGTCACAAATTGCCCAAAATGGCTCCACTTTACTAAACACAACAAAAAAAGTAACTCCCCCCTAATTCAAAATAGCATAACTTTTTAACGAAAAAGTTTTGAGCAAAATAATTTAGCAGGAGTGTTCCTACACTTATTGACTAACTTCAACGTGAAAATGAGAATGATCCGTCAAGTCATGCATGAGTGAGCAGACATTAAAGGCAAAAATGTCACTTTTCAAAAGTCACAAGAATCATTTTGGGGGGTCTGTGAAACAAAACAAAACAAAACAAAACAAAACAAAACGAATTTGGTTTCTTCCATTGTTTGACCCCGTCATGCCTATCCCTGACAGTTTTCATGTTTATCACAGTTGGTTAAACACAATTTTTTTGAAGAAAGTGATGTTCAGCCCTCCTGAATCTACAAAATCCATTCAGTTTATGGAAAGAATTGGCATTACCCCCGGTAACCAACATGAATCAGCACATGATGTGAAAATACCGGGTAGTAGTTTTTCCAGCATTAAACAGTAATTTTTAAACATTTCTTGCTTCATCGTTAAAAATGTTCTCACTCAACCATGACACAATCTCAATAAACAGCACTTAAACAACACCAGAAAAAGCTTGTTTCACAGATTCCCCAAAATGACTCATGTGACTTTTGAAAAGTGACATTTTTGCCTTTATTGTCTGCTCACTCATGCATGACTTGATAGATCAATCTCATTTTCACACCAAAGTTAGGCAATAAGTGTAGGAACACTCCTACCAAATTATTTTGCTCAAAACTTCTGCATTAATAAGTTATGCTGTTTTGAATTAGGGGGGAGTTACTTATTTTGTTGTGTTTAGTTTTGTTTTTAGTTTTTTGTATTTGTTGTTGTTACTGTTTTTGTTTTGTTTTTGTTTGTTTTTAGTGATATCCCAGTTGCTGTTAGGGCCCATCACTGTACTCTATGTCTGCAGTGTTATCTTGAGTTCTTGTAATGATATTGCATCTGAAACAAAATTTATCTCATACAGTCTTGTTAAGTTATTGATCATGTATTGAAGAAAATTCCTCGTAATAGAAAAGTTGTTTGTGTAACCTCTTTTGTTTATATAAGAATATGAATGTCTGAATATCTTACAAATTAAGTGACTTCAAAGAGACTTTGATTAGCTACCCCGTTCAGAAAAAAAAGGGAAGCAAAATATTAGTCTGTTTCTTGGTAGGTTTGTTGATATAGAGAAGTCTGAGATAAGCTTTATTAATTCTCCCAACCAAAAATGTGATGATTGTGGAGGTATGATTAACTCCATAGCAGCTTCAGTAGACTAATGGCACAAGCACTGTGCTATCTCACTGTTGACTCTTGGCACACATACACTTTATATCGTACACTATAAATAGTGTAGCAAACAACAAACAACAAACTATCACATGCAGAAATGAAAAAAAAAAATTAAATACATTAATAATTAACAATTAAATCTATGAAAATTCATGTAGAGAAATAATACTTTAACTAATTTCAATGTTGTAGTGTTGGGTCTGTATCCTTAGCCAATAAAGATGTTTAAATCCAACCTTTTTTTTAAATTTCAGGATCCTCTTCCAAATGTACCAATATCTGGAATGCTGAACAAAGCCGGAGGAAAGGTTCGACTAACCTTCAAATTAGAATTAGATCAAGTGTGGATTGGTACAAAAGGTAATGTCAAAGAGGTTGAGCTGTAGTCTGAAAACTATGATAAAGGAAAATGTTGTTAATTGTCACCAGAGATTATAAGCATATAAACTCCTCAAAAAACGTTTGAAAACTCAAGTTTAATTTTTAATACCCGTATCTATCTTGCCATGGCATAATCTTCACTATGTGTAATAGCATTAGAAAGAGTGTTTATTCCACTGTGAAATGATACCCCATATGTTATGATTTTTTCATTTATATGATCTTCCCCTGGTTATCCGTGAATGCACTTCAATTGACACATTTAAACGTTACCTTAAGACGTATCTATTCAATGCTTCCTACTCTTAATTATTCCGTAATTTATCATTGTATTTGTACTTTTCTCTCTCTTTCTTTCTTTCACTGCACCTTGGGCACTCTGCAGAGTGGATTTGGCGCATTACAAATCCCATCTATTATTATTATTATTATTATTTGTAGAATGTGCAGAACATCAAAGTAAGGGGCAAGGACATAAATGAAAAGTTGCAAAATACATTGGTATGTTCTGGCATATCTTGCCTATAGAAAGATGTTGAGCAGAACGTGATCCGAAACGCTGAGAAGATGATAAAGCCCTCTTCTAGCTCAGTAGTTGATTTTTCTCAGAATTATGTTTTCCACTTGGATATGGTCCTGGGACTTACTCCAAACCATGCTGCAATATCTTTTTAGAGGAGTCAAGCTTTGAGTCACTCTATTGCTTGGACCTCTCCAATATTAATGCTAAGGAAAGTTGATGACCGAATGTTACTGAATCTTGCATGACATGTCTTTATTGTGCATGAATTTCAGTTTCAGATTCTTTAGAATATTGCACTCATGGTGACTTGTTGGAAAACATTATCTCAACAATCTAAACAAAAATCATTCTCTCTTTTGTCAAAGAAAGAATAGTGATGTGCGTAACAAAACCATTGCTTACCAGTGGAGTTTGCAACTTTTCGCTTTTGACCCTGCCCATTATTCTGATGTACTGCTCATTCCACGATAGCAGAATCTACCAAATACAATATCATTTTAACAAGGAATAAACACACTTTTTAATGATTATAAACGAGTGATGATTACGCCATTGAGAGATCGATATAATCGTTCAAACTTGAGTTTCCAAATGTTTTTTGAGGAGTTTACTACAAATACTCTCATACATGTCTGTCATACATGCATACAGCCAGGTTTGTGTAAACATTAACCTGTATTCTGTCCTTATTTGGTTCTGTTTGGTAAGTAATGTATAACATGAATTATAAAATGATTTTCAGAATATGACTTTGGACTGCAATCATTCGAGAACAATTTGTCCTGTTATTTTTTCAGAACTCAGTCAGTTACTTGACCATGTATCATTATAGGTTTCAGCCTGTTGTCTACTGGATTTTCTTATTTGATAATAGTAGTAGTAGCAATAGACTTTATTGGATACCTTGTTTTAGCACAAGGCTAATCTACCACAAGGTCCATAATAATAATGATAATGAACGTTGCTTATATAGCGCATTATCACTTATATAAGAAAGTCCAGACACCAGTATCCAGTGGATTAATAAGAAGTACCGGTAGTGATATCATTTATAATTTAGAGCAAAGAATGGATGGTTGATTTAGGCTTTACATTGCACTGTCTTTAGATCAGTGGCTGTCTTGTGAATACTTTGAGAGAGGGTATACTGCCATCTCAACAGTCAAAATCGAGTCTGAGAGAGAAATATTTTGCTAAAATTCTGTGGCTGTCCATTACAAAATGAAATGTATTCTGCATTTTGATATGAATTCAAATTTATTCCTTTTTTTTTTCATTATCATAACAGAGAGAACAGAAAAGGTCAACATGAACTCCATCAAGAATGTTATAAGTGAACCTATTGAAGGACATGAAGACTATCACATCATGGTATGCATCAGTTTCATATTCTTGAAGCAACATGGCTGTAGAGGCATGACTCTTACCACCTACAGTATTATTACCACTCCTTAGTTTACTATTACAATTTATATTACAAACTTTAATGTAGATATGTCAGTGTGGTGAATATAAAAGTAGGAGTCTGCACCCAAAATTTAGAAACATTCTTGATTTGCTCAGTTTTATCTTGCAAAAGTAATCTCTGAGGATGTTTCTAGGAAAATGTCTTAATCACTGGTCCGGGTTGGCTAAATTTTGAACTTTGAAGACAATATTGAACTTACAGTGGTGATTGAAAGTTTGGCATAAGGTGAAAACGGAATGAAAAACTGCCTTCTGTATGAAATAGAGATCTATCTAGTCATCACAATTATTAGCAAGTGCCAGCCTATAGCACAAAACTGCATGCTGCATCATCCTCTGCAAGGGGTCAGTTTGTGTTATATCCCTAGTGGTAGTATTTATATTTCTGTATCTATGAACATCCCTGAAAATGGGACGTGTGTAGTAACAGAAGTAGGCATATTTTCAACACTCAGGAGTATGTCTTGTAAATACTATTTATCATTTTATACTTTAATTCAATGTGTATGCTGAAAAAGGCATCCGAATTTCAGTCTTTGGCTGGAAATGTATGCATTTTGTAAATAGAAATTATTATTGAATTGAATTGAATTGTACTCTCTTAATTCTCCTCCTCCTTTATTTAAAGGCTATCCAGCTTGGCCCAACTGAAGCTTCCCGGTATTGGATCTACTGGGTTCCTGCACAGTATGCAAAGGGAATTAAGGACACTATTCTTGGTAAATGGGTATACTTTTGATCAAAACCTATTAATTCGACATTACTGTGAAAGTGACGAGAATTCCAACCTGAACTTTTGGCACAGATGACTAAAGGAAGGATTGGATATGTTGTTGTGATTGTCAGATGATATCTTGTATCGAGCATTTCTGCAAGACTTCCAGATTTCATATACCAAAAGGGATGTTGCCGAGATGAAATAAGCTGTAGATGCCTAACCCATGTGGCTGCCTGCTCCTGAGAAACATATCTCTGTGTGATTGTCTGTAAAATTGAGAAAAAAGCATTTGATGTCACATCACTGGTTTTATATCATATGTCATGAAATTGTAAAATTGCTTGCAATAATAGATATAATGGTATAGACAGAAGGTGATGTATTTAGTGTTTTCTGTCAATATACTGTACTTGCTCTGGACCCATCGTGCAAAGGTCACAAAAATTACGTCAACACCCATTCCCACTTTTCACTTACAAATTGTGTAAACAAAGGTATATGTACCATTATAAAGGGTACAGAGGAACAAAAATTATTATTTTCAGCTTAACACCCCCCCCCCCCCCCCCCCCCCCGGAATAATGCGGATCCTTTTCTTCTGTTTTATTTTATTTTATTCATCATGAATTGAAAAAGAAAAGAAAAATTGAAATGTACATCCTCACTGCATAGAAATATGAACGTTTCTGAACAGAAGTGAACAAAGCAGTGTCAATTGTACAAAATGAAGGATATGTTGATGTATTCTATTATACCTTTAAAAAAAATGCTTCAAAATTGTCAACATTAAGAATATGTGGCTACTATCCTAACAATAATATGCTGTATTGATATAGTGCATATCACAAATATGTCTCTTTGCACTAAGAAAAGGGAAAAGAAAGAGAACACAATAGAGGAGAGAGAAAAGAGATATGCTCAGCATACTTCATCGAGTTGCAAGTTAACATTGGACAATAGGCACATTCACACACGAGGAAATGAAATTTTAATCACGATTCAAATCGCGATCCAAATTTCAGTTTTACTGCTGCTGTTCACACGCAAGGAAAAATTTTTTGAATCGTGATTCTAATCGCGATTCAAATTTCGGTTTTGTTTTTGACCATTCACACACGAGGAAGCAACGGAAACAGGCAGGAGAGCCCACAAACTTCTCCGCTTGAACTTCTGTTATACACAATCTGGAGGGGGGAAAATACACATCGACAGTAAAAGGGTTACAGAAAGTACAGCATCAAACTGAACAATTTAATACTAAATAATTATGTACTACTGGTATTATACAAAATATTTGTTTACTATAAGAGATCAACGGTGCCAAGATAGCGTGCAGTGCGTACGTGCCTATGCATATAGTGCATGCATCCTTTACGTAACATGCACTCCATACACTGTATGCATAGCGCATCGATCGCACAAGCGCAAAGAATGATGGGATAGATGAAACCAATTTTCTAATCACGATTCCGTTCACACACACAATGCACGGCAAATGATTGCGATTATTCTGAAAAATCGTACATCTAACTGCAAGTTGAATCGTGATTAGAATCGCAATTATTAGTGAGATTATTCTGTTCCACATACAGAATAAAATCGAAATTCTAATCACGATTAGAAAATCGATTTTTGAATCTCACTTTTTACCTTGTGTGTGAATACCCCTAATGTCCCTAGAAAGAAATGTCATGTGCTTGAAAGCTGGTAAGAGTATCCAAACTTTCTTTTTCTGCAGTCTGTTCCTAAACTCTGCTTATTCAACCTGGAAAGAGCATGAACTGTAGAAATTTGTATCTATTTCTGTGGTTGTAAAGAGAAATTTGGGAAGATCTGAGACTTCTGTTTGATACATACTGGCACTATGAACATGACCGACAAAGAAAGTGGACAAAATAAACAACCTCTCATTCTACCCTTCACAATGGTTCTGGTAGTCAAAAGAACATCCCTTCACTGCTATTTTGTTTAATCAGTAGTTCCAGGTGAATATGCATGTTACACCTGTTCCACATATTTTAGATAATAGCAGTGAAGGGATGTTCTTTTGACTACCAGAACCATTGTGAAGGGTAGAATGAGGGGTTGTTTATTTTGTCCGCTTTCTTTGTCCGCCATGTTCATAGTGTGGATTAGCAATATGATCAAATAAAATCCCAGAATGTGCAAAACAAAAATTCTTTATGAAATGATACATGTACATGTATGAGAATATGAAAGACATGTTTAAATTCTCTTTGAACATTGAAAACACTGAAGGTCCAGGGCTTAATGTGAGCTTCAGTTCAGACAATGGCTGCTTTGAATAGATAGCCTAGGCTATGAGAGACATTGTCTCAAGGATGAACGCTTTTGAAAGAGAAGAGTTTCCAATACAGGATGTAAGAAGGATTTGTTATTCATGTAATCTCATTCATGTAATCTCATGAGATAAAGTATTCCAAGCCTAATCTCTACTTTGATTTAAGAAGACACAAATGGAGCTGTATCTATTACAGCTGCATGGGAGTTGTCAAGGTTCTAAGAAGGTTGAATCAGTCTTTGCCTAGAATATGCTCAACACTGCATTCATTTACAGGCATTTTCATGGAAAATCATTTATTGAATACAATTAAAGCTTGATCTGTGCTCTGCATGATATCTCTTCTTTTACATTTGAGGTGTTCAGTATTTCAGTCTGTCATGAGACCTGACATGCAAAATGTCAGTTTCATCTAGTTACAGATTTTAGATGGCTATACTGTAAATAATCTCAACATGCATACCGTAATGCAAATGAAGAGTTTGATTTTAAGAAAAAATGATACACCCATATTTATATCCTTTTTTTTTTGTAAATTTGAGATATTTGCAATTGAAATTGATAAGATATAAGGAAAATGATATGGGATACTTTAGATCATAATTGCAAACCTTTTCCTTGATATATATTGATGGAGGTATCAAATGGAAGGAATTTTTTTGTTTTTGTTTCATACTGTGGTGGTGTTACTTAAAAAATGTAAAAATACAGCCCATATTGGTTTTTTAAATGAAACTTTTCATGTTTAGAAGAATTCCAATGTGACCAACCCAGTCCAGTAACTGTTCTTCAGATCCGAAACTGACTTGCCTTCGAGCCAAATATCCAGCCACCTGGGGTACTCCTTAAACTTCCCATGGCCATTCTAGCCCTTGTGTGTATAGTATACAAATGTATACGGCCGTGGGAGGGTCTGGCTGAACTACGATACCCGAAGTAACGCGAATGAGACAATCCCCGAAGGATAATAGTCGCATTCGCATTACTCAGGGCACCATAGTTTAACCAGTCCCTTTCACGGCCGTATATATTTGTTTATATGCGTCATCTTTAGTAAAGAGTAGAATCTGCACCCTTATAATCAGAGATCCTACATCTAGATTCGAGATACCGGTAAACCACAGCGCTATTGCAGTGTTTGCATTGCGCGCGATCTAAATTTGACAAAATGATGACATTATCATCACGCTTTGGCGCTTAAAACAATAGACACGCGCAAATTAATGTCGTCACCATCTAGTGCGCACCTTGTGTGTGTGATGTCATACACCATGCATGGTATCCGTGAATAGTAGTACTATTAACGGCCCGTGATGTCACTTGTTACCCTCCATGGCAAATTTGCTCATTTGCATGAAGCTGGTGGGAATTGTATTTTGTCACATGATGCGCATTGGACCAATCAATTTCAGAGATTCTTATCATGACGGATATAAAATGAAGTATGTCAGATTTCAGTAAAATGAAAGCAAGGCAAATTTCTTTCATTTTTGATTTTGCAACTTTCTTTCATTTTTGATTTTGCAACTTTTATTTCATGTTAAAGTAGATTTCATAGTCATTTTATTTTCTCTCATTAAGTATTATACGCAAATATAATATACAAATAAACTTTGCCTGGAGCCCTTGGTGACTCAATAGTACTGTTCACTTTGGGGCTTTGCCCCTCAGTGACCAGGCTCAGTGAATAGTACTATTTTGGAGTCACCTTTTGCCCATAGTTTTAACCAGAAACTTGAAATTATTGCAGAGTATATTTGTCTTATATTTCGGATCAAAGTTCCGCGCTGAATACTTTTATTTTGGGTAAGGTGATTGTTTCATCCCAAGTATAGTTGTGACATCATTTCACAAGTAGAGTACTACTAGTATCTGAAAAATGTCATAAAAAGTTATTTCAATTTCTAAACTATGTAGTCGTGTATAGTGCCATACATGTCAACATTCTGAACTAGTTGAAAATACAAATGATCACATGAAGCTTTTTTTATCCAATCACTAGGGGATTAATTTTTAATCCAAATTATAATAAATGGTTTTTTTTTTGGGGGGGGGGGGGTATGGTAGAAGTCTGTTGTTATAGTGTATAGCATTTAACTAATGTACACAGAATACACAGAATAGAAATCAAATTCATTATATCAATTTTTTTAAGTGTTGTTTATGGGGAAAAAGATCTTTGAAACATGACTGAAATGTTGCAGTGGCAATGAGTATGTACACATGCTATGTCAAAGATGCATGAAATATACAAGTACCAGCTATGATTCATTTTTTATTGCATAGTTTTGAATCAAAGTATGACAAAGCAACGATTATCAATCCCAGTTTTCAATACGAGATGTGAATGCTCTTTAACTCATACATGTAATTTCTTATTTCCATAGCTTGGGCCATCTTTCTATGTGTGTTACAGAAATAACTTTAAAAGTTATGTTATCTGTTTATATTTGTTGATTTTAAATTTGAACATTCTTCTTTTTTCTTTTTTTTTGTTTAATATTTCATATGTGAGTTTTTCCTTCAATTTAGATTGACTTTAAGTTATATGGGGCATTGCAAAACATTCAATGTTCATTTTAGTTTTAAAAGAAAAATGGAACAAATACAGAAACAAGTTGAATACTTAGCTGAAAATGATTCATACATGATACATCCTACATTTAATGCTATGTTCCAATGCTATATGGCTTGTTTTTCTCTCTCAGAATGTTGCTAAATATATATATATTCATGTTCTCATAACTTGTAAGGTTTATTATTTCATGACACTGAATGAACTCCAAGATTTTTATTACATTAATAAAGAGCATACATGTACTTTGATTTCATTATGATGCATTTATATTAGAGAGAGAGAGAGAGAGCTAGGGAGAGTGAGAGAGAGGGAGAGAGAGAGAGAGAGAGACAGAGAGAAACTGAGATGAATATGGCAGAAGAGAGAGAGGATGATGGAAAAGAGGAGGGATGAACTTATTGAAAAACTTAAGCTAGGGAAAACTGGTGTGGAATATCTGATGAATAGAGGGAGAGAGATTATATATCATCTTTACTTATTCAAGAAGAGAAGCAGTGAACAGAGTCAGTTAACAGACCCAAGTCCCTCGCACTGTGGCTAAGAGGATTAATGATACACTCCGGGGATTCACTGGCATGTAGGGTTTACAAACAAGAATTAATATGGAACACTGGGGGGAAACCCCGGTGTAGTACTAGTGGTCGATTCCACCTGCATATCCCCCCGCCCCCCCCCCCCCCGAAAAAAAAATGTTATATCGCCGGGAGGAGAGATCGGAGGGTAACAGGGGGCATGTAGAAACATAACTGCAATATAATAAAAATTGCACTATATCAGTCACAATAATGGGGAAACAGGGCTATGCCAAGAGTGAAGAGGATGAAGAGACACTTTAAAAGACGCTCAGTCGTGGGCTTTCATGGGGAATTTGACACCATGGGTGCTAACCCAGTAACAAGTGTTGTCCATTACTATGAGTTTTATGACCAACTCTGTATATTCCACCCTTTGCCCCATATGGCAAAATCATTATCTCACTTTCCCTGGCCCGAGAATGCCCGAAGCAGGCCGAAGATTGTTTATGGTGGGACAGCTTGTTTTGATGTGCTCCAGAAATGTAGCTCTATTACAGGTATTTCCAGTGCTTTTCACAAAGACTGGTGTCAGCAAATTATGATCCATTCCCAATGAAAGCCACGACTGAATGTCTTTAAGGTATTATCAGGGAGACGGGAGTTCCCATCTCCCTGATATTATGTAAGGAGGGTGTTCGGCGAATGAAAGGGGATTGCATTCCCGTTTGCATTTTTTCGGAAATATTCTAGATCTCTTTCGGGGATGTAAAGAAATTAGGATAGGGAAATATCGAAGTATTGGTGAACTTATTATACAAACAAGTTGGTCTTCAGTTCCCAGTTTCATCCATATATGGCGTGTAGCTATTGACAATGCTTTCCCGCTATTTTCAAGTAATTTTGTCACATGACAGTCTCCATACACCATTGTGACGTCACTCGCGATACTCGCGTCATTTGCGTTTACGTTTGCCAGTGCAGTTATCGAGGAGGTGTTGGAATCCGCTAAATGAAGAGCGGACAAAATCTGTGAAAATCGTCTAGAATATAACATTTTGGACAGCAAGGAACAGGCATATACAAATTCAAAATGTCCTACGGAAGAATGCCGCCCGACATCGAAGGGATGACCTCCCTGAAAGTGGACAATTTGACATACCGTACGACACCTGAAGATCTACGACGCTGCTTTGAAAAATATGGCGAAGTTGGGGACATTTACATTCCACGCGATAAATTCTCAAGGGAAAGCAGAGGATTTGCCTTTGTCCGTTACCTGGACAAGAGGGACGCCGAAGATGCAATGGATTCTATGGACGGTAACCTTTTTGATGGTCGAAAATTGAGGGTCCAGATGGCAAGATATGGCCGACCGCACGACTCACGGGGAAGATATGGAGGAGGTGGACGACGGGACTACGGCTACGGAGGAAGATATGGGGGTGGTGGCAGGAGAAGGTGAATGAACTTAGATGTGGGGAATGATGGATGCAAAGTGGGCTCTTCGGATAGATCTAAGTGGAGTGTAAAGTTAATGTTGGTATTAAAAAGATCATTTATTTTAAGGGCACTAATGCACTTTCGTCAATGTTCGTATTTATGTCCAATGACTGACGGAATAAAGTGCTGCTGGTGCATGCACAGGCCACAGCACTGGAGTCTGTATGAGTGCGACTGCTTTAATCCAGCATCAGGCTTGGAAAAGTTGGATACGAAAGTGCATTAGCGCCCATTTTACTAAGTCCCAACTGGGTTGCTAGTGCTGCTTTTAACATGTTTAACTTCCACTCTGGTTTCAAAATCACACTGACTGTCAGGTGACTGTGTTCTGAATCATGTTTTACAAGTTTTCTTCTCTTTCTCACTTGTAACTTGCTAGACAGTAGCTGCCCATGAATTGACTGCTTAAGGTTAAGGCTAGCTTTTCTGCAATATTTATTTTGCTAAGCTTTTCAGAAAATCAAATCTAAATAAATTCATATCAAATAGAGTAAAGCACCCATCATTCGACCTGTGCTGTGATTCGACCTAGTATTATCACTAGACTATATCATAAGCCAGCACATATTATTGTCACAACACACACTAATCACTTCATTACACACAGAGACATTGTCACTCACCACAAGAAAGTCCCTTAGTCACCTCCAAAAATCCATCTAAAAAGCCAAATTCCGGCTCAAAAATGCAAAATCGGCGCCGCATTTCCAAAGCACGCGAAGGCTTAAGTCCACTGCTAAGAAACGGTCGCAGAAAAAGCGCTAAAAATAAAGAAATCAGCGTTTTTGTGAAGAGTTTTTTCGTTCATCGCAAGCACCGAGTGTGATGGTATCGGCGAAAAACAAATGAAAAACCAAACCCCCTGTATCTGCCGATGCAGTGACTTCATGTACAAAGTTGAATGCAAGTCCCCACTGGCCTTCATTTAACCGCAACAGGAGCACCGACGGGCCCGCAACTTCCGCGATGGACAACCGCGTGTGGTGCAGTGCATTTCAGCGGCTCTCATACGCGTTGATATTGAACGCGCAGTGCGCCCGGTCGAATGATTGCCGGGGGATATCGAATTAAGGGCATGAAACATAGAGATACATGTATATTTTCATATTTTCTAAAAAATTGTGATGCATTTGAAAAAATAAACATTGTGATAAAAATAGTTTAATATATTTGACATGAATTTATGTAGATATGATTTTGTGAAAAGTAAGTTCAGCAGAATAAATATTGCAGAGAAGCTTAAGCGGTCGAATCTCGGGCAGTTTACTCTATATTAAACTATTTTGATTTTTTTTCAAATACATCACAGAGTATTATGAAAATATATCGCTATGTTTCATACCCGTAATTCGATATCCCCCGGTGGCCTTCATTTGACATGAATTTACAGTCAACTCTGCCTAAGTCGAAGTCGCATAAGTCGAATAATCGCCTAAGTCGAAGGTCTGTACTGGGTCCCATTCCTTTATTTTCTATTGTTTTTGACCCCTCATAAGTCAAATTTTCTCTAAGTTGAAGCCTTTTCTTTAGTCCCAAGAAATTCGACTTAGGCAGAGTTGACTGTATGTAGATATGATTTTGTGAAAAGTAAGTTTAGCAGAATAAATATTGCAGAGAAGCTTAAGTGGTCGAATTTCGGGCAGTTTTCGATATCCCCGGGCAATTTTTCGACCGAGTGCACTGCACGTTCTATGTCAACACGTTTGAGGGCTGCTGAAATGCGCCGCACAGGGTTTCCATCACAAAAATTGTGCCCGTCATTGCTCCCGTTGCGGTCGAATGACAGCCAGCGGGGGCTTGCATTCAACCTTGTACATGAAGTAACCGCATCAGCAGATACGGGGGGGGGGTTTGGTTTTTCATTTGTTATTCGCCGATACCATCACACTCGGAGCTTGCAAAATGAAATACTTTGCCGCAAATTCGCCAATTTCTTTATTTTTAGCACTTTTTCTGCGCCCCTGTTTATTAGCAGTGGACTTGAGCCGTCGTATGCTTTGGAAATATGGAGCCGTTTTGGCATTTTTTACGTCGGAATTTGGCTTTTTAGATTTGTGGAGGTAACTATGGGACTTACTTGTGGTGAGCGACATTGTCTCTGTGTGTAATGAAGTGATTTGTGTGTGTGTGTATATCAGACCACAGCCAGACCTGATGCATAAAACTTGCCATTAATGGTAACTTTGCCATCAGTGGTAACTTCCATGGAAACCTTGAATTTGATTGGCTGTTGACCAGTGTTACCATGGTAGGTACCAATAACGACAGAGTTACCGTTGATGGTAAGTTTTATACAACAGGACCCAGTTCAGTTTTCTTTGTTATTCGAATTCCCAGATTTTCAGCTTGATATCCAATATACTCTGTAACAAATTAATTTCTTTTTCAGGTTCTGTTGACTTGTGATGTCTGAGTGCCTCCAATTAATCACTAGCTTTGCTAACTTTTCCTCCTATTGCTTGTGTTACAGGTCAAGATCAAGATCCCGTGGAAGATACAGGTATGCTTTTAGGGTGAAAAGCAAGGCAACACTAAGAGTTCATTATCCTCTTAGTTTTTGATGGATGAGACCTGATCGATAGTGCATTGCAGAGATAGCTGATTTGGCATTTGTGAAGTTGAGCTTTTTACTGTCACCATTGTATTCATATTTTCATGGTGTCATGCATTAAGCAAAATTTACATTTCACTCAATTAGCCAATGATATAGTTGCAAATAGAAGTCATTCTTATTGATTTCCAATTCAAGCACAGCTGTGGCCAGTTTCAAGAAATCATCCAATGTCTGAATTCATGGGCATGAGGCAGCCCATTGAAATGTATCTTAATGTGTAAAATTAAGTTACCTTCAAAGGAGCTGTTCACTTGTCATGATGTGTAAATGGAAAATGCATGTACACTGTATGATGGTTTCAAGAAACAAGTCCTGTGTGTTGTGGTTCTTGAATGAACAGCAAATTTGATGTAGTGTTTTTCTTTTATATTTTGCCCTTTCCCAATCTAGGTCTCGTTCACGCTCACCACGCAGACGCAGACGTTCATACACGTCACGCTCTCGTTCCCGAAGCCGATCGATGTCCAGGAGTCCTTCCCCTCGCAGGGGTCGCAGCAGGTCACACAGCAGAGGTGGATCCCACTCTCCTCGTCATTCTGGCTCTGGTTCACCGCCACCAAGACGTGATCGCGACGATTCTCGCTCCAGGTCAAGATCACCCGATGAAGAGGAGTAGATTCAACTGCAGCTCAGAGTTGAAGCCGTCATTTGTGCGCTTGTGGATGTACCATGGTAAAGGCGATTGACTGTCTGACTCCCTGCCATGAAAAGGAGACTCTACATTCAGTTTCCTTTAGAGTTTTCTGCAGTATCTTCCAGAATAGATGCAGTAGATAAATGGTAAATGTTTGTTAGGATTCTGTCATTTTTATCTTTGTTCATTAGATGTCTTATTTTTGTTAACTTCTGCTGGTGTTTTTTGAAAAGTAATAGCCAACACCTCGATTTTCATTCACTACAGTTTTTTCACTTTCTCTTTCCATATTTCTATGTCAATTTGACAGCCTCTGTATTTTTCTCCCACCTATTGTGTCGGGTTCAGAATCTTCAGATGCAAAATAAATCCATAGGAGTTCCGTACAGATCTATTTCAGCAATGTATTTTAATTTGTGCATCATTTTCCAGTTCCAAAACAAGAAATTAGGTGTACATGTCTATTTTCCTTTTGTAATGAAGTGGTGAGTTTTTTGCTAAAAAGAAGAAAACAAAGGAAGATGAAAAATGAATAACATTTGACAGTTACCCGTATACCCACTTAATGATTGTGATGGCATGGTGGGGGGGGGGGGGGGGGGGGGGGGAGGGGGTGATTAGCACTTGCTGAAGGATATTGTAATGTCTCCCAATTGTAGACTGTAGTACACATCTTTGTATCATGTTTCCCTCTTCGTATTGCATGCTTATGAATACCTTATGTTTTGTTTGCTCTTGTGTCTCTTCTCCTATGACAGCATTTACCTGTTTCAAACCTTTCCATCTATAAGATTTTATAACTGACCAGCAGTAATGCATGTTTGTAAACATTTTAATCATTTATTATTTATGAGTTCAGAAGAGTGTTTGATACAAAGGATGTGTTGAGTATTCTCATGAAGTGTATACAAGTTCTCATAAATTTACACACTCGTTCGAATTATATCAAGGTCGGAAGTATCATGAGATTCCTTTTTGCATTCAAATGCACAAAATACAATGTACGCTACAAGTATTGCCCCCAAACAAAAATGGCTCATTTGAATTCTGAAAGTATTTGTGTTATGTACTGTACATGTACTTGCATATTTTTGCATGCATGTATGGAGACATTATGTACTAAACAGTTCATCATATTTTCCTTTTACGATCCCCCTTTCCAAAGGACATTTGAATACACAAAGATTGCAGTTCTTAACACTATGGGAATAGGGTAATAAGGATTTGTTTTCTAAAAAGTAATGAGATTTCTGTTTTAAATGAAAATTTTTTTTCTCACTGTTAAACATGTATTTACGATTCCCCATATTGATGTTACATGCTGTATATTATGCTTTATGATTGTGCTGATTCAAGATATCTTGATTCTTCACAAATACACTGTATATAATCTCACCCTTCATAAAGGTACATGATGGTATGTGATATAAAATTGAACTTCCATGGTGGGGCTCTACAGACCTTTTTTTTGGGGGGGAAGGGAGCAGCTCTGCTGCAAAGCAAAATATTGGATGGTCTACAACTGGACACCAGTCCGGATTGCTTACATTTTGGCGGTCCTTGGTCAACTTTGTTGGGGTCTTTACATGCCATATCCTTAATTATGTTGAGCAAGCCCAGTTATACAAGAATGGCAATGTAGTATCCCAAAGTGAACTTCTAACTTTATTTACCATCAAATTTCACATTGGAAGTCTTGATAAGAATGAATCTGTAATTCCCTTCAGTTGTTGTGTTACCCTTTGTGATTCAGTAGGAAAAATTAAATGCAAGTATTCTTTTTTATGCTAACACAAAATTCCTTTTATTGTTTTCTTCTTACATAGGCACCAGTTATTGCCTGAAAGTAAAGCAGTTGTTGGTGCAGTAAAAAGGGGGTGTTAGAATGTGCAGTAAAGGAGAGGCAAAGCTGTTGGCTGTAGTCAGTTTGTGCAGTCCTGTCTGCCTACCTGCCTGCCTGCCTGCTTCCAGTGCGTGTATGGTGCACACCAGTAGAATGCTGTAGTAGCAGTCATGGTGCAGTCAGTTAGCTGTGTAAACCAGTAGAAAGAAGGCTGTGTATCCGGCCATGTGCAGCACCGTTTTACGGCACTGGGAAGGAGAAAGAAGTTGGTGGTGTTGGCGAAGAAATTTCGAGGGCAAAATTTGCAGAAAATGGGCAAGCTGTCGTGTGACCTGTGCAGTACGGCACTTGAGCAGATAAGCTGTGCACCACCAATTTTCAGGCACTAAGGGAGGAGAAACAGGTGAAATGAGAATTAAACCAGGAAAAAAAGGCAGACCAATCTTTGCAGATGTTTTTGGACAGATTTTTGGAAGAATATGAAAAGGGGGGAAAAAAAGAATAAGTACCACAGTTGCCAGAGCAGCGGAGAGCTTGTGCAGTAATGTAAGGTGATAATGATGTCTGAATCTAGTGAAAATATGGAGTTGTGAATGAGGAGAAATAGTTTGCACAGTGATGCCAACTGTTCCTGTTTTGCAGTATATTTTTACTGTTTCTTAGGGATAATACTGAAGGTCCAAACTACTGTTTTTCCTGAACTTAAGTTACTGTTAAGTTTCATAACTGTAAAATAGGATATACTAGTACTCTTTTTCCCACTCAACATTTCTTTTCAGACATAAAAACACTGCAAAACTTGATAAAAGGTTGGCATCTCTCTTGAAAGCACAAAGAAAGCTTACTTTTAACTGAAATATATGACTAATGGGAAAAGAAATGGCAGTTGATATTTGGTTGAAAAGCTGAAAAAGTTTATCCTTTCTCCTAACCACTTTTTGCATCGATCATACGCATTTAGAGAAATAAATCCAAAACGGATAATGTTCACCTATTGCAGTAAGCTAATCCTTCCTCCAAGAAACATAAATCATGGCTTGGCGATTTTGACATACTGGTCCTTTGACCACATGCTGAATTTTGATCAGACACTACAGTCTTGCATTATAGTTTTCCTGGTCCTGTCTTCAAATCTTTAGATTTAAATGGTCAATAATAAGAAATACTGAACTGCTGCAACACCAAATTTACCTGAAAACTTTAAAATCTACAGGATCTGACAAGCTTTTGGTATTGAATTTGTTTTTTGTGGAAGAAAAAGTACACTTTACATTTTATCATTCTTGGACCGATACCCATCCTTTCCTTTGCATAAAGTGAAAGATTGATGACATGCAAAATGTCTCCAAAACAGTTTTGGGGTGATGGTTAAAATGTTTTTACTGAAGAGTCGGCATGAAGAGTTTTCTAGTAAAGTGTTGCTATGATGGGAACTGATATGTGAAAATTTATATGCTTTTCTCAAATGACATTTTCCTCTATAAATTTCTTTTTTTTTCTCTCTCTCTCTCTCTTTGGAACAGAAGAACCCCCATTTGATAGATCAGAGTGAGTGTGTTTGATACTTGAGAGTAGATTGAGGAGTTTGTTTGAATCGAGGGGGTGCAAAAGTTGATGGATGTCTCTGTTAGGGAGGGAACTCCTGTTTTCACAAGAGAATTGAGTTTTATCATTGGCAAAACTTGCAAATTGTGTGAGTGGGGAATTGTGATTTCTTTTTCCACCACCCCCACCACCCCCCCCCCCCCCTCCCGGAAAGAAGTTGTTTGCAGATTGAAAGCATCTCCAGACTATTTTGCAGATTTGATTTCATACATTGAAGAATTTTCTTTTTGAATGCCCAGATAATAACACACTTAAACAAAAAAACTACTTCGAAGCCTTCTTACGTTACTTTTTTGGGGAAAAAATAGATGTGTATATACCAACAGTTTTCATTTCTGAATTCTCAACCTCACAGTGTTGCATCAAATAATTTTTCTTCTGAAAGGGAATACAGTCAACTTTGCCTAAGTCGAATTTCTTGGGACTGAAGAAAATGCTTAGATTTAGAGAAAATTCAACATATGAGGGGTTAAAAACAAAAGAAAATAAAGGAATGGGACCCAATACAGACCTTCAACTTAGATGATTATTTGACTTATGTGACTTCGCCTTATGCAGAGTTGACTGTATATCAGTGAAACATGAAAAGTTTAAATGAGATTACTTTCCTGCCCATGTGGAAAGAGCCTCTACATGTATGTTAATTTGTTTTTAAGCAGATGGCTTAAGGAATCTTCTCTCGATGCTGTGACCTACGAAGCCCAGGAGAGGAAAAGAAGACGGCTCCTAGGATGTCCAAAGCAAATTTCAGCTTCACATGATCTACAAATGCGTATGAAGTTGGGTTGTTCTTTTTTTTCTGGAAAACTTAAGCAAGCAAACCTTTCTATATCATTGTTTGGACCAGGAGATGTCCATATCAAAATTTCCATTTCACATATATCTGCACGTGCAATTGCATATGAGGTTGACCTTTTCTCATATTTTTTATGCAGGAAACATTTTGTAGGATGCTAGTAAACCTTTTTGAACCAAACTTATGTCTCGGGGGATGGACCAAGTGTTTGGCAGAATTCTTGTAAAATACAAGCAATGTTTTTTGGTTTGGATATTAGTATTGACATAGGTAAGTTTTTCTTGAAAACAATGATTTAGTTTTACATAACTTTGCAAGAAAAGATATATACATGTACATGTATTCCTTTCCATTCCTAGAACCTATCTGCATTTCTATTTCTCTCCCTTCTCTCTATTTCTCTTCCTCTTCCCTCTCTTTCTCTTCCTCTCCCTCTCCCCCTTTCTGTTCAAAGCCATATAATGACATGGGATACTAGTAAAACAAAGTAATAAAGTCCTTATTTAAATGTAATTTTTCTTGTGTCGTGTGAATATTTTTCGAGTGTCAAGCAACTGAAGTGTGTTGTGCTATCGACCGACCATGAAGGTGTGTGCTAAAGCAATACATGTATTGTGCTGTAGTGTCGTCTGGCTGATAACAGCCAGGACATTAAATCATATCTGAAATTCGCAGTGTCAATGCCCTTTTGCTTTTCAGTGGATGACATACTGTTTCAATATGCCAGTTCTCATAAATTCTTCGAAGTGACAGCCTGGGTTGATCGACACATGCTCCAGCAGCAAGTGCCCCACGTCAGTTTCGTATGCAAACCAAATACATGTACTGAAGTTCAACCCATTATGTTACCCCAACCCTAAGCCTAATCAAAAACCCTATTTCAACTTTGACTCCATACGTGTATTTTTGACGAAATGAAGTGTGGAGCGATTGTCGCTGGAACATGTGTCGTGTCATCATTCCAGGAACTTGATATTGATGGGTACATACTCCTCCTTCTGCACTACATTGGTAAATACACTGAGAGTTGGGGATTCTGAAAGAGAGATCTTGTATCTAGTGAACTAATTGTTGAAGTGCATTGACGTGATTGATGATGAGAAGAGTGAGAGGTTGAAATTTGAATGCCCCAATATAATTTCACAGAATATACCAATATCAAATAGTCGAAAGGGGGGGGGGGGGGACTTCTTTTTAATGTGGAATTTCATTGAATATCAATGTGTATGCATTTGACACTTTCTGGGGAGTGTTTCATGAAGAGTTCAGTGATTTTCACTGACAACTGTTATAAGCTACTGAAAATCCTTGCATCTGATTGGCTGAGAGCAAATCAATGAAAATCACCGACAAGACTCTTCATGAAATGCTCCCCTGTTCTTGCTACCTTGCATAACTTTTTTTTTTTGGGGGGGGGGGGAGTGTTTAATTTCCTGTTCACTACATCTTCCTCTTGTATCCCTCTGCCATATCCATTTTTCACTTTTTCCTTATCTTTTTCATCTCTCCTGTGTCCATTCTAACCCTTTCCTTCTCTACCTCTCCCTGTCCTCTCCTCTTTATATTGCTCCTCTGAGTCCTCGCTCTTCTCTTTCATTTCACTCTCTATTTGTACTTTGTAGAGATGTTTGGTTTTAAAAAAAAAAGAAGAGAAATAAAGCGGTATCACAGTTTGTGAAAGTGTGGAGGTATGATTCTGTCTTCCAGGCTCAGCTAAATTGTGTTTTTTGTGTTGTTTCTGTTCGTGAAGGTATTGTTGAAGACGAAAATATGTAAAGAAGGAAAAGGGGAGAAAGACAGGAAGAGGGTGCTAGAGAAGCAACGTACGAGAGAGGCATGTGCGAGCCCCCCCCCCCCCCCCCACCCGCCATCACCTCCATCTCGATCCTTCCCACGCCCCCTAAAAGACCCCTATCAAATGGAGAAAAGTCTCGATCTATTATACAGTATATGTGACCCCTTCTTCATTCCCCCATTGTAATGAAGTAGTAGGCCTAGCCTATGCAGTTGATGCAAGATTTCCCGGGCATAAATTAACCCTTACAGAAAATTGGTAGATGGAAGAATTGAAGGTGTTTTTTTTTTTTTTTCTTGTAATAACGTTGGAAAGGCGTAAATATATTTCACCTATCACTCCTGAATTTGTATGAGGCTTCTAACAGTCAGTAGACTGCGAGAATCTGATTTATTTGGCTCATCCATCAAGATAACAGAGAATTTCCATTCAAAGGACGGATGTGACAGAAGAGCTCCATCTGTTTTGATAGTGTGGGAAAACGGGGCAATTAATCAATTAGGAATGCATAGATACCATGTGACCATCATGTAGCCAATCAGCGTACGAGTTAGTCACCTCGATACCGTACACAAAATTATGGAGACGTGAAGCAATTTTGATTGAATTCTGTTGGCAAAATGTACCGGTAAGGAATGATTATTTGAGTATGCAGTATTATATCCATGGTCATATATTTGTTTTTGGAAAGTGTGAATTGTTGCTTTGACAGATGTGGATGTATCGAAAGAATATATATATTCTTTGGCGTATCCTGCAGATTTTTCGAGATGGGGTTTCGACGCAACGAACCTCCCCAGGCTTCCGGCGCTCTAGATGCTACTAATTGGTGTCGTGCTTGTGCGGCTCACATACATGGCCATGGCCGAGTCTGAGGAGACAGGTTTGGGCATCCAGAGTCTGAGGAGACGGGTTGGGCATCCGAAGTCTGAACAGATGATTTCATTCAAACAGTCATTACGAACAAGTTTGCATGGAACATATATGAATCTGTTAAAATTTGCATTGGACAGTTATGAATGCAAACTGTTCATGATGCATTTGTTTTTTAAATTTCATGAAATTGACTGACTAGACCCTAACATTAACAGCTCATCCATCGAGATAACAGAGAATTTCCATTCAAAGGACGGATGTGACAGAAGAGCTCCATCTGTTTTGATAGTGTGGGAAAACGGGGCAATTAATCAATTAGGAATGCATAGATACCATGTGACCATCATGTAGCCAATCAGCGTACGAGTTAGTCACCTCGATACCGTACACAAAATTATGGAGACGTGAAGCAATTTTGATTGAATTCTGTTGGCAAAATGTACCGGTAAGGAATGATTATTTGAGTATGCAGTATTATATCCATGGTCATATATTTGTTTTTGGAAAGTGTGAATTGTTGCTTTGACAGATGTGGATGTATCGAAAGAATATATATATTCTTTGGCGTATCCTGCAGATTTTTCGAGATGGGGTTTCGACGCAACGAACCTCCCCAGGCTTCCGGCGCTCTAGATGCTACTGTAACAGTTATATTTTGTCATTTGTATCTGATTTTATAGTTTTACATGTTGCTTTCCATATTCTATGCTTTGCAGTTTCTCACATCTCATTATCACTTTCATGCATCTCATTTTCAGTTCAGCTCATTAGTATTCATCCCTCTCCCCATCTTCACAAGTCACCCTTCCATTGCCACACCTGTTTTCTTCCATTCCATTTCCACTTCACATTGTCACATGCTCCCTATTCATTTCACTTCCACTTCCACTTGCTCTTCACATGATCCTATTGTTTAGTTCTCATTTATATTCAGGCCACCTCATGTTCATCCTTCCATGTTCTCTATTGGTTCTTCCTTCTCTATGGGTTCTTCTATTATTTTGACTACACCATTTTCTATGTTTTTGATTGGATATTGATTGATGATGTCACTTATGTTCTGTTCTGTTAAACTTGAATTTCCATGAGTAAAGTCAGTGCAACTCAGGATCTGATCCGGTCAACAGCTAATTTATTTGATTTGCCTACCTAGACTTGTGGGTTTATTGTGGAGAGCAAGAGTTATTTGACTGAGCACAAGAGCAGTAATCCAGAGAGAGAAATTGAGAGATGTGAGAGCCTGAGAAATCAAGAGAGAAAACATTTAATCAGTTTACACTGGTAGCAGCGGTGTTCCGTCGTTCTACCCGGAAAAGCACCCTTTCTTCACACTCTCTTCACCTTTGCTTACTGCTTACTTGCCTGCTTGTTAGTGTCTGTTTCTTACTTCGTTTGTCGCATCCTACTTCGACATTTTTACGAGTAAGCATCCTAACTTCAGTCAACTTGGCCTTTTTGTTCAACTAGTTTCACCCTTCTTCATATTATTGGTGAGTTTTTCTAGCTGTTAATCTACAAGTTTAAGCCTACTCTTTGCCTCCTTTTTGCAGTATTTAACACCCTACTTCATAGTCTATAGTTATTCATCATTACCTTGTTGCTGTTGACCTTATCCAGTTGCACTCAAGAGTCTGATTTTGCTTCATCTGATTTTAGTTACATCCTTCATCGTACTACAGTCAGACTGGTTTCCCCCTACCTCATATTTTCTCTTCATCTAGCCAGTTCTGTGAGGTTTACACCCTGCTTCATTTTTTCAAGTGCTACATGTAGTTAGTACCTCGGTCTTCAGGTTGTAAACAGCATCCTACTTCTTATATTTTGATCCATCAATTTCTTGTCTTGGAAGTCGCAGATATATAGCTCATGTTGGTTTAGCTGTATCGCCCTGCTTCATTTGGTGAGTCAGCTGTGCTATTATTACGTGTTTCAGCTATTGCTCTTCCTTCATCGTTATCCATTATAGCCAATGTTCTGATTATTTCCTGATTTTCTTCACGGTTCGTGACATCCTACTTCAATTTTTAGGCAGTCACAGTTTATTCCTGAAGTTAGCATCCTACTTCATTTCTTAAGTTTCAGTATTGCATCCTTCTCCATCGTCATCAGTCTTTTAATATTCCTGTTTACCCTACTATTTCAACATGTCTGGTCTCAACTTACCTGAGATATTCACTGGCAGTGATGGTCAAGACTTTGACAAGTGGTTGACGAGATTTGAGCTTGCCACCAGTTCCAGTCCACAAGTAGTTGGCTTACGTGATATATACTTACGTTGGTGTATTTCTGGTCCAGCTTTGGATGTTTGGTGTAATCTTAGTTCTTCGGAGAAGTCAAACTTTGATGCTGCGAAAGAAAGGCTGGCTGCTGTCTTTGGTCTATCTAAGAGAGCTCCCTTCATCGAAGAATCTTCAGATATTTCACCACAGCCAGATATTTCTGTCACATCCGATAAAGATGACTCTTCCACCCTTCTTCGTCGAGTACTAGAAAGATTGGATGCCTTAGAGAGGAGAGCAGATGAATGGCAACACTCTCCCCCATGCTGCCCATGCGCACGTCTACATCATTCACCAAGCCCTCCCGACAGTCATCCTTACACCCCAAACCAGCGAGACGATAGATGGCGACACTCTCCTCGACATCATTCGCGTTCCCCCGTACAAAGACGAGAGGCATTGCAACACCTTTCTTCATCTCCTCATCCTCGTTCGCCAAGCCCAGCATCCAGGCATGGTAGATCTCAATGTCACCCTCCATCCCGTTCACGAACGCCTAGCCCTACTCGTTATCGCCAGAGGTCTTCAAGCTCATCAAGCTCAGCAAGCTCAGCACGAAGGCAAGACTACGATAAACCCGACAGATCGACAAGCTCCCTTCATCATAGTGACAGCAGTGATGGTTATCACAGCTCTAACGATCATTCAGACAGATCACATCACCGCACAGATGCTAATGGTCCACAGCCCAATTCATCCTCCTACAGCTCCAGCATACCTCCCAGAGCCCCGTCTCACACCAAGGCAGATGTTTTGTCTGGTCATCCGTCCACTTCTGATGGTGAATCACCTCCCCCTTCTTCAGTATCCCATCATGTTTGCACACTGGATGTCAGCAGAGCTTCAAGTTCCATCGGTACACAAACCAAATTACCAAGAGGGAGGCACTCGAGCTCATCAAGTTCAGTCGAAGGATCACACCTTCCTCCTTCACCAGACTTTCATCATGATGGTCTGCTTCTCAAGATCTTCCAGCACCAACAGTTTGATGAGGATATACAAGCCGTCAAACACATGATTGCAAGCAACATCAAACTTGGTCCTAGGGAAATTCGTCGTCACTCACCAAGAATGCGACGCTTCTTATGGCAACTGAATCGTTTCACCACACGAGATGGCATCCTCTATCGCACAAGGAAAGTCGGGAAAAGGTCGACAACTCTCTACCAGGCAGTTATCCCTCAAAGTCTAGTGCATGAAGTCCTCCAGTTGCTGCACAGCCACCCTACCTCTGGACATTTCAGTGCAGAAACAACACTTTCCAGAGCTGAACTGTACTGGCCTTTCATGCATCGGAACATCATGGATCACCATGAGACGTGCAAAGCTTGCCATTCAATCGATCATCCTTCCTTCAGTCAACGACATGATGGCGAGACTTCTCATCCTTTCTTCACGCCTCTGTCTGGCTCCCTCGTACCATCTTGGAGTGGAGGCCGGGTCAATCACCCTGTTGTAGGCCCTCGCCAATCAAAGGGACTACATCCTCCCCCTGGCAGAAGACGTTCCATCCCCCTGACTGAGATGATCTGCCCGCTGGTCGACATTCACTACCCTGCATGGCTGAAATGATCTGTCCCTTGCTTGAGATGGACTGCTCCCTCGCCGACCTGCTTCCCCCTTTCCCCTCCCTTCCCCTCCATTTCCCCTTGCTCGAGATGGACGACTCCCTCTCCGACTTGGCCCCTCCCCTTTTCTCTCCCCTTTTCCCTCCCTTCCCTCTTTCCCTCCCTTCCCACCTTTCCACTCCTCCCTTTCCCCTGAACTGTTAACATTTGAACTGTGAACTGTAAATTGTGAACTGTGAACTGTGAACCCGAGACAGATGATATTTGTCCAGGAAGATGAAGAAACCCAACCTCTGTTAATGGACACTGATCTAGCTTCTGTGTTTGGAAATCTTCAAGATATCAAGATTTTCTGTGTAAATAATGTAAGGCAATGAATTTGCATTTTTTTTTTTCTTCTTTCTTTGAGCCAGAATATTAATTCTGTCACTTGTTTGTGATTAGAACATGTGAATTTTTTTATTACCCTTTAACTGGGACAAAATCCAACCAAAAAAGACTTTTTTTTAATAAAAAGGGCTTGCCTTTGGATTTTTTTCTTATGATTGGACAAAAAATAAGGAAAAGGGAAAATGGCTCATTTTTTAAAATTATATAGTGCGAATTCATGGCCTCTGTTTTACTGTGGTTCAATACAAGGTATATTTTTATCATAGAAACTTACAGCACTTGGTAATACCAATTATCAGCTTTAGCTTTTGTCAAAAGAAAAAAAAGAGAACAAACTCTTTTCCACTTTTGAATTTTTGACTTTGCATTATTTTAAATTCTCCATATACATGTGTATAGAAATGTTTATACTCATGATATGGTGTCAGAAGAAACTAATGTTACTAATTTTGAAAAGGAAAGATTAGAAATTAGTGAAGCACTGATATGGATGTGAAAACTTATTTCATTTTCCTTCGGTGACTTTAACAGTGTGCCTATGTTATATACTTATGTATTTTTGAAAACCAATTTAAAGGGTTCAGAATCTAGAAATGATGGATTTCTTTTCGAAGCTTTTGGATTTGACAAACAAACCAGAAAAATCTAGTGGAAGTCAACTCTAATTGTTATTCATTGACTTATTATTTTTAAATTTTAGAATCATACTTCAAAAATCAAATAGTCATGAAGATAGGTATACATGTATGCTCATGTTTCATTTAAAAATGATGTACTTCTATAGTTGGTTCATATAGTTTTTTTCCTACATACTGTCATCTTAAAACAGACATGAATACCAATTCTTATTTATTCAAATAATACTAAAAGAATCGTCAATTTTGGTAAATGAAAGCCTACACAGAGTAAAGGTAACTTTTGCTACTGACAAAGGAACTACTTATATATCAAATTACTTTTTTTGGACGATTTTATGGTGTTACATGTAACTAGAAAATGATTCACTGTAATAGGTGGAACTTTCAGTAATGCAAGTAATCTGTTTTTTTTTTTTTAGAAAAAGAAAATGGAAGAATGAAAACAATTTTTTTTCTTTTGAAATATAAGGACATTTTTTACTAAACGGGGAAAAAAAAGCAGTTTAAAATAGGGAAAAGAAAAGAAAGTAGTGCTTATGCACTCATTGTAAGCTATTTGGTTGGTAGTTGCAAAAGAAACTATTTTATTGCAATGTATTTTCTTTGCTAATTTTCATTTAAGATTCTTCCAATGAATGTTTTATCCTCATGGCCTTGGCAATTTAATGGTTTTGGCACAAATTTCTCTTTTTGGAAAAACAGGGGAAAAAAAATGCACTGTATTATTTTTTTTTCAAAAATGAGGACATTTTTAATGAAAGAAGGATCTTATGTAACAGTTATATTTTGTCATTTGTATCTGATTTTATAGTTTTACATGTTGCTTTCCATATTCTATGCTTTGCAGTTTCTCACATCTCATTATCACTTTCATGCATCTCATTTTCAGTTCAGCTCATTAGTATTCATCCCTCTCCCCATCTTCACAAGTCACCCTTCCATTGCCACACCTGTTTTCTTCCATTCCATTTCCACTTCACATTGTCACATGCTCCCTATTCATTTCACTTCCACTTCCACTTGCTCTTCACATGATCCTATTGTTTAGTTCTCATTTATATTCAGGCCACCTCATGTTCATCCTTCCATGTTCTCTATTGGTTCTTCCTTCTCTATGGGTTCTTCTATTATTTTGACTACACCATTTTCTATGTTTTTGATTGGATATTGATTGATGATGTCACTTATGTTCTGTTCTGTTAAACTTGAATTTCCATGAGTAAAGTCAGTGCAACTCAGGATCTGATCTGGTCAACAGCTAATTTATTTGATTTGCCTACCTAGACTTGTGGGTTTATTGTGGAGAGCAAGAGTTATTTGACTGAGCACAAGAGCAGTAATCCAGAGAGAGAAATTGAGAGATGTGAGAGCCTGAGAAATCAAGAGAGAAAACATTTAATCAGTTTACACTACTAATTGGTGTCGTGCTTGTGCGGCTCACATACATGGCCATGGCCGAGTCTGAGGAGACAGGTTTGGGCATCCAGAGTCTGAGGAGACGGGTTGGGCATCCGAAGTCTGAACAGATGATTTCATTCAAACAGTCATTACGAACAAGTTTGCATGGAACATATATGAATCTGTTAAAATTTGCATTGGACAGTTATGAATGCAAACTGTTCATGATGCATTTGTTTTTTAAATTTCATGAAATTGACTGACTAGACCCTAACATTAACAGTTAATAACTTAGACTCTAGATCTAAGTTAGGTCAAGACTTGGGGTTTAGGCCGAAAAAATTCTGTCTCTAACATTCGTCGTTAGCCTCTTATTCTGGTAGGGTCGGCACTCCTTTATAGAGACAGAAGCGCCCCATAGACTTTTGTATGAACTCTCGCTGATCTGGGTCAGGTCAGCGATAAGCTGCTAAGCAAGCCGCGAAAATTTATATTTCCTAATTGTTTTTGACAAGGTAAATCCAGGGTCCTAACGTGAGGTCCTCGTGGTTGAAAATCTTGTACTTACAGCAAACCTCTCTCTCAAACAGTTCGTGCACCTCCACTTTTCGGAGGAAGATCAGCAAATTCGCGACTCCCGCATTCAACCAAACTTATTCAAACCAACGATTGACCAGTACGAAACAACAACAACATCATCGTTCGTACATACCGTTAATGCCCAATGCGCACATACATTTTGTAGGCATATTGCCTGCTGGTCGATATCGAATGCGGGAGTCGCGAATTCGCTGATCTCCCTCCGAAAAGCGGAGGTGAACAAATTGTGTGTAGAGAGATGTTAATGTTTGCTGCAAGTGCAAGATTTTCAACCGCGAGGACCTCACATTAGGACCCTGGATTTACCTGAAAATGGAGAGTTAAAAGGAATATAACCATAAAATCGGTAAGCTATACCCTCTATGGCTTACAGATTTTTTATTATCAAACATGTCTAAAACAATTAGAAAATACGAATTTTCGCGGATTGCTCACCCGGGTAGCCAAGGGGGCAGTGGGGGTGGTCGCCCCCTCAAAAACGCAAAAAAAAAAAAAAGGAAAGAAGGCGTGAGCGAGAAAGGAAAAAGCTAAGAAAACGTAAGAAGAGCGAGAGCAGACAAGGAACAATTCAAAGAAATGTCGGGGCTTCTGCGCCCCCCTTCCTGCACCCTCCCCCCTAGGGAGCGCACTACCACCCCTCTGAAAATGAAATCCTAGCTACGCCACTTGGCTTGCTTAGCGGCTTATCGCTGACCTGACCCAGGTCAGCAAGATTTCATACAAAAGTCTGCGGGGGCTTCTGTCTCTATAAAGGAGGAGTGCCGACCCTACCATAATAAGAGGCTGACGACGAATGTTAGAGACAGAATTTTTCGGTCTAATCTAGACTCTAACGTTAGATCTAAGTTAGCCCAACTCCAAGTCCGACTCCAACTTCCAAGGCCCAAGCCAAGGCCAGGGTCAGGTAAGGACAATTGCAAGGCCAAGGCTAGCCCCGGGACGCTGCCACCTGAACTCTACGTATTTGGGCTGCTGCAGTAAGGCAAGGCATCCCATAAAGACAGGGACCCCTATTCTGAAAATTTTCTTATCTCTTCGGCCCTAGGCCTAAGCTAAGGCTAAGTCAGATATTGTTGTAATATTATCTTCAGTGTTGAGATGAAATTGGTTTTCTGAAAATTGTCATAACTTTTGTTAATTTTGTTGTATTTTTATTTTGTTCAGTCTGTGCATAATGATTATGAGTGATGTTGAGTGTGCAGAAGTAACAGTTAACTTGGATCTATACTGATAATTGTATAGTTTGAGAAGGTTTGATTATCATATGTTCCATGGTGATCACAAGAAAACTTTGTAACAGCTAGAGCTGACCCTACGTATAAGAGGCCGAAACAACAAAATTTTGAGACAGAATTTTCGGTCTACTACTGTATATGGTCATGTGTCATGAACTCGCCTCCCCAAATGGGTGGTGCTGTTACATTTTGTACTTTCAAACTGAAGTATTTCTTAATTTTTATCAGAACCATTGAGGCTACCATAGTAAGTTTGGTATCGTCTTAAAGCTGTATTAATATGCTATTAGTCTGCAAAATTTCTTGATATCACTTAATATACAGTGGCTCATAAAAATCTCCTGTAAGAATAAAACATTTGAATTGCCCTAAGAGTGCCACAGAAAAAGTTATGTTGAAAACAATGAGATAATAAGAATTCTTACAATTTTCATATTCTTATTTACATAATTCTTTTGTCTTTTGACATCTTGTGTCATTTTTAGTGCACATTTAGATTCATGTAATTCTTCCTTCCAGAAAATCACAGGGTTGATACTTAAGGAGATAATACATGTAGTTTTCAAAGTTGGAAATACACTACTGAAGGTAGAATCACCATGTAACACAAAAGTAAGCGACCTCGTGATGCATGATGACCATAAGATCCATCTTGATTGGTAAAGTGGCCCCAAAATGGGTGTGACAAAATATGAAATATGGATGTTCCTTACAGAGATGAGACAATTTTCTGAATACCAACATAGAGGGTTTTTAGAGAGGATGTTGTCTTTGTAAAAGTAACAGAAGTTAAGACAATTTTCAGAGTACCCTGGCCATGTTCAAATCATAAATGCGCTGATGCTTTGGGCTCATGGATGGATGTGATGGCTTTTTTGTTTGGGAAGGTCATTTTCAAAAAGGAATTTAGACATTGTTTTCATGCACTTACTACATTTTTGGTCTAATATCTTTCCCCTCCTCTGATAATGCTGCCCCCATTATTACCATGGGCATGGCTACATGTATGAGCTATGCAATGATAGAATGTATTTCTTGCAATTAAGAGGGCAAAAGGGACTTAAATCCCAGCCATAAAATGACTTCAAATTTTTGACATCTGTCACTAACTCAGATGTTAGTTTTTATTGTAGTAAAGATATGTTTCAACTGTGGATCCTAATTTTAACATGTAAAATGAAATTCAGATCTAACTGAATTACATATAGATCTACATTCTATTCATTTTTTTTCTCTCTGATAATCTTTGCCCTTGTATGCATTAAGACAGTTAAACCCACTTGTATCGTTATTTCCTGAATTTCTGACAAAGTAAATGCTTTACTTTTAATCCTTATCTTATGACAGTTTTTGTCTCGCCTGCGTAGCGGAGCGAGACATAGGTATCACTATTTCCGGTGTCGGCGTCGTCGGCGTCGTCGGCGTCGGCGTCGTCGGCGTCGGCGTCGTCGGCGGCGTCGTCGTCAACAATTGTGTTGTACACCCAATAACTTTCTATAGCTTTAAGGTGGGATCACCAAATTCATACCAGAGGTCCATCTCTTGAAGGCGCAGGTCAAGTTCGAATATGAGTCGAATTTGAATAAGGTCAAAGGTCAAAGGTCAATGAACTTTCCATGACTGGCACTGTGCTATATTGTACACACAATAACTTTTTATACCTTCGAGGTAGGATTGCCAAATTCATACAAGAGGTCCATCTCTTGAAGGTGCAGGTCAAGTTCGAATGTGAGTTGAATTTGATTAAGGTCAAAGGTCAATGAACTTTCCATGACTGGCACTGTGCTGTGTTGTACACACAATAACTTTCTATAGCTTCGAGGTGGGATCACCAAATTTATACCAGAGGTACATCTCTTGAAGGCACATGTCAAGTTTGAGTATGAGTTGAATTTGAATAAGATCAGAGGTCAAAGGTCAATGAACTTTCCATGACTGGCACTGTGCTATGTTGTACACACAATAACTTTCTATACCTTCGAGGTAGGATTGCCAAATTCATATGAGAGGTCCATCTCTTGAAGGTGCAGGTCAAGTTCGAATGTGAGTTGAATTTGATTAAGGTCAAAGGTCAAAGGTCAATGAACTTTTCATAACTGGCACTGTGCTATGTTGTACACCTAATAACTTTCTATAGCTTTGACGTGGAATCACCAAATTCATACCAGAGGTCCATCTCTTGAAGGCGCAGGTCAAGTTCGAATATGAGTCGAATTTGAATAAGGTCAAAGGTCAAAGGTCAATGAACTTTCCATGACTGGCACTGTGCTATATTGTACACACAATAACTTTTTATACCTTCGAGGTAGGATTGCCAAATTCATGCAAGAGGTCCATCTCTTGAAGGTGCAGGTCAAGTTCGAATGTGAGTTGAATTTGATTAAGGTCAAAGGTCAAAGGTCAATGAACTTTCCATGACTGGCACTGTGCTGTGTTGTACACACAATAACTTTCTATAGCTTCGAGGTGGGATCACCAAATTTATACCAGAGGTACATCTCTTGAAGGCACAGGTCAAGTTTGAGTATGAGTTGAATTTGAATAAGGTCAGAGGTCAAAGGTCAATGAACTTTCCATGACTGGCACTGTGCTATGTTGTACACACAATAACTTTCTATACCTTCGAGGTAGGATTGCCAAATTCATATGAGAGGTCCATCTCTTGAAGGTGCAGGTCAAGTTCGAATGTGAGTTGAATTTGATTAAGGTCAAAGGTCAAAGGTCAATGAACTTTTCATAACTGGCACTGTGCTATGTTGTACACCTAATAACTTTCTATAGCTTTGACGTGGAATCACCAAATTCATACCATTTTTCAAACAATAAGTTTGCCATAACACCTTAATAATTAATTTAATTTTACAATTTTACTCACATTATTATCAGTTACATTCTTTTTCACTAACATTCATTTCCTTACTTGCATGGAAATAATTATAGCTTCATAGTATTAACAGCATTCTTAGTGTTATCTGATTTCCTAGGGATAAAGTAGGCCTATACCATTATTGCATATGTAAACTGTCAGAACCACAATTCACCCCCTAAACTGCTGACAGCCTCAGAAGTCATATAGCATAGTTTTGACATGCAGTCTCTTCATGACTGCAATATGCAGGCGAGACAACGCTTGGCGTTTGCCTTGTTACTGATAGATATTTACATCTTGAATCGCTTTATCCACAGCTAGAAGGAGAGCAGACTGAGATACTCTGGATTTGAGATCATACACTGAACCTTTAGATTGCTTTCTCCTGAGTTCCTGGAGAAGAAGGAACCAAGATGTGGGCCTCAAATGGGAGCTTTGCAGAAAGAGATGTAGAGCAACAGTAAGTACAATATCATGTTTTGTGTTTTTTGTTTGTTTGTCTGTTTTTTTTTTTTTTTTTTTTTTTTTTTGGGGGGGGGGGGTTTCTCATCTCCTAAGGGGTAATTTTTGTTTTTTGTTTACATTGTTCGCAGCATTTTTTTTTTTTTTTTTTTTTTTTGGGGGGGGGGGAGGGTGTACAGCCATACATGTATGTCTTCCTTCTGACAATACTTGGTCCATGGGCCTTATAGGGAAAATTTTACCCCAAACTTTAGTGGTCGTCGTGACAACCCATTCTGTCAGAAAATTTTGTCAGCTTTTGTGTTTTGGTAATGCATATTGTCTTACAACTTCTTTCTGACAAAGTTTGGTGCATATAATAGGTGGAATGAAATGAAATGAAACCTTTGGGTTCGTGATCCTTGGGGGCCACTTCCAGCAGCTACCTTCAGGCTGTTTTTTTTTCTATTTAAAAAAAAAAAATATGGATAAGCTTGTTAACTGTGGGTGTTGCACATGCACTGTGTCCCCCTCCCCCCCCCCCTTTCTCTGTAGAGATGGGGGACAAATATAAATGCAACTACAGCCCCCCCCCCCAAAACAAAACAAAACAAAACAAAACAAAACAAACAAAACAAAACAAAACAAAACAAAACAAAACAAAACAAAACAAAACAAACAGAACAGAACAGAACAGAACAGAACAGAACAGAACAGAACAAAACAAAACAAAACAAAACAAAACAAAACAAAACAAAACAAACAAAACAAAACAAAACAAACAAAACAAAACAAAACAAAACAAAACAAAACAAAACAAAACAAAACAAAACAAAACAAAACAAAACAAAACAAAACAAAACAAAACAAAAAAACAAAACAAAAAAAAAACAAGGAAAAAGGTTTCTTGTATGCAGTAGAACAGTGCTCAGTAGGAAGCAGCAGTTATGTATGTTTTATCGTAACCATATTGGTTCAGGAGTACAGGGTTATAGCAAAATTATAAGTGTATTGATCAGTTATCAAATACATTTTAATTGGATAATTTTTTTATTTCACTATCCATGGAAGGGTAAAGTACTACCTTCATGCTTCATAGGCAGCGCATGTTGAAGGATGTGTGTGTGTTTGAGTGTATTACTGCAGCTGTTTTCAAGAATACACATCATTTATTCATACAATAGATGTAATTTATTGCATCGTGGAGCAGGCCATGAGTTCCTATAGAACTAAATGCAGCACTATTTTTTAAATGGAAATTGCATCAGTATGCTCTATTTGAATGCATTCATGTACAAAATGATTTATTTGTGAATGTAATTTTTTATGACAATGAATATTGACCAATTGACTACTAAATTCTTGAATTCCCTTAGGCTTTATACAGGGGTCACCCAGTTGCCGTACACAGTGGGTTAATAAACTTAGCCTATCTACTCGATATTTTTTCACTCTCTCTAGCCATATCATATTCGTGTCTTGAACAATCATTCTCATACTTGATGTACATGTATGTAAGCTTTATGTTAAATGTAAATCTGTCTATTGAGTATTGCAGTTCATCATTTCAATATAATTTTGTTTGAATTGTACAGTTTCAAGATATTCTAGATTTAGAATTTTATTTGTTTACAATTCATGACATGGTTGTGCATATATAGTCTCTCAACTATTATGTTTTTTGTATTTCATCATCTCTTCGGTAGGCCCTACCCGAGCAAGTTTGGAGGACCTCAGCCCCTTCCCTCTATCCCTTCTTCCCAGACCCCCCAGCCCAGTTTTGACAATGCCCTGGTACCAGTCGGTGGGCGTCGGTCCCAGCTCTCCCAGCTCTCTCAGCTACCTGGTGGAGGTCAGGTCTCTATAGGGGATTACCAGACTGGGCGGATGCAGCAGATGGAGAATAGACTGGGTGTGGCTGAACAGTCCAATAGAGCACTCCTAGAGGAAGTCGTCAGGTTACAAGGTAGGTATATAGTAGACAAACATTCCTGTTTTGGGCTTTAATCTAAAAACTTCTAGGCTGCCTGTTAAGATGAAATTTATGAAGAAAAAAATCGAGTGAAAACTTAGTTTTGCATTTACCTTGCTTCTGAGCCTCTAGAAGCAAAGAAATCTGACGAACAGTTTTTGACAGCCTACCAAAACTGTACATAACCTTTGACATTGGGAACTTTTTGCACACCCATGACTGCAGGGTCGAAAAATACATGCCCACTTGGTGTCAATTTACTAAGCAGAATGCTTAGATTCTAGAGCCTGTGTTACAATACTAGGATGTCACAAGCCGAGCTGATTATCTTCACTTTCTGTTTTTCTCTTTTTGCTTGCCTTCATCTTTAGGAGAATTAAAGCAGTCACACAGGACTACAGAGGAGAGTTTAGTAGCTGAAAGACAAGCCAGGCAGCAGCTCACAGAAAACATCCGGGCTTCTAACGATCTCATCGGGCAGCTTGGAGCTCGGTTGAAACGGGCTGAAGAACGTGTGTCTGATGAGAGGACTGCTGTAGGTGCTCTTGTAAACCATACTAAACAGGTTGAACAGGCTGTACTGGGTAGTCAACAAGAGATTTTAGCGAAGAGGGATCAACAAATGTCAAAGTAAGACATTGCTCTTATTGACTTTCACTTCTTAATGTTTGTCTAGTTTCTACTAAATTTTGTGTTTTTCTGAGGTTTCAATTTAAAAAAAAACAAAAAACTACTTTTAATTGTAAAAAAGGAATTTAGTAGCATATATTTGACATTTATACTGAAACCTCCCTTCCTCATACTTTGTGAAGATTTCACAGGTATATGATCAATTTAATTGAAATGCAATTTTTATATGATTTCTTCAAGTACCAGGTATCATTTATTTGTAGTGTTCAGCATTGCTTTTATGGGATTTTTTCTTTTCTTTAAGAATTCCCATTGTTTTTACAATCATTATCACATTAATTTACATATATTTACATAAATAACATTCTCCTTATTCACAGGTATGCTGAACTGAAGAATGAACTAGACGAAGCAAATCGGATGAGAGAGCAGTTAGAACGAGTCACTACATCCCTGGTTGATGATGTGAGGCAGGTGAAGAGTAGAACAGATGCATCTCAGGTGGAGATTAGTAGTCTGGTTCATGATGTCAAGGAAAGGACCAAGAGATTAGAAGAAGATAACAGGACATTGGTAAGTATGTATGATAGTGATAATGATAATGTAGATGATAGTTATAATGATGATAATGATAAAAATAATGATTACAGTAAATAACATTTATTTAGCACTTAATGTACATAATATTGTTCCCAAGTTCTTACTCAGCAACAAAAGAATCAAACAATCAAGTTAATGGGAGAACTTGGGCAACAAACAAACACCGCTGTGAAGAGAAAAGGTCAAATTTTTCACCGTTATGCTTACAGTTCAAAGCAAATTACACATGGACAAAAAAATTAGGAATTTATGCTTTCTGAAAAAAAAGAATGCAGCTGTTGATGAATTTGGTGTAGTCATCTACATGTAGATTTTATTAATCATCATATATATTGGGCATGTACAAAAGGAATAAAAACTAGGGTGCATTGGTATATTACTCAACCCAGAAATTGTGCAGCATCAAGATATGTCCCTTTACACTTTCAGTGCTTTTGGTTCAGAAGCTTGTTGTTGAATTAGGTTTTTACAGACGTGTATCAATCAGATATGATTATTTATGTCTGGGACCGCCCTCTTATGTCCCAATCTGAGAGACATGAATCAGACGAGCTCTGGTAAAGCATCTTTATCATGACTCTATTTTATACCCCCTTTTTTGGAGGTGGGGGGGGGGGGGGAGGGGAGATATACCGCAGGGATAGTTATCCCCTTTACCCACTTCAATATTCTCCTTTGATAGAACCAGGGTCCTGTTGCATAAAACTTACCATTAATGGTAACTCTGCCGTCACTGCTAACTATCATGGTAATGTTGCTCAACAGCCAATCAAATTCAAGGTTTCCATGGAAGTTACCATTGATGGCAAAGGTACCATCAGTGGTAAGATTTATGCAATGAACCCAGAAATCATGCTACATGTACATCCATCATGTTCTTTTACTTCTACAATGACGTAGGAACTAGTTTGTCTTGCTCATTTCTGATTATTATCCTACTGTTGATTCCAATGTTCATGATCACCGGTGTTTTTCATTTGTGTATTCCATGGATTTGGGAGCTCATGTGTGATTACTATTCTACAATTGATTCTGATATTAATGATCATCATTGTTTATCATTTGTGTATTTTCCATGGATTGAAACAGAGGGTAAGATTAACACTAACCAAGCACATTGTAGCAAAACACCCACACTGTGATGACTTTGGTAACACAAAAGAGCACAGTTATTGGATATAGTTGATTAGCATTCTTTATTCTGCTGCACCTTTAACATGAACACTTTGCTGTGCTTGCAAATTTTTTGTTTTTTGTTTTAATGAAAGAAAGTTCTGACAGATGTTCAAGATACCATTTATTAAGTTTGGATTCACTTTTATCATTTCAAGAAGGAGGGGAATTGATAAACATTTATGATCCTTCAGAAGACAAAACATTATACAAAAAAAAAAAGTTTGATTTTTAACAGTATTGGTATCTTTATTTTTAGCTCATCTGTCCTAAATGGGCCGAATGAGGTTTTTTCATGGCGTGGCATCTGTCGTCTGTCCACAATTTTAGATTTTTTTTTCCTTCATCATTTCTCATCCAATAGATCACTTCAAAGTCATGTTTCACAATAATTTCTGTGATTAACAGGATGGTACATGCATTTTTCATGTATATTTACATATATGCTAGCAATATCTAATGTTTGTGGGTATAATGCACACATTTTAGATTGTAACTACATATATAGTGTACAGTGTACATACATGTATAGGCACAGAATTCAGAACTTTGCACTGTATTTGTAAAGACTACAAACACTCCAGTAGATAAGGTGTAGATGTACCGCAATTCACAAGGGTTTAGAGTTTTCATTGTTTTGTGTGCACATCAGAAATTAGTTATGCCTGAATGCACCAATATGCCTGCCCACATACAGTCACCTGTGGTAGTGTTAAGAAACCACAAGAAACTCTTATGTGCAACTTCAGGACTTGGATGTACATGTAATTTTTAGATTTTGAATTTAACTCATTTTTAATACCTTTTCTTTTTTACACCTTTTATGATACGACTTTCAAGACTTGGATAATCTAAAATCCTTAAATTGGCAATGTGATAGAAAGTTTAAAATCACCGTTTTCCCTGCAAGTTGGCAACTTTTTGACTTCTCATCATTATTTCTGTCAATTTATATTCATTTCAGATATATGACTTTTATAAGAAAAATTTAGCAATAAAATAAAAATGTTGGTGTTGCCAATTTGAGGAATAAAAGCTGATCAAATTAGGCTTTAAATAATTCCTGTCACGAATGGGTTAAGATGTTTTATATGTAATCATCACATTCTATTTTGTCTGTCTGTCTCTCACACATGCTAACCCCTTTCTAGTCTAGTCAAGTATCATCTCTTGTGAGTCTCCCTGATCCATATCTAGAAAGACTTATGAACCAAATGAAAGATCAGTTAGGTAACAGGTAAATGATCTACATGTAAACAGTGTTTATTGAAAATATGCCATTGTGGTTCTTTTCTGCAATTCAAGTTGCACATTTTGCCAGCCATTAAGTTTGAGTTTGTATTTAAACAGATCTTTCAGCGAGTGCTCTGTGCATGGTTCATTATTCTGAAATGTTTGGTTTTCTATTTGTTATGATCACTTCCTCTTACTCTTGGTTTTTAGCTTATCTTTAATATACAAATTTAATTTTGAGGATTTTGTTTGTTTTAGGAGAATTGTATCATGTCTTTGTTGTTAACCTCCTCCCCCTGATATTGTGTTGCTTTGCAGTACATGTATTGTTTTTACAATGTTCTAATGTTTTCTGCCCATTTTGTTTTTTTGTTTTTAAGCTTTCTTTCAAATTTTTATGATTGTGTTTCAGTCATAATACATACTGTCAGAAATTCCCTTGAATAAAAAAATGATGGGTACCATTATATAGAATACTATATTCTTTCATGTACTGTACCCACAAATTATAAAACTCCTGACATTATACCTGAATTGATCAGACAACTCAGTCACTCCACATAATACCTAAATAATGAATGAATATCAGGATTTCATTAAAATCAGATCTGTTTTGTGTGACATGCTCTCGGCCATTGTTCAAATACTCAGTGTAACCTTGATTGCTTTTTAGGGAGTCTAATTGTCTTGATTTCTCTGCAGTTATGCACGTAGACCATTTGCACAGCATGCATAGCATTTGTAATTATTAACATAATGAAGCATACAAAGCTTGATGGATGATATCTAGCTAGATGATTTGTAGAGATAAGCATGCATGCAGTATGGTTTAAAAATTTTAAATGTAGTTTGATTTTTTATTTTAAGTGGTGATATTTTCCAACGTTTATTTTTTTCAAAAGTTTTCTTTTGTTATATACATGTAATATTTAAAAGCATTAACAAATTTATGTACAATGTACACTGTAATACAATATTCTTTTTAAGTCCCTTTGACATTGAAGCTCAAATTGAGGAACAATAGAAAGTATGAAAAAATATTATGTTCTATGTCACATACATTACCAGAATTCCTTTTGTGACAAAAAGTGATTCATGATTAATAGAACGTATGAAAAGAACAATCAAAGAAAACACATCAAACTCCTAAGTGACAACATGCTTGCATATTGTTGGCTTACATTTACATTGATAACAATTTGCCCTGGTCCTAAACAAATTTTGTAGCTTACCTGTTTTTATTATCTTAATTCTGACAATTTTTTTCCCTGTAGTTTTGAGTTTTGATTTGCATTGCATTTTATTCCCATCTGTTTCGTTTTGTTGATGTTCTTTTCTTCTTTTTTTGTTTGTTGCAATTTCATGAATTATTTTGCATCCTTGTGTTGATGTGTGCTTGCTTTCTGTGTGGTTTGCCAGATGGATCATCAAAGAAAATTCAACGAAAATCAACATCATACCAATCAAACGACAGCAGTCTTACGATCTCAACTTGATGCTCGGTAAATGCATGTGTACAGGCTTTAGAATAGTTGAACTGTTATTCCGTTTACCTTTCATGCCCATTCTAGCCTTAGTTAGTAGAAAGTTAGAAGTTTAAATTACATTCTTTGTATGCAGCTATTTGTTTGGTTTTTAATGTATGGGGGAAAAATTTAGATTCTGGTTTTGCATGCTTTTGTTTTTTAGTACTTTAATTCTGAGTTTCTAGTTCTGTTTTGTTTTGTTTTCTTCTCTTATTTTATGAAATTGTGTATGATGTGATATGCATGATGATCTATGGAAAGGATAAATTTACAAATTACACTAAATCTCTCACATAATGGAATGATCGATAGTTAACCTAAGGTAATTTTCTTTATGATTGTTATATCTCCATTACATGTAATTTGTCATACCAGCATTTTTACTTTAATGCTGTTAGATATTTAAGAACTTGAACTTTATTTTCCACTTTCAAATGAACAAACATAAAAAGTGAATAAACATAACACATAAGAAGTGAATGATGTTAAACAAATACTTTGTAATTATTATTGATAAGAGTCAATTGACCATTTTTCGAGCATTTTTGTTGCAGGGTGGATGAGGGACCAAGGTGTTTTATGGACTTATGAAAAATTTTATTTGCAGGTTGGGTGAGATACGAGACGTTTTAATGGACTTGAGAAACAGGATAACAACTGAAGAGACTGAAAGAAGACAACAAGAACAGAATCATGTGATCAAGTAATGAATATTTTTTTATCAGTTTCGCCTTTAAAACATTTGGTCTGTCTTTCTCTTTCTCTGTCTCCCTCCATCTCTCATTTTCTCCCTCTCCCTCCCTCCATCTCTCATTTTCTTCCTCTGTCCCTCACTCCCCCATCTCTTTCCGCTGTCTCTCTTTCCTTCTTTTCCTCTCTTTCTATCCGACTCTGAGTAGAGCCATCCCTCCATCATTTTTTGAAAATCAGTTTGTCTTTATATTAAAGTCGCAGTTTTCCGCTATACTAAAAACGGAAAATTTCACAGAATTTGGGAAGAACCCGGAATTCATGGAATTTCACGAAAAACATGATTTTTTGGGCCCAAAAAAAAGAATTATGAAAATACAGCATAAACAACAAAAACAAATCAAAATCCAATAAAACCGTGCATCTGGATCAAACCTGTTCGCAGTGTTTAGCGTGTGTTCATGAAGCTTCAGTCGCATCTGAATGTATACTGTATTGTGTATAGTTATGTTTGTTTATTTGATTTTTTTTATAGATTTTTATTATTTACAATGCTTTGTTATATGATTTGTACATGTCACCAAGGAACACAGATTTTGAAGTTAAGAACACCAAGGAACACAGAGTTTGCATTTTAGAAAAACGGAAAACTGGGGACTTTACTTTATATATATATTTTGAATGAATTATCATTTGTTATGTTTAAATTTGATAGAAAATAAACACAATACAATACATTACCTGAGCGTTATCTAGTGTTCCGTTGCCATTTTTTCAGGATGAACGACTTACAAGCTCAGCTCCATGAAGTGAGCCGAAAACGTGATGAGTCTATGCATGCCTTGGACGTGGTGCAGAGGGAGAGGGAACATGCAGCAGACAATGAGAGACTTAAGATGCATGGCAAGATTGCTGAGATTGCAGAAGAAGTCAGTAAGAAGATTCTGTCGAAAGAGATACGACTCAGAGAAGAGGCACAGCAAAAGTTCTCCAATATTGAAAAGGTGAAGAAAGGAATTGAATTTTCATTATACTAATTAGATATTTGCAAATTTCAGAGCGTTCATGTAAACTGAAGAGGAATTAATTTCACAGGGAATGATTTGATGCATGAAACAAATACAATTCATAATTCAGTACGTAAATTTGAGAGAGCAACAGACAAAGGAAGAAGAATGAAAAAAAAAATGTTTGTTTGCTTGTGGCACCTTAAAAAACAAAAAACAAAAACAAAGTAAGTATATAGAGAGGGGTAAATTAAGTGATAATTCGTGCATTGTGGTATATTCCCTAAATATTCAGAATTAAATTACAAGTGTTTAGAAACCAAAGCAATGTAAAGAGGAAGATGAAATTTTGTTTTCCTCACAAAGCCCTCATCAGAGGATATTTGGAATTTATGCAAACAGTGATGTAATATTTTTATTTATGTTGTTTCATTTCAGTATCTTCATGCAGAGCAAGCTGCACGTATAGCTCATGAACAAGCAATGAGAGAGGAGAATGAGAAGAGATGGGCTGCTCTACAAAAACTCACCGAAGAAGAGGTTCTTCATGTACGGGAAGGTCAAAAGGTGAGTGCGTATATTGCGAATGAATTTATATTCTAGCAGATGATTGATTTGTTTCATGTTCTTCCGAAATGTTTGACAGATTAGGCATAAAATATGATACAGTGGTAGTATAGGGCACCACATGACTGTTTTGATATTTTCCTCTTTTTTTTCAGAGTAGATTACATATTCATTACATCTCCAATATTGAAATTCTCACATCATGTACATTCCAGTAATTCAGAAACATCCATGATATTAATAATGATATATAATGCAATAAGTACATGTATGTTATTTATATCAGCAAAATATAATTATACAACAGAAGATCACATTAAAAACATAAAATCACATAAATGGAAAAGTCTTACTTATGTTTGCAAATAAATTTATTAAGAGACCTCGTGATACATGTATGTAATTTTTTGAGATGCCAAGATTGATATTCTTATGTTTTATGAACACTCAATGTTATTACATATCTTCTACCAAAATTAGTACTACAGTTTATTTGTAGTTTTGAAAATTCAGTGTAATTTGCATTTGATGATGTAGCTTCTGTCAGTGTCAGATTTCAAGAAGCCCAAATATGATTGCATTGTGTGAATATGTTTATCAGCTTGATTATAGGCATAAGAACTTAGGAAGTAGGAACAAATTTCGAGATGCCCTAATATGGGTTCTGGGACAACTCCCCCTGGAGGACAACTCCCCCGATAAGATTCCCACCTGACAACTCCCCCTGGAGGACAGCTCCCCGAGGGCAACTCTCCCCGGAGGACACCTTTCCCCGGATGACAACTCCCCCAAAACAACTCCCCCAGTCCACAGGGGAATTGTCCTCTTAGGGGAGTTGTCCTGATACACCTAATATGATTCTATTCTGTGAATGTGTTTTCAGCTTGATAGGCATAAGAACATTGGAGGTATGAATAAAGTGAGTGATACAATGGAGAAGATGGAAAGACAAGCAGCTGAAACAAGAAAGCAACTGGAACAAGTTATGAAGGCTGAAATAAAAACAAGGTAACATGCTTTGTCAGTCTGGAATTTTAATAAAATTTATAACTTCTGCTCAAACTCAAACATGGTGGGGGAGGGGGTAGGAGGGAGGAAGGAAGGAAAGGAAGGGAAGGGCACAGTGAGGCACAGTGTTCTTTGTTTTTTTTTATTTCTTCCATTTTCGTGGAAGGACTGTCCCCCAAACCCATATGATAGAATGAATGTATGAAATATCTAATTCAGTGAATAGATAAATAATAAATGAATAATGAAATAAGTAAATTAATGAACTAATGAATATAGAGATAGATAAATAAATAAATGAGAAAATAAATGAATAAATAAATAAATAGATAAATGAATTGATAAGTAAATGAATTGATAAGTAAATGAATAGGTGAATAATTAAATATATGAATAAATGGATAGGGAAATAAATAAATAAGGTAAAATGAGATGAAATCAGAATTCACGAAAAGTGGCGGTGACACTTCTTCAAATGGTATTCCTAGAGTCTAGACTGATGGTCTTGCTTTTCTTGTCAAGCATAGACTTGTCAAGGTTAATAAAAGACATAGAATTTAAATCTGACTCTAGGCAGTTCGTTGATGATGATGTATTTTCATTGATATAGGAAGTAGTTTGTCCTTCACAAACTATCAAATTCATGGGACTCATTACCAGAATAAAGAAAGGCAACTGTAATGTTAATCCTTTGTTGGTCTCATTGTTATTGTTATTCAGACAAAGTCAAGACAAGCAGATAGAGAGTAAGATAGAGGATGTCCAAGAGAAGCTTGGTGTTGCTATATCAACCCTTCAACAAGCCATAGGAGGCATCAATGAACAAGTCTCCACTTCCTCTAATGTGGTAAGATGTTTCACACTGTTATGTCGATGATAAGGTCATGGAGGTCAGTTGTAATTTGTTTAAGATTAATAGAATTATTGAAGTTGACAAAGTTTGGTTTTGTGAACCCTTTCAAATAATTAATGAAATATATTTATCTTTTGCAGGGAGTTATATAGCACATTAAAGTTATGTTTGCATTGGGGGAGGTTGCAGTCCTGTCAGCTCTCTCACCTTGTCTGTGAATTCTCTCATGAAATGATTTTCTTAATATGTAATTATACACTTGATGGTCTTGTAAGATTTGATTGAATGCTAAAAGATTCATGCCATTTATCCTGACATATTCTTAGAGTCAAGATAAGATGGCATCTGCTCTAGAGGAAGCCAAACAAGGCCAGCTGAGAGCATTGACTGATCTAGATACTAGACTATCCACTCTACAGAGTAAGATGACTACACAAGAGGAAACATTGGAAGACAGGATTCTAGCTGTAAGTTCCCTCATCTCATCATTCTTAACCCTTACCCCATGATTTGAATTTTGTATAAAACACATTTTCCATAGACTCCCGAGTTTTTTCGGGCATGGTAATCAGCGGGTTAAATTGCTAAATTTAAACAAGGCAAGGGTACTATTTAATAAGTATGATGAAAAGATGCAAAATTATTCCTAGGCCTTATGAGCTATGAAGTAGCAAAGATACCAACACCATGTGAAGAATTTTATCAGTGATAATCCATTACTGCTGTCTCTGTAAGGTATTAGACAATTAAAAAAGTATATGAAGGGAGAGCACCAAGAGTTAACTGATAGTACATTGAACATTGAATTTTTTTAAATTCATACACAGTTACAGTATCAATTCCCATACTTGGATTGGCAGGATAGGAAAAGCAGCTCCTGCATTTTCTTGACTAGTATGATGTAGATGAAAGATGATGAACTTATTTATAATGTATTCTTTAGGAAGTGTTGTAAAACTGTATTTTCCATGTGATAAATACTTAGAGACTTCAATCTTTCACTCACCAAAGCCAAATTCTTTGTTTCATTACAGGCTGTGGAAGAAGCATTGGGTGATCAGGTAAGCCCTGTGGTTCATAAAATCTTCTCATACTATTATTCTTAAAATTCTACCTGTATTGCTTGTGATTCAAATAGACATCTTAGAAATCATTGAGTGTTGTGTGTAGTGGAAAAAGTTGCTATAAAAGTTGCAGTAAAGATATTGTTTTCTCATGCAGTTATTTATTACATTGTATGGAAGATTATTTTGTGTAAATCTTCTTAGGCAGCATTTTCATTTAATGTAAATATTGGATCTCTTCATTTCAACATTTTAAGACACTCATAACGTATGGTGTAGATAGACACAGTTTGGGTGGGGGTGAAGATTAGGCATTGCAGGAAACACTTAAGAAAAATAATTCAAAAATAGTAATAGACCTTAAGTTTAACAATAGGCCAAAAAAGATTGTAGCTTTCAATATTTCCACATAATTTATCTACCTTTCTTATAGATTATGATTGCTGGAACAGATATTGGTAATTATCAGTTTGATAAATGCTTAACAATGAATTTTCTCTCTCTCTCTCTCTCTTTTTTTTCTCTCACTCCTCCCATTTACATCTTACAGAGTCAGAAGGTAAGTTATCCATATAATTCCATCAATGAAAGGCAGAATGAAATATTATGTTCATGTAGGCAGTTCTCAGACAGATAGCCCATTTGTTTTCCATTGCCCAATACCAAGATCAAACTGAGGGTATTTATATTTATATAAACATTTACCTAATTTTAATCTTCTGGTACTTGTTACTACTGGGTTAAAAAAAAAATTATTGTTAAATTGTATACCACTAAATTGTTAGATAAAAAAGAGATACCAGTGTTTTTCACATAATGAGCTTTTCAAACATTCAAAGTAGCCTAATTCAAAGTAAAAAGCAAATCTGTTTTCATCTATTAAAAGATTTTTGCATTATAATTTGTTAGCATTAGTTATCATGCTTAGTATGAAACTGCTTAAATGGATTATAAAAAAAAAAATACTTCTAGGATAAGGGTTGCATCTATTCTTTGTTTCCATTATGATTGTAGGCATCCAATAAGATCATTGAAGACCACACGGAGAACCTTGAGAAGATTAATGATTGGCAAGACACTGCCGATAAGAAACTTGTACAGGTGAAGGAACGTATGGATGAACTTGGCCCAGAAATCAGAGAGATGAATAGAACGAATGAGACGTTACAAGAAGATATGAAGGGACTCGTAGACACTGAGGCTAAGGACAGGTATGAAATTGATTTTAAGTTTTGGAAATAGAATAGTATTCAGAGAGAAACGTGTACTGGTGAAAGAACGTATGGACGAACTAAGGCCAGAGATCAGAGAGATGAATAGAACAAATAAGACATTATAAGAAGATATGAAGGGACTCTTAGACACAGAGGCTAAAGACAGGTGAGGAATGTATAGCTGATCTAGAGTTCTGGTGATGGAATTGTATTGAGAGAGAAACTCGTACAGGTGAAGGAACATATGGACTAACTAGGACCAGCAATCAGATATATGACTAAAACAAATGGAACGTAAGATATGAAGGGATCTTTTGACGTGGAGGCTTGAGAAGGACAGGTGAGGAATTTATAGCTGGTCTTGAGTTTTGGTGATGAAATTGTATTCTTAAAGAAACTGGAGTAAAATTCATTTAATATGTAGTAGAAATTTGTTTATTATGCTTTATAAAGGTTGATTAGACCAAGATATCCCCCCTCTTCCCGCCCCCCCCCCCCCCAAAAAAAAATCACATACTCGAAGCATGCTGCAAATAATACTAATTGATATTATGTGCATGCATCATTGGCATTGATTTAATGATATAAAAGACATCAGTGAATAAGATGATATGAGACACGTTTTTCTTGCTCCTAGGATCCGAGATGTCCAGATGGTGCGTCAGGAGTTCACCACCAAGTACAGCCAGCTCCAGCAGCAGATCGAGGCAGCAGCTCAGAAGGCTGCCCAGGGTGGGGCGGCACCGGCTGCTGCTCCCATCCCTATTTCACAGAAGGAGAAGCTAGCAGCAGGCAAGGGAGGCAAGGTGGATCCAGCAGCACTGGAGAAAATGGAGTTCTTAGAGGAGGAGCTTAATAAGGTACTGCCCATTCATTGCTCATCCTTATTGTTTATTAATAGGTTATTGCTCAGTAAGGTATTACTGAATGATGTATTTATAGGGTAGCAGCATTATAAAGTATTAATTACTCATGTATTCCTCAGTATTATATATAAATAAATTATATACATATATATATATATATATATATATATATATATATATATATATATATATATATATATATAAATAAATTATGTATTATTTATAAATTGGTCATTACTCCTTACTGAGGTATTAATGAGGTATTCACCCATTTACTCATCGCTATTATCTGTAACTAAGTTATTATTGAAGGTATTAACGAGGTATTAGTTAATAAGGTAGCAGCATAAGAAGGCATTACTCTTTTATTACTTATGATTCATAATTCATAAGGTGTAGAATAAGTTTTTAGCAGAATAAGGCACATATGTTGCTTGTTATTATAACGTATATTCTTTCCTTGAATCTCTGCATAAATATAGATAATTTCTCAGTATGTAATTTTGCTGTGTTTTTTCCGTAATCATTAAAGGGCATGATAAACCTGTTGGAATGTTATTTCAAATAAAGCATAAAATCTGAGATGCAGATTCATGACAGTTCAAAAACATTAAGTAAACATAAAGCAAACTAAATTTTTGAAGATTACTTAACCAAATACATGTTTTGAAATCTAGAATCAAGGGGAACTATTCATACATGTATGTCATATTGTATCTGAGCTTCTTGTTAGTGAAGGTAGACTCCAATTTTCAAGTAGTTTCACATTATTAGCAGCTTTATGATTTGTAGGGAAATACATGAGACATCTCTAAAGAATTCCATTGCCTAGGTTTATCAATTGATTGTTGATTAGATTTATCTTCCAGAAAGATATTATTTTTATGTCTTGAATATCATTATTCTGACTATAAAGTGACTCATAAATTGAATTTGACATTGTGTTTTGCAACTGTCAGCAAAGGAAAAAGGTGGAAGAGGTCTGTATCAAAAGAAAGTGTGCAGTGATTGTGTTCTTCTTATCCCAGTTTGTACTTTTCCTTGTACATGTATTTTGTGAGAGAATATTGAGAAATATTTTAGTTTTTAATTGCACCTTTTCTTACCCACCCCCTTCACAAATCACAGTGCACTTACATGTGTTTCATTTTTTTTAAAAGATAATTTATCCAATATACATGGATTTTCACATCCATGTAACTGTTTTCATTAGCACTGTAATTCAAGTTGTTTTGTCTTTGTACTGAATATGGAACATTTTCTGTTATGTTTACATCATTTCTCATCCTGATATGAGATGTTTGAAGCATTAATGGATTCCCCCCCCCCATTTTTCTTCTATCAACACTTTGAATATCAACATATTCCATTTTTAAGGATTACTATTTTTGAAGCATGCACATGTCTTATGTTTAAGTGTGTTTTCAATCTGTGTCAGCTGCACCCTTCTTGCTTCCTCATTAAGATATAGTGTGATATTTATAGCTCCCATGTATTTAATTACTTTTACTTAAATTTCCAATTGAAGAATGATATTGGAATCATACACCAAGGTCTAAATGGGTACCTAAATTGCTTGAGCACTAGTTACCTTGGCAACTCGGCTATGACCCTGATAGTGAGCCAGAGTGTCATAGCATGAAGGATATGAGCTACACAAATGGCCATAATCTCCATTATTAATTTTATTATTATTATTCTACAGACTTTTTAGTTTGTAGAAATAAGTTTCTAGAGAACACATATTAGGTGTCTTACCTCTCGAAATCCAGATTTCAAATTTGTTTGCATTTTCTTGATGAATTGTTTTTTCAAAATGTCAATTATATGAAAATTTGTTGGATATTGTACTTTTTTTTTTGTATTTATGGTGTTTTATTAGGTCAACAGTGAAAAAAAAAATATATAAACAAAAAAATAACAAATCAAAAACAATTACAATCATACAACCATTAGAAAAAAACCCCAGAATAAACAAATATGTATATTGTACTTTTCTGAAACAGTGCTCAGGTTGCCTTTCGATTTGGCACTTACGTAGAACTTTTTGACTCTTGATACAATCCTATATCATACTTTGAACCCATTTTGGATTCCCGACCTAGGGTCACCCTAGTCAAAGTCTAACTCGATGTGATTTTTTGTATTTGTTTAGGTCAAAGAGAGCATGTCTAAGGTTGAGAGCAGTGTGCAGACAGTCAGAGTACATCTCACAAGGAAGGTGGATTCAGAAACCAAATCGGTAAGTCACAATCTCAAGTTCATCTCTTCGTTCATTGCAGAGATGGTTTACCAATTTTATGGTGAATTGGGAATGATAGAAATACTTATTTACCTTATCCAGATAGCAAGTAATTTTGAAGTCCTGTTGAATATTTCTCTTGCTTTTATATCCAAAGCTGCTCAACATATTTTTGCCCTTTACTGATGTCAATAGAACATCTGTATAGAGGTGCTTGTTATCCTGAAAAGAGTGGACATTTATTTAAATTCTGTCCAAGACATGACATTTGTTCCAACCCAAATTGTCAAAGGCATCAGATTCGTGACCAATCTTGTCACTTTATAACAATTTGTCTACTGACATCTGACAAGTTGATGTTATGTTTGCATACTAATATTCACCATTCTTCTTGAAAAAGGACAAACCGATATGAAAACCAGTACAATTTAATCATATTTTGTACGAGCAAAGAAATTATTAAGAAATGATGTCTTGCACTGAAAATGTATTATTCTGTTTAAGTTTAGTCAGACTATGTTGCAAAATTTTCACATTGATGCACAATTTTGGTTTGAATACACCACTCTTTTCAACTAACCATACCACTGTCTCACTTTCTTCTACCACGCCCTGTCCTTTTCTTAATCTCTCTGTGTGCTGTGTTTGCTGTGTTGCCATAGCGACGGGAGGAGATACGTGACCTTCAACTTGTCTTTGAGGAATTCAAGGACAAGATAGAACCACTCCTGAAGAAGATAGAGGAAGAAGAGAAAGAGAAGAAGGATAAAGAGAACGAAGATGGATCAGGAAAGGAAGATGATAAAGAGGATGACAAGGATGAAAATGATAATGAGAAAGAGAAGGATAAAGATAAAGACAAAGATAAAGATAATGACAAGGATGATGATAAAAAAGATGATAAGGGGGGAAGCGCAGGTGGAAGTGGTGAATAACATGTTTGGACTAAAACCAACTCGTCTTTTGATTGACACCACTGTAGATTTTATGCATGATGTGCCAACTCCAGTATTTAGCCAAAATGTATGTCATATAACTAGAGATAAATTCAGATAGCAATATGTGTTCTATTTTATAGTGAGGGTTGTCTTCACAAATACAGTGAATTTGACACAGGCAAGGAATCAGCACCAATGAGAGAAAGGTTTCTGTAGGCCTGTAAAATATCAAAATATGTGGCCATTGTTATTTAAGCATGAATACATCTTTGGGTATATAAAATACAATATATTTTGTTTGTACACCTTTGTCATGCTATTGATTATTGATATTCTTGCCATTTTACATAAGCTAAATGATGCTAGATTTATTTAGATTTCTCCATGCATTTTGATGTGAAGAATAGAGTACTTGTCGTTAAAATATTAAACTTGGTGAATCCAGTCCAATTCATTTTGGGTCAAGCGGTTGCCACAGTTTTGAAAATGCTAAAGTGTCTAATAGTAAAGTTGATTTAGTGGCACAACTTATTTCATTTAGAATTCATGAATGTATAATGGGTTTTAAAAAATTGCTTGGTAGTGCATGTAGAAGATGAACATTTGATATTAAGTTACGGTAAAGCTGAAGTTGATATACAAATGTAAGATAGGACTAAAAAGATTTCAACTGACTTTCCAAACATTCCAAATACCTTTATGGATACTTATGCACTGTGTTTTTGTCATTTTATTTGTTTTCTACATGACTATAACATCGACAGAGACTCAGATATAGCAATTATTCATGCATTTGTGTTCAAGGCAATTCAAGTTCATTTAGTCCACCCCAGGGAAAAAAATTAATTATTTTTTTTCCGGGGCTACTCTTTGAGCCCACCCACCCAAATTTTCTACATTGTATTACAGTTTACATTGGACCCTATGAGAATTTCAGGGCTCTTTTTTATTTTTCCAGGGCTCTTTTGGGCGTTACTGGGGCGAATTCGTCCCGAGCCCCCGTGAATTTTTTCCCCTGGTCCACCCAAGTTTATACAAAACTCTTTCCATGTATGTATCATTGTAAATATTGTTTTCTTAAAGTTATAATCGTGAGGGTGAAACTCAAATTGTGTTATATCATTATGTTCATCTAGGACTCATGCATGTGGCATTATTTCGATTTAGTACTTTAAATAATGCATATGGCATTATTTAAAGTACTCCATTAATTTATTTCACATCTCATGTATTCTTTGGTTTAAAAGCAGCTTATTTTAGAAGTTATATTTGTCCACAACACCTTGACAAGTTACTGAAATATTTTTATGTTAATCACTTATGTCTGTATTTGAATTATTTTGAATAGGTTTACTGCTAATTTTTCATAATCTGCAACACACACTTAAGTCTTAACTAACATTCTTTATATGTGGTATCAGTTGAATATGTGTCATTAGTTTGACAAACAGTTTCCAAACTTGTGTGAAACCGGCAACTCTATATTGAAAGCAGTAGATTTAATGGTTAGCATACTCTGCATATGAACATAATGAGGAATGCAAGTGTGGGGTATAAGTGGGTTTCCTGTGGCCAACATTCTTAGAAGATACATACAATCTAATGCAATAGGTTCTGACTAATCATAATGTGGAATTTCATGCTAAATTGCTAAAATACCAGATTTATCTATAAAAGTAACCCTAATCATTCATATTGATCTAATCACCTCAAGTGGTTTATGAAATGAAATTTAGGCAAAAGAAAATTTGACAAAAAGTTGAAGAAATTCTGTGAAACATAAATATATGGTAACATTGTGGTGTAGCAAATGTAATTAATTTCATACTGCTTTAATGATGTTGGCCTTCTGTATTCCCTCTCCCGTCTCCTTACATGTGGCCTTAAAGACCACCTCATTGTCTTTCATTCAAAGAATCCATTTTACGAAGTGTTATGCTTCCATGCAAGGGTTTTCCTTCCCCACACCAGGCAGATTTATATGAATTTGAATACAACTCATTGTTTACTCACTTCATGTGATATTTTGCACATGTCCATGTTCAAGATGATATTATGAAGCCTTTCACTCTTTCAGAGTATAATATTGATATGTATTGTAGTGTAATTATCTAGTTTTGCCCCTCTCTTAAATTCAGTATGCTCAATATAATCTGTTATTTCTTATCCTTACCTCTGTAATAAATTTCAACTTTTTGTTTTTTTTTAATTCCTTTCACAATTAGCATTACATGTCATCAGTGATTAAGAATGATGTATTTATTGTTTCTTGACATCTTACCAATGTTTTTGTTATATTATTACTGTTTCAAAGTCAGGTGAGGATTTCAGTTAGAAGAGAAGAGTTGCAGGCAACACCCTTATGTCTCTCAATGAATTCCTTGTGATATCAAGTTTAGAAATAGAAAGCATGAGGTAGCATGTTGTTATAGGCAAGATGTAAATCAGATGTTGATGTTAAGTAATACTAAATGTACATGAATTTATATTGTTTTATGATAAATATAGGTCATTTTACAAGGTGAAGTGTGGTACTTGATTGACTGACTTCTACTTTGGAAACATATTGGTTACAGTGTATTTGAAACTCACATTTTTCTTTTCTTTTGGAAAATCCTTGAAATATACAGGTATTTAGCAGGGATTAGGATGAAGGAAGTTCTCTGAGATTTTTAGCACATTCCAAATCAGTTGTATAATAGTATACAAGGTTGATATGATTTGATACTTGTGGCATTACTTGGAGATTCTTCCTCCTGTGTTGCGTTTATGCTTGAAATGAAATATATCCGGTTTGCACACCATGCATGTCCATATTGTTGATAAAACATAGCTCTATTCATATTTCATATTCCAGTGATACCACTGTTTTGGTAATGCAAATTGAATAAGATAGTTGATTGATTGCATTAAATTCGATTTATTAGCTTTAACCTGTTGAATTCTAAGTCAGAAGTAACTCAGGCTGGGATCCATGGAAATTTTGCGCTATACCGAAAATCAAATTGAATCTTTTATTGGTAACATTCATCATTATATTTAAATATGAAATTGATATTAACATTCCTTATGATACATGAAGTATCATATTCATGATTTAGTCTGGAGTTTCTTGATTATTGTGTTTAATGATATTGTTTTGCTTATTCTGCCGTCCTGTTGTATGTATTATGTGAATATTCTAATGCAAATTATAAATTATCTTTCCAACATAGAACAAAAATCTATATATAATTGCAAGATTGAACTTTATAGCAGTATGATTATTACCCAATCAGGTACTAAAGCCTATTTATATAATAAAGAAATCACATAGGAGAGTGATGATTATCATTAATGATTTGTTCTTCTTTTTGTTTTGTTTGCTGTGCTTTTATGGTCTTTTTCACATTTAGCACAAAGTAACATCAGACTTAGGCCTGAATTCACAAAAGAAGTTTGAACCATGGGTTTTCTAAGCATACACAGATCTCCCAGCCGTTCTGGATTAGGAGGAAAGAATCTGAATTTCGACCATTCTAAGCTCTTGTTCCGATATGATTTTCCTATTTTTCTTGATAGATTTACTACAGACTCCAATGGGAAATGCTGTTTCTTTCCTAATTTTGAGCAAATTCACCCCTGTTTTTCAGTCAGAAAGGTTGGGAGGTCTGCGTACATGCGTATAGAATCTGGTCCAATTATATGTTTTCTTTAACTGGGTGCATGGGCAATGTGCACTTAATGCTTATTTTAGTTTGGAGGTTTAACTTTGCTCATGGTTTAAACCCTCCTTTGTGAATTCAAGCCATTATGTTTACCAAATAATTTTATATTGAAAGCAATAACATGAGGGAATGGGAAACTTGAATATTTGGTTTCCTTGAATTATTGATATTACATGAAAATGTATAATGTTATTTGGAGATCATGCTAGAAAAATTAAGGAAATAAAATTAATAAACACAATTGATAATGTATTTGTATATTATGACAATGCAATTTTTGTGAGCCAGAGGGCACGTCATGAACTCAAATACAGGAACACACCTCTGGCTCCTAAATCATACCCATTATCATCATTAGCATCACTATGAAATACTGTACATACAAATATAGCACATGCAAAAAGTTTTTTTTTTTTTCTGCACATTTAAACAAAATCTAATATTCACATGTCTTCTTGTGAGTTTTTAACCTGCAGTGTGGATAATGATATCTTCTACCCTTTGCAATTCAACTGGATTCTGTAAGTATTGTTAAAAAATATTACTGATTATGCCATGAATTTTGTGAAAGTTAAACTTTATGTGTGTTTGTAATAGTAGCATCCATTTTACAGCTAATTTTTTTAAAATATATATTTCCATCATATGGCATGGAAATATGGAATGATTATTTTTGTTGTAATTGTTCATTTATTTCATTTTATCTATTTTATTTATTTTCATTTTATTCTATCTTATTTATCATATTTGATTTTGTCTTATTACTGGAATGATTTCGAATTTTTAACTGTTTCATACAAAGGTTTAAAATCAATTGTCCTCTCATGATAAAGAGAAGAAGGGGTTGACTGTATTATTAGAAGGGGCATATATTTAAATTTTCATCATATTCCAGGGAGCTGAAAAAGAACGAATACAATGATATTACTGACTTTCTGACTATACATCAAGGGCAATTTTTTATTCGTTCTCGAAACCTTCATATATTTTTTTTTTTAATCATTACAAACAGAACAAAGATCGAATGGATAAAATGGACGCCCGTGTAGCAGTCTTGGAGGGCAAGTCTGGATTACCAGCCGGTGGTGGTGGTGCTTCGGCTGTCCCACCAGCCGCTGGTAGTACTGCTCCACCAGCTGCTGCTAGTGCCGCCCCTGAAGGTGGTGATGGTGCTCGGAGCGGACAGGGTGACGAACCAGCCGGAAAAACTTCGGGGATTAAATCTCGACGAAGGAGTATTCCGCCGGGCGAGCGTCGATCCAAGCAAGGCACGAAGTCGGGCGCGCAGTCAGGTGCAAAGTCCGGCGACGAGGGCGCCGACGATGCCGGCGGACAGCGAGATGGAAGCGTGGATCGAAGCCAGGAGCGAAGCGAAGCCGCACCTAGTCAAGCTACGGCAAGGTCTGGACCAGGCCGCGGAAGAGGCCGTGGTCGTGGGCGTGGACGAGGTGGTAGTAAGGCATCATCGCGAGCTGGGAAGACACCACGGGATGATCTCGATGGTAATGCCAGTCAAGCCGGTGGTAGTCAAGCTCAAGGAGGGAGGGTAAGCCAACAGCTTAGTGATCATCCTTCATTGCAATCGGAAGCTCTCACCATAGCTAAAACACAAGATGGATCGTAGATATCCCTTCCACGTATAATGCTCAAGAATCTTGAAAAGAAGAAGAAAAAAAAGGGGGTGCATAAAGGAATCGCCGAAATGACTTCTGACATGAACCCATCCTGTCTTGACTCAAATTCTACATAAGGCCCTGACGATAATTATGTTATGTGAGGATTTACTTCAATGTAATATGCAAAACAGTCGATGTAAGAGACCATGCAGAAAAGACCTCCCACCCCGCCCTCGTCCCTTTCGATTTTTTCTATTCTTTTAGACAGAAAACGCATTTTCTTAAAGCTTCAAATCGGTACATTTCAGAAACTGAACGGGTATTCCACCTATCTACGTAGTGATTTATAATTCTTTGTTCACAAACATTTATTATGATCCTATTATGTCAGAGTCTATGGTCACTTTTACCATACTTACCATAAATCAGAAATTATTCAAGAAACTACTGCATATAATTTCTCTTTTGCCAAACATAGATGTGTTACCGATCACTCTTCGTCTTTCTCTTTAACCTATCTTCAGATAAATAAATTATATAAAGTTCTTATCATCCATTAATACATGTATACAGAAAATAGGCATTCCTTGTATTCAATGCACGGGTACCGTAGTTCTTTGTAGTATTGAAACTCTTTTCAATGCATGTATTTAAACTGACAAATGCAATTTACGCAGTTCATACAGACTTCGGTTCGTGTTATTTTGTGAATGTTGCAAAAACTGGTAAATTTGCAATGGATAAATTGCCAAAATATTAATTTCATCACATTTGCTTTCATGTATTCCGCTTTACATTTCTATGTTAAGTAGCATTGGAATAGCCGTATGATGTTATAGTATTTTTCTTTCACGAACAAGGCCAATAGATGGAAATATATATATATATATATATATATATATATATCGAGCTGAGCTTTTCTTTCGTAGTTTTTAATTTCATTTGTATATTTCCTGTGATATTTTGTTTTCCTTTTATAAAAAAACCAAATCAATATGTGAACATGTGATTTTTTACTGGAAGAACAAAACTGAAACATGTGGTTCAGTTTGTTCAGCCTATACATGTATATTTATTTTTGAAATTTGTTTTAGGAATATAGATGAGCATGATGACTTCACCCTGTATTTTATAGATTTTGTTTTTCTTATATTTTGTGTAATATATCAGTTTGACAACATATCACAAGTTCAAACAAAAGCGTTATCTGCAACGCCAATGTCCATTCGAAACCTTTGACATGATAACCATTGTAAGACAGGCATGAAATTAATTTCATTGATGAAAATGCTATCGTTAGTATTATGACTGAATTAATTAGTTGATTATCATTGGATCAGTCCAGAGCATCCACGAATTTTGTATACATTAGAAGACTAGTCTAGTACGCCTGAAATATCTGTAAATATGTAATAAAATTGTCAGTCTGTAATCTAGTGTATGAATTTATAATGTATTCTTCTCTGGAAGAAACCGTTATGTACTGGATACCTTCTGGGGAATGTGTTATTTGATATCATTTACGGTATCCTTCCTGAACTCGAAGTTGCATTAATCTTTCTTCTTCTTCTTCTTCTTCTTCTTCTTCTTCTTCTCCTCCTCCTCCTTCTCCTCCTCCTTCTCCTTCTCCTTCTCCTCCTCCTTCTCCTTCTTCTCCCCCTCCTCCTCCTCCTCCTTTTTCATCATCATCTTCTTCTTCTTCTTCTTCTTCTTCTTCTTCTTCTTCTTCTTCTTCTTCTTCTTCTTCTTCTCCTCCTTCTTCTTTTTTTTCCAAGAATTCTCCCTCTCTCTTATTTCATAGTCACGTGGTTATGTATATTGACATAATAAATGCTAGATGGCAGAGGCCTTTATTATATTGTAGGTCGTTTTAATGATCCTGTTGGGATTACGATATATTTAACACGTTCTTGTAATATACATGTAGTTTAAGAACCTAATTTGAATACTACATTTTCCAACTGTAAGATGTTTTAGGAGCAATTTATCTTTCGATTGAACAAGGTCTACCAACGGGCGGGAGCATTTCGTTAGAGAGTGAAACAGAGGGAAGGATGGGAAAAGAAATCGAGTGAGATTGAGAGAGAGAGAGAGTATTAGGAAGGGAGAGAGAGGGAGCAGGAAAGAAGGGCGAGAGAAGAGACTGGATAATTGCAGCATGAATAAAGAGTGGGATGAAAGTTTAACCACAGCGCATGAAAAAAGGGCTTAAAAACTCTTTCGTTAATTTTGTTCCTTAATGGAAATGATAAGCACTCTGTATATTACGTCGTTGAATATTTTTCTATGAGGGACCAGTAAGACTTTTCCATTTCATCGCCGGATGGTTAACAAGTCTTCGAGGAAGGTTGATTGAAAGCCTTCGATGATGTTTCCTTACGGAGCATATGCCTGTACTTAAAATCACTTCCTACATCTGGCAGCACCATGATGACTGATCGATCCTCATCCACTCTCCGTACTCTCTCCCCCTCTCCAACTTTTCATTCCATGTTCTCTCTTTCAACAAACTCTTCATTTCGCTTTATTTCCCATTCTGTACACTCTTCTCTCCCTTTCCCATCTATCTCACACATACGCACACCCTCACCCACACGTAGACAGGTCCTCATAGGGGGGGGGGGGATGATTCCCCCATTTATACATACATATATATATACACATTTATTACATCCACTTCAAAAAGTGGGGGATGCATCCCCCCCCCCCCCGCTATCTACGCCCCTGCTGGAAATACATTTAAGCATACAATATATTCAGTGATTTAGACAATGACACGTTCGAAATCTCAAAATATATTTTCAGCAATTGAATTAAAAAGAAGATGAAAAAATATAATAAGATATAAGATAATAAACTGTACTGAATAAACTATGATATACTTGTCGCTCAGTTATTGATATATTTACACTTTACAAATCCCTTTCTGCTTGTAGAGGAAAATAAAAATGGTCATGGTTTTTTTTTGTTTTTGTTTTTTTTTTGGTTTTTTGTGACAAGCTTGTCATTTCCTTTTCATTTCTCTCTTTGCGTCGTCTTACTTCATCACATACATTTTGGTCACTTCAATCATGATACAGCTTTAAATTCAGTAAATTTTATTCTGTCATTAAAAATCTTTCGGCGTGGATCTCTCTCCTCCACATTTTTCTCATCTTACCTCCCTCTCTGACTCCGTGCCTCCACGCCACTCCTCCAGGCCCTCTTCACCACTGAATTTTGAAGGAGGAAGGCCAGCATTTTGTTACTTCACCTTTATGCTGTAATCATCACATAAATTTCTTTGAGAAAGTTCCAGAAGTCGAGTACTTTGGGTTTAAAAAAAAAATGAAATCCATAAGGTATCTTCGCTTTTGAGAGTTACCTGCCAGAGCGACCACATCTCTGATATCCCTTATTCTCATCAGACTCCACCATACTCTCCCACCTCTCTCCATCCCTCGCCTTTCCTCTCCGCATTCCTTCGTATCCCCCGTCAGCTTTCTTGCTACCGGTCGCCTCTTGTGTTTATCTAGGGGAAAGCCCTCGCATGGTGCAGAGCGCTCCACCGCCTACCCACACTTAACAATCTCCAGGAAGGTAAAATTGAACCGTCATGGTTTTATAGAGGGGATCGGGGATGAAAGTGTCTACCATAGGCTATTAGGTGGATATTGAAGCTAATTGGTCGGCGCCATGGCAATGCATCAAGGGCTCTCTGATGAATCGGGAGAAAAAAAAAGAGAGAAATAGTATACTGTTGTTAAAAATATTATTCAAGTATTATTATTGGAATATATTATGAACGCATTGCTTCCCTGAAAGGAAGACTTTACAAAAGACATATATACTGGAATAGATACAGATTCATCAATAGACGTTTTCCTGTTGTTGTTTTTACTTTTTACGGTGCTGTCATTAAAAAATGAATATTTCCGCCATCTCAGTTGCGTTGTTGAAAAATAGGCATTTTTATGGCTTGATTATGTATTCCTTCGTTTTTCTGTAAACAGACAAAGCCTTAATGTTCTCACGTCACGATTTAAAACTGCAATATCATAGAGTTTCAGTTACTCATACTGTGATATCTTATTTCTTTCTTATATATTTCCTCAAAGATTTAGGAAACACCCTTATAGTTATACAGTACAGTTTTAATTATAAATGTCCAAAAAAAAAAAAAAAAAACCAGCATTAATACGTAAAACATGAAGTTTAGTTCAATTGTCTGTATATAGTTAATGGGTCACTTCAATTCTACTAAGGTGGTTTTTTTTATTCTTTAACAGAAACTGAACATTAATGTTATTCCGTACCAATTATTGTTCTCTTTTGTTCTCTATTTCTTTACAGTCCATAGTCGCTGGTTGAGAAAGAGAAGGGCCTTAACTTATATGCCTTAGTGCAGAGTTGAGGCCCCTCCCTTTCTCAACCAACGATGAAATGATTATGTAGAAAATACCGGCATATCCTTTGTAATAACCCAAAATAGCTATCTGGACATCCAACATGAAGGTTATATTCATTTCGAAGCATTCTTTTCATGCATTGATCAGTAAATTACTAGGATTCGTCTTAATTTATGATTAATCATGTACAGTCATAAGATCAAGTCTTTGCTTATTGGTCTTTTGTAATTAATATAAAGTGATATACAGCAAAACTAACAAAAACCAACTACAGTGGAAACTCAGTATAAAGAGATCTGATATAACAATATTCCTGATATAACAAGGTAATATTTCGGTCCCAGCTTTTTAAAGTCTTTTGTTTTTTTAACCCTGATAATGAGATTCCTGCTATAACAAGGTAATTTTGGTGGTCCTAAGGACCTCGTTATACTGAGTTTCCACTGTACAACAAAAACAAAGGAAAACAGTTGTCAATGAACCACTAAAGGCACAAAGACCTGCTGCTCGACATTTGGTTTGTCTAAAGTTCGAAGTTATTTTCTAATTTGTGTACATCTGCATCTATGGTAATGAATGGAATGGCCTTCATCAATGACCGATTATCATAATCAAACTTCTGTAATCCGCTATAATGCTTCGCACCACATCCACCACAGTCAACAAAAAGTCTGAAAGATCTCTCTCTCCCCTTCTCTCCACTTTTTCTCTCCCTTTTTTTTTTTGACACTCAGTCATGCATCGCTTTCTTTATTTTCTTCAATAGCCAATCCCACAGCAAAGATAAATATTGAACCTCGTCGGTGGCCGTTTGAGGTATTGAACTATCGCCAGATAGAAGTGAATTGAAGAGAAAGGGTTTGGATGGACAGACAAATTAAATAAAAGTGTCAATATTTTGGTAAGAGATTGACGCAGGCAAGATGCATGGTGCAACTTTCATACAAGTTGGTGAAGCCGCTAATCGTGTACACAGTATTTCTTTGAATCACTCACGTCAATGGCCGTTCGATTCGTTTCAATATCCTAGCGTGAATCAAGTGTAAGCGTTCGTCTCGCTGCGGGATTTTTCTTTTGATGTGAGCTTTTAGATTTTATTTGAGCGAAAGTTTGGGGGCTTTGATAAGGGCTGAAACAAATCCGAAAAGTTAACAGAAACTAGGGGTACCGTTCCTTGACCACCTTGGTAGAGCTTTAGGTCCTGAGATGTCTCATCATGACCCAAAAGCCTTCGCATTATGCTGATGGGCACCCGGGATGGGCAATAATTGTATTTGGTTTATTTTAATGCTAACATGTATGTGATTGGTATGTTAACTGGACTTGTAGAAACTGGTTTCAAAAGTCATCAAGAATACGAAGGACATGGAGGACGCCTATGATTATAAAGTAGAAGTGGAAAATCAAAAGCCTTAATAATGACAAGCAAAAGGAGCTTATCATATAGTGCTGAAGGTATTAACCTCAGCAAAAAGTAATGCGAAAACTAAAAATAAAAGTTGATCACAGAAGAATATGGAATAATCATATATAATCTGCGACGTTTCCTTAGAGAAAACAGGAAACCACATTTGACTATAGCATTTGAGGATTAAATTGACTTCCTAAAAGAGATAACAATGAATTGTGTTCCGGTATATTCACTTCCTTTTTTCTACATTGTCATAATTTTCTTGAATATCTTTCTCTTTTATTTTCAATCTCTCTTATGTGTATTTGTATCTCTTTCGGTGTGCTTCTATCTTTCTTTATTTTCTCTCGGGCTTTCCGAAAATTTCCTTATATCTTTATTTCTCTCCCATTTTTAAATTCATCTCTCTTTCTTTCTCTCCCCCCCCCCTCTCTCTCTCTTCTCTCGGTTATTTTGTCTTTCTACCATTCTTTTCATCCCCTACACATCTTATTAGACCAGCAATCTGACAACGGTCTAATGTTTTGATGCAAAGCATCATAATTTTGGACGACGATGACGATGAGAAACGTCATGCCCTATACGGTTAGGCTATACTCCACTTGACTATTCTCTTGAACAGTTCGCAAAAACAAACATTTAAATACCCTGTGGTATCACAACCATGCTTTCATTGTCAATGTTTGTATTTGATTACCTAATCAGTGGATAGTTCGGTCAAGTTTCTACAACATTGGTATTGCATGTAATAATACATGCTAAGAAGAATCAGCACGCGCTTTTTTCTTTTTCCTATCTTGATGCAGTGTATAAAATTGTAAATTGCTTTCTCTTGTTCGAATTTTTCCCACAATGCCATAGGGCTTTATCTTGAAAAGAAAAAAAAACCGTACATGACTATATTCACAACACTCCCACCCCCCCCCCCACACACACACACACGCACGGCATACTTAACAAAATCTGAAATCTGACTTCAATTGTAACTTTTTGCTTGCCTATAATTCTCCTTGGAAAGAATATACACAGTTAATCACAAAGTAGTCAGTTAGAAATATATCGTCTGAATTAAAATTCTTCTAAGGGCCCAAGGTAACAGATTAAGGAATTTTAAGTGCACCGTTACAAATGCAAACCATGCATAAAAATCGAATTAAGTTAAAACGTGTTAATAATGTTAATTTTTCCTCAAAATGACATCCAGCAAAGAGCCTCTGTTTCAAATGACCGTCAGTAAAGAGCCCACATCACACACAATATTACCCACTCACCGTACCCCATTGGTACGATGTTGCTGGTGCCGGGTGCTGGTTGGTGCTGTACTCTTTCCTTTGAGTGTCCTGCTGAATGGTGTGCGCGGCACTTCTTCACATAAATTCACTGACGTACGTCGCATCGTCTGCTTTAATTCCGATATAAAAATTCCATTGTTTTAGTGTTCCCCCGGCGAATATTGGTGTGTGTGTTTGCAGTATCATATTTCCAAGAGAACTCATGTTTTATCTGCTTCTGAACTGATAAATGCTTATACAGTCTTTAATACTACGGCTTAGTACACAATATTTTTCGGCCAGAAGGGATGTCTTCTCCACGATTGGGTCATTAAATCACTTTCGCTGTTATCGGGCTCCCGGACAACCAGCGGCAGCGCGTGCCTGAGCTACGGGGCAGCCACCCGCCTAGCGAGGCATTTCTCTTCAGGTATGTCGCTCATTTGTTTGATTTAGTTTTTGTAGTTTTTTAGTTCAGTTTGAAAACGATTTGGAAAGATTGTGACTTTGTTTGTGGGTGCTTTATGATCAAGTTCATTGGAATGTATGATGCGTTTCTCTTAGCAACCAGAGGTGAGATCGTGTTAGGTCTCTGGACATGCTGGAAGAAAGTTATTACAGCACCATTACTCATTTCATTGTCATTCTGCCTATCTGCAGTGCTTTATAGCATTTGGGCTTGGATTGTGGGCCTAACATTAATTTATGCTCTTTCGAAGTCAAATGGTTGCTTCCTTATCTTGGAAGCTAGGCTATACTACCGGGGGGATTAAGCCAAAGATCTTTTGAACTACAAAGAGAATATATATATAATATGCAAGATCGGAATTTTATCAAAATAAAATATTAATGAAAATACTCGTAACTTAATGAGGAAACTATTATCCAGCCTTCAGTAAAAACAAGATGTAAAAACATAAAATTTTCATTTTTGATTAAAGATATTAATGTTCAAAGAACATTGGTGATAAAAGAGCATGAATAATCAATTATTTTCAAATGCTGATGCTACTGCTGTAAATGTTAACAGCATAAATTAAAAGGCACATGCTTCAATATCTGTTTGCGAAAAGCGAAATTGCACAATTTAGCTCTACTCATGTGCATAAGTAGTATACACCGTAATTATACAATATGAAAGCAATTTTTGTGAAGCGTATGATCTTTGAAAAAGGACCCCTACAAATTTGGATATGGGAGGGGGCCTACCTTAACGCCATTTTAACCCGACTTTACGATAGAATTATATGCAAATGGCTAGAATAATACTTTAAGGGTGACAAAAAATTCCCTATGTTTTAGGAAGTGGCTTTCAAGCAAAAGGCTTAATAGATCTTTGTCCAAAATATAAAAATGATACGACTGTAGTTCCTTAATTTTTTTACATGCAGTATTGCTCAAAGTGAAGTGCAAATTGGTCCTTGAATTTAAGCTGCAACTGCCATGAGGTCCTGCATATCATTAGCTTTAAATCCACAATCCATTTTTATCTTGAGTAATTCCTATAGATTTCTTATTCACTTTTACTGGCCACTTTTAGATTCAATTTTCTGATTTACGACATCTTATCGAAAGTATTTGATTTGTTCATACATGAGATGCTGATTGCTGAGAAGGAATAATTGCATGAATTCTGTTTCAGCATATTGTGTAGTACAATCATTCAGAAATAATTTATGTCAACGGTAAGAAATTTCACACTAAAACCCCCCCCCCAAAAAAAAAAACCAATGTAAATATAAGTATTAAAAGTTAGAATTGAAAGATTTGATTTTTTTATAACACCCCATCATTTCTTTTCTTCATTTAGAAAAAGGGCCTATAATCATTTATTCATTTTCCCTTTTTTCAGCACCCCCTTCCAAATAATGAGAGCAAAACATGCAGAACAAATGCTGCTATTCAGCACAGGAATTACTCGAAATATATCAGATCCATACTATTACCATTAATTCGTTTCGAGTCCTCATATCTCACTAAAATTTTTTGTCACAATTCGCCAAATGCCGAAAATTTTACAAGCCTCTCAAGACCAATACTCTTAATCAATGAGATAAAAATGTTGATGCAACAAATAAATTTTTAAAGAGGGTCAAAACAAACACTCGAGACATACACAATAAACAATTCAGTTAAATGCAAAATGGTAATATAAAAACTGAGATGCATGAACATCATTCTGAGGGAGTAGACAAAAAAATTAAATGCGTTAATTTACTGTAATACCATATTAAGTGTCACAGATACACGAAAAATTGAAACGAAATTCTTTCCTTTTCCTAATGTTTTAAACCAGAAATTTTTTCCTGTTTGGCAGTAAGTGGGTTTGCGTGAGAGTTCAGAATCTTGAATTTAAAACGGCGTAATAAAGAAAATAATAGTGCAATGGATTGCCGAGAAGGCTGTCATGTTTAATGCGTGCACTTTGATCGAGAGGAGAGATTTGAAGACATACACAATAAACAATTCAGTTAAATGCAAAATGGTAATATAAAAACTGAGATGCATGAACATCATTCTGAGGGAGTAGACAAAAAAATTAAATGCGTTAATTTACTGTAATACCATATTAAGTGTCACAGATACACGAAAAATTGAAACGAAATTCTTTCCTTTTCCTAATGTTTTAAACCAGAAATTTTTTCCTGTTTGGCAGTAAGTGGGTTTGCGTGAGAGTTCAGAATCTTGAATTTAAAACGGCGTAATAAAGAAAATAATAGTGCAATGGATTGCCGAGAAGGCTGTCATGTTTAATGCGTGCACTTTGATCGAGAGGAGAGATTTGAAGCAATTATCGAAGGCGGGTAATATCTCACATGGATGAGGAAATAAAAAAGAGTGAAGGAAGCGAATTATCCATGTGGATAGATTAATAAATCATAGTATTAACTCGCTTCTGACAACCACTACTCTCCAAGATGAACCTGATGAAGTTGAAGAACGCGTTAAGTGCGGCTCAGCGTTGGACACCGAGGGGTTGTTGATGTTATTAATACGTTCAATTATTGCTACGCCAGACAAGACAAGGCATTGAGAACGATTAAGGGTGTCTTTGGAGAGCCCGACATATGATGGTTGAAGAGGATGAAGGAGGGGGAATGAGACCCGCTCAGGTAAAGTTTGGTGTTTCCTGCCATCTGAAGTGGAGAGTTACATGGAAGAAAAGAAAACAAAAGATCGACTGTAAGGTAGAAGGAACACCATTATTGAGGAGGATGATTTCAGTGATTAAATACGCTCAACATAAATATAGATTTACAGAGAAAACATGAATATGGAGAGAGAAAGAGAAATGAAAAGCAAGAGAGAGAGAGAGAGAAATAGAAAACAGAATGGAGGAAGAAAGGGGGATTTTAAAAACGGATTTTTTTCTGTAATACGATGGAAAAGACAACTTTATATCCATGGAGAAGTGTTTGCCCCTTTGGCTTCAAGTAAATTTTCTTCTTCTCTGGTCATTCTTGTGTCTGGTTATTTTTATTTTTTATTTTATTATTATTTTTTTTAGTTTGATAGCTTCTTTTCTGATCCGTTTCCTCCGTAACTTCCAGTTGCTTACCATTACGCTCTAGCGGATATGGACATGAGGTTGGTAAGCTGAAAATTGAAAACTTGATGGAAGGAAATTATGTACGTTTTCATGTTCACGATAGCTCTGTCACAAATTTCTCCCATGATACCAAAGAACACTGTGAAGTTTATATCTATAGTGTACAATAATACATAACTTATGATTTTCCATGCACAAATTATTCAGTTTGGGGATATTTACATAAAGAAAACATTATTTGTACCAGCTGAGAGTTGAAGTTAATGCCCCTAGTAAATTCTTTGATTTTCATGATATGCAAAACGTTACAACCATGGTGATTCTTCACATTATTTTCACACCTCACTTTTACTTGAATGTGACTTTACTGGAAACGAATAGCAGGCGGTTGCGGAAATTACTGAAGAAAATGAAATAACATATTCTTTTGCCTTCTCATAAAAAGTGGCATTTGTCTTTCCTAATGGCGAATGGGTCACAAGAAATGGTTCACAATTCTGTGATAATAAATGACTTGATAATCTTCTGAAGGGAACTAACCAGAACACACCTTGGACAATATCACACAACTACTAGATTGCAAAGGTGAAGAAAGTCTTATTCAGACTAGCACAGTGGTCATCAATATCACATTTTTCGGCACCAAACCAGACTGCAGCAGTGTTCTTTGGACCCCAAACCTAGCAACCAGTGAAATGGACGTCAAAAACGTGCTGGTCTGTATAAATTGTTAGCTTCAGTTCAGTAGGTGGGCATCCTTGAATTATATCCTTAATAGCACTTATGATAGCTATAATTTGGATCGCAGGTAATTAGTAGAATAAAAAAAGACGACACCCCCCCCCCCCCGATCTATCAAGCAGGCCAAAATGCGGGTTGTCGATAAAACGATTGGTTTTAAAAGCGATCGAGCTCAATAATATTGCGAATCTTGTAGCAATATTGTCGGAAGTATTTGATAATACCATGATATCATTATCTTCCATGCATGTGGCTTGAGTATCATCGTGTCCTTCAAGGATGATTTAATAAGACACACACACACACACACAAAAGAAAAACAAACAAACAAATACCGTCAAGCGCATTTTATTCTCTAAAGTTTCAGTTTAGGGTAAATGGTGTTGTATAACATTTCGGTTGTGAATATCCGCGTCAATAGCCTACATGACTGCGATTTCCTCGGAAAGGATGTGGACTTTTATTACCACAAGAAAGAGTGCAATAAATTATACCAAAACACACAATATGGTAGCAATCCTTCAAAATTTCATCTTGCAAAAATTACGACCGCTTGACTGCCGTACCATAGTAGGTGTTTATTTCACAAGCTTGCGCTCGTCCTGCGGTGTTTAATCGAGTACTGGGAGGCATACCAGCCCTCCAGCTTCCCGTGCTCTAAGCGTGTGTTCTCGATCATCTTGGAGAGCTAAGCAAACACTACCAACAATAACGGGAAGGCGCTTGATGAATTTTGGCAAAAAAGTAACAATTTTATTGTGCTTTTATGCTGAAAGTAGGGCGTTTGGGGTGATGATAATGTTTGTGGTTTGCTGCTGAAGAAATATTGTAATAGAGAAATGAGATAAGGGTGGCGCCTTAGGGTTTATCATGAACGTTTGCATAGGGTCATGCTTATGAATTAAACGCAAAGATAGCTCCATCTTCTGAATGTCGTTCAGTTTAGTCTTCTCTCTGTTCTTCTGTTTCTGAGCAAAGTTTTATTTCATTATTTATATATTTATTTATTTATCTCTTTATTCTCGAATATTTGAATAGGTGTTTGGTACTGCAAAATCGGAAAATAGCATTGAACACGGACTACGCGCGTATTGTTCCTTCGCTTCCATTATTATTTCGATTTGGCTTTCTGTTCATTTATGCGATTTTACTCTGATGAGTGCATGTAGTCCGTGTTCAGTGCCAATTACTCGAATATTTATACCAAGTGGACTGATCAGTATAAAAAACAAACAAAAAATCAAAAATGAAATAGCAAAGGAGATAATACTATATTTGGGATATGGATAATTCTTCGTGCTTTTGATGAATACGCATCTCATGACAAAATAGTGATTATTTCCGATTATGTCCGAAAATTTAGGTTCATATTTCAGATCATTAAGTAAGAGAAATGGGATGAAAAATAGAATAGTAATTTGGTAAATTATATATTTCGTGACCCCCCCCCCCCCCCCGCGCCCGGTAAACAGGTTAATAGACCCGTTTATTAAAGTATGTCACTTTATGCATATTTCTCTCTGGAGCCCATGGATGCTATACTATTCAATTCAATTGTTATATGCAGTATCATCATGATGGGATTCAGCTTGCATACATTCATTGCTACTATGTGGAACAAGCCTCTGGCAAGCTTTTTAGTTGTAAGGAAAAAAAAATAGAACAAGTATGCATGAAATCAGCGAACAGGTCCATTGTCCATATTTTCTGGGAAAAAAATAAATCACTTGATATGATCATCTGTTTTACTTAATTTTTCCATCCAGTATCAAATAGACAATGTCTTGTACCCATACATTGTATATTCGGTAAGCTTGAAAATTACTTACTACTAGACTACCATGACTACATTGTCATAAATCATAACTGTATCATAAAGGATCATTCAAATTTATTATGCTTTCACACTTACGAAAGTGGACGAAAAAGGGGGCGCCCAGAAAGGTCAGTGCATTCTTCGTAGCCCTAAGATCATTTTAGTAACTTTCATACCTTTCAGCACAATAATTCTTTGTTTTATTTCATGTAGGGTTGGATTTTATTTTTGTATAATTATGTTCAGTTTTATTCCTGTAAATTTTAATTTGATATTGTTTTTAATTGTGGTCCCCTTTGAAAATCAACTTCTGTTGAAAGGGCTATCCATCCTTTTTTTGAGGAAATGAATAAATAAAAATTATGTTAGGTCGTCCTCTCTATGATTATATTTCTCTGTTCCTTTTTCGACAGATTTCCGGTTTGAGAGGATCTCGATGTTTTCAATAAATAACAAGCGAGCCTTCGCCAATCTTCTTCAGCGCAAGACCCGAACAAGCTTTTCAGGACAGGATGGATAGGTGAACGCCCACGACTTCCAGAGAGCGTTACCATCTTCCAAGGGATGACGACCATCATCCGTTGCCTAGCAATACAACATCACTTCCAGACCATGAGAGTGGATCGTGTGTCTTCTTCACCTTTCACTCCGAGACCATACGAAACGGTGTTACGATTTTAGCTCAAAGACGAAGTAAAGAAGCAATAAGGGAATGATATTGTGTTTGAGAGAAACAGGTAACATCCCGGCAACATATTACAAGAGCTGTCAAATTGATAAAACAATCGACCAAAAGATGAGTTTGTTCATTGTCTGTGTTCTCGTACTGGATGACAATAGAAGATGCAAAACTTGGAATTAATCATAACAAGTGTTAAAAAGAAAGAGAGTTTCATCTCACACTTGAGCAAAGATCATAGTCTGATTTTTTTGAGGATACAGCCATATTGTATTGAAGAAGGTTTAGGACATAGTATCAGTTGATTTCAACGTACAACTGCCTATCGCTAAAGAGAGGATTCTTTATATTTCTTCGATAAATAAAAATCATAAAAATGGCGATGATGAATTATCAGATGCCCCCATCGTACCCTCATTCCATGCAGAACTACATGGACTACCCCATGCAAACTCCGCATCTCCACAACCCTCTTATGCACCCTGTCCAAAACCACCAATACCACAATCCACAGATCCCCAACCCGAACATGCATTTCATTCAAGATGAATACTATGTCGATGATAGCGAGGATGAATCGAATCTGACTTCGGAAGACTACGAAGATGACCGAATGAGTGACGAGCTCTTCGACAGAGAGCCGAGTGCTGTCGATCAGCTGTTGGATTTCGCCGAAACGGCAAGCATGGATATTCAGAAGTTTTTCGGCAAGAAGCATGTTTTAGATGAACCAGAACTGATCGCCGATTGTAATAAAAAGGTGCGTTTGTCTGGACGTGAGTTATACTACGCTGATTTGTTACGAGTTGCACAGCAAGGAGACTCAGCCGATCCTTGCAAGGAAGTTTCCGAACCGAACCGAATCATTCGGTATGGCGATGACGAAAGCAGCCATGATATGACTACGAATCTATCACCAAAATCAATCGACAGCAGCGGCCTGGGTCCGTTAGAAGAATTATTCAACTACGCAGAAAGGAAAATGTGTTATAACAGCAGTCATATGCTTCCAATATATGGCTATACTGCTCCAAATGGTGCATGGATTTCATCAAACGATAACACGATCGACACAACTTTGAGAGGGAAACTTTCCATCACGCCGTGGAGAAAGCGCGCCATGCCGAAAAGTTTCTTTACGGAACCCGCTTTATCGTCTATTCCTCCTATCGACGTTGAGCAGAGATTTGTTTCGTTGAATATGCCATTGGAATCGACGTGTGCTGGATCGGTTGCTACTAGCAGTCAACATGAAGCTCCTGATTTTAGTGATTTGATGGCAACCATGGAATCTGATGATGATCATGGCCTACCGAGAGTGGCTCCAGTCCATGGGTAAACAGAGTGCCCATACACCTAGATGATCTTTTAGAAGGAATTGAACATGTTGAATGTGACATCCCATTGGTAAATTCTCTTCACGTCGTTTTTATGAAATAAAACAAGATATTAGTGTGTCAAAGGTAAAGGTAATTCTGTGGGAAGAATTTTCGATGCCATTAACGAGCATTAGCTCGGTCATTTTCGGTATTAAAACCTGCATCAGTGCGCACATTATAATTCAGAGCTAGTTTAACCCCCCCCCCCCAATAATCTTGTCTTTATTCTTCAAATGAAACATTATAAACCTAAGTTTAATTGTTACTTGATATCTTTGTGAAGACGTAATATCATATATCTGTATGTTTTCAGCCGAAGGACGCAGAAACACTTAGCAAGACATTCGTCACCTTGTAGTTGCCATCAAACTGACATCTACTCGTCGTAGATGGGGGTCTAAGACATTGCGAGAGAAGTGCGTTAAAGCATGTAAAGTTTCAGCTTCGTGTCAGCTTCTCAATCATAAAGTTAAACAGACAGTACTGCACACCGGCGTAAATCCACTCTGAGGAGTGGGGGGGGGGGGGGGGGATGATTGACTTTTTTGACGATTTTTTTTTTCTGTCGATCTCACACTTAAGTATAAGCACACACCCTCACTAACCCCCACAGACCCCCCTACACACATTTTAATATTTATTTTGCGAGCGAGCGAAGCGAGCGAGCCAAAAATAACCACTTTTTTGGTTTTCAGTCGCATTTTCAAATAGAAATTCCAAAATATGATGGTTGTTTATGACAGATATTCAAAGATTTTACTAACGGATTAATTAAAATATATATTTTCTTTCTTAAAAAGTGGGGGGGGGGGGGATATTTGTACACGCCATCCCCCCCCCCCCCCCCCTCTCCAGAAAGTGGGGGGATATATCCCCCCCATCCCCCGGGATTTACGCCAGTGGTACTGCATATGCAACTATTTGTATTCAATTCTAAAAGGGAAAATACTTACATAGCTTTGATATAAATCTAATAGGGCGTTATTACAAGTATCACTATTCCTCATTTTGTCTAAGTTGAGAATAGGCTTATTATAACGTATCATTTTACGCAATTCGTTTAGTGTGCAAGGTCTCTACGATAACGCGTTCGATTTTCTCATCTTGCCAAGAAAAATTTAAAGCTATTATTTTGTTCTGGTATCATATTTGTGTTCAATACTAACGTCAATAAGTTTTTATTTTTTGGTCTGTGATCTGGGGAGTGTTTCATGAAGAGTCTAGTCGGTGATTTTCACCGACTAATTTGCTCTCAGCCAATCAGATGCGAGGATTTTCAGTAGCTTATAACATTTGTCAGTGAAAAGCACCGACAAAACTCTTCATGAAACGCTCCCCTGGTTTCCAGAAGTGAATGTGAGATGACGCTTCAAAGGGTAAATTATATTGTTTGCAACACAATAGTAAATCATTTCCGGTGAATAGTCTATACATGCAAATAAAAAAAAAAGCTTGTACACTCTTCGTAGGTTTAGTAAAGCTGAATGAAAATTAGAAAAAGAAAATCCGTAAAATGACAATCTTAACAAACAAAATTAATTTGTCATGCACATGTTAAGGTTCAATAAGAAACACAGCATTCGCAGTTATTAAAGATAAAGACAAATGAATAAATACAGGTTGACATGGTTGATGAGAAAAAATTTTCACTTTATTTACTGATCTAATTGCATTTGATATTAATAAATGGCTCGCCAAAAAAAAACTTATACCATTTCAATGTTAATGACCATATTGCGAATGGTTCGGTGTATTCTCCCGAATCCCCCTGTTGTATTACTAATAATTATTTTGGTGCATATGAATTCTGATGCTTGGTAGTAATAAGCCTGTTAATATGGCTTTCTACACGTTATTTAGATATTTCATGAATCTAATGATCCTAAAATATTTTCATTTGATTTAATGCTTCTTGTATAAGCTATTGTATTGTCATTGATATGTGTCATTACTCAATGCAAAGCGATGTAAACGTTCGAAGCAAATTAAACGACTATATAAAAGGATGCAATGTGAACGTAGCAGAATCTTCTTTCGAACTCTCGAGATGCCTCTGCCATACTACCAAACCAACTCCATACCGATTCATGACCACAGGGGTAATGTCATGTTTTGTTATTTATTTATTACATATTCATGTTTTATTTAATATGATATAAGATAGTGGAGGGTAGCAACTGCTTTCCAGCGGGTCTATTGTCGGGCTTGTGTCATTTTTTTACTTGTGACTGAGCTATGCGTGTAGTTATTAGGGTTAAGGGAAGGCTTCTGGAAGACTCACCAATCTTCTTTTGAGTTAGTCAATCAAGCATGAAGACCAAGGGTGGCGCGAGGGTGACCAACCGGTAGGTGGTAGACACCTGACTGTTTTCATGGCCTCCCTTTAACAAAAGACGTATTATGTTTGAGAAAAATGTAAATATCGTGTCTCACCGTCGACAAATATATTTCTATTTTATCTTTCATTTTTAAAGTACAAGGCACTACCGATTTCTAATGACATAGTAATGACAAGTTACAAATTTATCTCTTGGAGGTGCCAGAACTTTTGAGAGAAACATGAATCATACCACGTCAGACAGATGAAAGAAGACAATGAGATTTACTTTATACAGAAGAAGAAGAAAGAGGTTTAATTTTTCCTTTGACAAAGAATTTCAAAAAGATGGGGGGGGGGGGGGGGAAATGTAAGTTGGGAAAGAGGCAGATAAAAGTGACTAGAAGAAACTTAAGAAAAAGTAAAGGTGAGAAAGAGGAGGAAACGAACTAGAAAAATAGAAAGAGAGTGAGAGAGTGAGAGAGAGAGAGAGAGAGAGAGAGAGAGAGAGAATGATTGAAAAAATAACTAAGAAAAGCTAAATGCATGACAGGGTTTATAAGGAAACTAAGCGTTGACATAAACATATGTTCAATAAGCATGTATCGTATTAATACACCTCGAGCTTATCGTCCTTCCTGTTTTATTTCAATTCCTAAAATATGTTGGCCTTCGGAGCCTTTTTTTCTTATACAAAAAAGAGCCTACAGTAGAAGTGTCTATCATGAATATTCAAATTAACCTTTTTTGAGGCCAAAGAAGTAGGCAGATCTCGCCATGTTCGACAAAATCATTAGGATGATGGCTACTTTCTTTTACAGATTACCAAAGGTTTTTCTGCAGGTCTTTGGTTTATTGACCTATTGATAAACAGTAATTTTGGAACAATGTCAAACGTGAAACCTGTAAAAATTCTGTTGAGTAAACTGCTTGGAGATTCAAATAAAATATCAAAATTAGACTCAAAATCAGGTATTCATAAAAAAATATTTACATGAAAATACGTGTTCCAAGATGTACATTTCACAATATTAAGTAGAGTTTATCCTGACAATGAGGATCAAACTGGAAACCAGCCTGGAACTCCGCCTTCTCTTGTAAATAAAAGTAATTGACCATCATGCATTTTTGCGTATGGGATGTGTTTGACAATGTCTAATTAAGCGTAAGATGAAATGAAAATAAAACGTAATCAAACGTCGTCGAGTCTGTAAAAGGCATAGCATGCCTGCATGTCAATAAGACTCCACACAATACCATTCAAGTTCATAATTATTCCAGCGCGCGTACATAACTCACGATGCATGTTGTATACACCCGGTGAATGTCTTTCGGTTTGCGTCAACCTGGTCAATGCCATAATTTTTCATTCATCTACGAATTGACTGGTACGGGATAACGAGAAAGGGAATATTCGACTCAAATCAATAATATCATTCAAGTTGTGCAGGCAAGGAGGAAATATTGATGACTTATTCATTTACCTGATATTTTGGCAGCTGTATGAACTGTTTGTTGTGGAAAGCAAGATTTTTTTGGTGGTGATATTGTCAGACTTGCAACTACATTGATATTGTCCTCCTCCTGGACCTAACGTCGTACGAAGTGAAAGGGAACCATATATTGGTGTTGCACGTCTCAACTAATCAGTATACCACTATTACAGCATGAGTGACCTGATATAGAATGAAGATGAGGGTCTTTCAACCACATTATATCGGAGATAGACGAGGGCAATTTCAAGGAATTGTTTTCTTCTTCTTATGCTGGGCGGTACAAAGAGTGTACGCTCAAGATGGTAAGGTTTATTTCTTTAGACATTCTATTACAGCCACTCAGTTTTCGTTGATGATAAGGAAAAAAGTATTAAAGATAATAATTTTATAATGATTTCAATTACTGTTTTTATTACCTTATGTTAAATTCAGGGAAAATGTTCTTAAATGAAAATCAATCCTATTGGTGATATTCTTCTAGATATACTTGATCGTTATCTGCATCTAGAACAAGGACATGAAGGCAAAGAAAACAAAAATCATTTACTAAATGATAAATCTGTCCAAAGCTTGCTTCATATGAAAAATTGTTTTAACCATGAAGGAAATATTCTAAACAAATTTACCACACTTAAATGAAAACATCTTTTAAGAAAAGAATAGGCATATCAGTTTCATGCCTCATCTAGTGACTTGTACATTTTTGTTGTTGTCCCTTAATCCTGGTGCTTTTGTGGGGAAAAAAAATATAAATCTCTTTTTCAAGCAACATGTATGACTGAGGAGGGTTACCTATTTCAAAATAATGTTTGAAGCAATAGAGATGTAAGAAGGTCGAAGTAACACAGATCAATTCCCACTTCATGCATAGATTAAATATAAAAATGACAAGGCCATAATATGAGAGCGAAAATGAAACCTCATGTAATATACCGACACCAGTATTTATCTGGCGAGAGTGATTTAAAAGATTATGGTTAAAATATATGGAATGATCTTTCTACGACTTCTAGTAATTTCATATTTCAGTTAAGAGATTTTTCACCAGGTAGCTGATAGTATTTTGACATTGAAATGTAATCTATGAAAAGCCTGTGCTATATCACTGATATGACATAACATTTGTATTTGCTTAAAAATACTCCATTAGGCAAACCCCATATCAGTTCATACCGTGGAATAAATTTGGACACATAAGAGGTTGACCCAGGCCTAGGGAATAATAGTTATAGGTCCCCAAGAAAAAAATGAAAGATTCTTATCAATATCGCACAAAGGAGGGACAATAAAAGCTGTCAAATCGAGATCTTACGACTGAACAAAAGAGAAGTTTTTGTTCGACACCGGTTTTTATGCCAGACTGGAAGCAGTTCTCACGGAAAACAAGCGTCTTGCTGTGAAGGCTCCCGGGGAATGAATTATTACAATGCGGTTCGATTTGTTATTTCATACTCCTTCAGATATTGCCTTGAATAAACATACTCAAATCTCGTTAATGCATTCATATTCAGCTTGTTTTTAACAATCAAGATTTTGCATCGTAGTCTAGCATGAATTATACCACTTATCCTCCAAGCTATTTTCCACGATCTTAGATGTACTTGCCCCTCTTCCTCTCTGTCTCTAACCCCTGTCTCTGTCTCTGTCTCTGTCTCTGTCTCTGTCTCTGTCTCCGTCTCTCTCTGTCTCTGTCTCTGTCTCTGTCTCTCTCTGTCTCTCGCTGTCTCTGTCTCTCTCTCTCTCTCTCTCTCTCTCTCAGTTACTGTAACAATACCTCCTTTTTTCGTAATATCTTTTTATTAGTCGTTATTTAGCTATATCTCTTGAAAGCGTTATACGTCACAGTTTTCTATCTTCGTTATGTTATAGATGTATTAACCCGTTATCTTCACCATTTCCAACATGTTTTAGCGTAGTAATACTGTTTTTTATGAACATTTTATCACGTTTAAGCTAGTAAGCTGTGACCGTAAAACGAATATCATCCTTTACCATTTGTTCATGGGTCTTGATTCAACTTTAAATGACTCCCTACATCACCTGGATAGTAATGAATTTAACGTGATAATGAATATCACTTTAATCTTCATCAGCCTGTGCTTCCAATCCCTGCAGTGGATTGGGGTTCTGCTTTGAACGACCAGGACGAACCCCCAACTTCGCTTGTCGATGTTTCGATATCAATAGAATGGGCTTCGACTGCTTAGCCGTTGGTGAGTTGGTAACTGATGATGATGATTATGATGATGATGATGATGATGATGATGATGATGGTTATCATGATGATGCTGATGATAATGATGGTTATGATGGTTACGAAGGTGATGATGATGATGATGATAATGACGATGATGAGGAGGAGGAAGAGATTGATGGTAACCGTGGTGATGATGTTATGGGGAGGGGGATAGTGTTGCCTAAGGTGAAAGTGGTGATGATGATGTTGATAATGGTGGTAGTGGTGGAGGTAGTGGTTGGGTAGTATTGGTGGTCTTATCAGTGGTTAAGGTGGTGATGTAGCGAAGGTCGTAATAATATTACTTGGGGTGGAAGTAGCGGTGATGATGTCTGGGTTAGTGCTGATGATCGAATAGTGGGAATGGTCGTTATGTTTGTGATGGAGATTACAATGAGTTTGATGATCCAATCTTTGTTCAGGTTCTTTTAATGGAGCGAACAAATGCTTTGGCTACCCATCGAGCACCTGTCAGCTCACATCTTTCTCCTCTCCTGGATTTCCAAGCAACTACCCCAATGGCTACTCGCAAATTTACCAGCTCTACATCCAAACGGCGACGTCGATCAGGCTTTCATTTGACGCCACATTCAACATCGAACTCAACGATGAGCTCTACGTCGGTATTGGACTCACTGTTCCTACGACCTTCCTGCCTGTGGAGGGTATTCTGCATGAGTTCAGTGGGAATGTTGCGCCCAGTACGTTCACTTTGAACACGGATACGGTCTGGATTCTCTTCAGAACGGATGCAGTAGGTTCTTCCAATGGTTGGAGGCTTCAGTGGACGGCAAGTAAGATATGATGATAAAGTTAAGAAACAACATATCCAGATAACAATTTCACGTTCAAATGACTGTTTCTACATTCTTTGAGAAATATTAAGATATACACAAATGGTCGACAACACTCATTAGTTGGAAACGAAAAATCAGAAAATACAGAAAGGCTTATAATTCACAAAAGCATACACAATTATTTAGCTATGTTGCAGTACTTATACGGGAGGGTACTTCCATTTGGTGTTTTCCCACAGTGGTTTTCTTATATTTTCTTATCATTTTCAGCGACTGATCCGTGTGGATGGGGCCCATGTCTGAATGAAGGCATATGTACACCTAACTTCCAATCAAACATGTTCTCATGTAGTTGTACGCCGTGCTATAGTGGTATCAGATGCGAAATAGGTAAGAACAACTGTATCTATATTCATTCCCTTTAATTGATTTTTCCTCCCGTGGAATGCGGTTTTTATCATTTTTACAAAATCTAAGTTAAGGTATTTTAGTTGGAGTGTTAAATCAAATAAGCATGTGTAATATTGAGATTTCTTTCATGGCAATCTTTTCTTTATATTTTCGAACAAAATAATGCTAAATTCTTGCAACCAATCTCTGCGGCCTATCTGCCTATGCAATTTCATCACCAAATTCAGATACATTTTTGAAAGAATTAGAATGAAACGACGTTATTTCAGTAGGAGACTCAACAAATAACGTGCAAATGAGAACATTAAAAATACAAAGGGACTAAAGCAATAAACAGATTTAACTAAGATTTCATGACTTTCAAAATTTTTGTTTAAGAAATGATTATCATTTTGATTTTATACAGGGAATAATTTGTGTTCCGCAAGTAACCCCTGTTTGAACGGTGGTACGTGTGGTACTAATTCTCTTTGTACGACGACTGTATGTGAATGTCCAACTTGTTTCACTGGACCAACTTGCGCCAACCGTGAGTACTTTAACATTCTAGTTACTACCAATGCAAAGCAGGTGAATGCTAAGTGATTTGTAACTAGGTGTATTGGAGAAACATGTTTAAATTGAATAAATTCACTGATGCTGTCTGTTAGCTTACTCCGTAAACTTGATAAGGCTTCCAAAAGCAGCATTGATGTAAATTTGAATAGCAAGCAAGGAAATTTCAGCCAGTGTGTTGTTTCAGCATGTCACCCTGGTCAGATGAAGAATAAAAGGTAAAGGCTGTCTTTATCGTCATTTTATTATTGCTCCAGTCAAAGAGGTTGTCTTGAAAATTTGAAAACTCTCTTGAACTAGTTTCATTTCAATATTAGTGCAGAGGGTTACCGTACCCGGTTTCCATTTGGATTTGTAGAACACCAATATTAGGCTAAATACCAAAATAACAATGCGGATAACAAGGGAATCTAGGTGCTCCTATGCGAATTCATGTACCAGTAGCATGACGGGGTTTTAAATGTCTCCATTTGTTCTATTCGTCAGGTTTGAACCAATGTCTAAATCCAAACCCATGTCAGAACAATGGAGTCTGTATACCACAAGGAATCGGATGCTCAGACTTCATTTGTCAATGCACTTCGTGCTTCATCGGTAATACCTGTTCAGAAAGTAAGTACATTTCTTACTTCGTTATGAATTTCTATTCTTCAAAAGATGTTATTTTGGGATGCCATCATTGCAGAGAATAGCAGCATCTGATAATCGTGTACCCTAGGAAATATTAATGCACCATTTCGATAAAGGTCATGGAATCTGTAAAAGGGCATTTTTTTTGCGTTTGTTAATGTTTAACAATAAATCTGTCGTATTGTTCGAAATCAACACATGACAATATAAATGGGGTGGTTAGTAAGATTCCGCGAAAGACTTCGATCTTAGACTAAAGCGAAGTCAAAATACATAACTGAATTTTTCATGTTCCTTAGCTTTCTAAGGTTCAGTGCATATTCCAAACCTTAACTTTAGTATAGTGACTTGAGCCCTAACATGTACACAGTTAAAGCAAACTCCATTTGGGTGATTTTTACACCACGTACACGATAAATGAAGGGTAACTCAACATGCCATTTTCTTGTTAATGCATGCCTGTCAGAGTGAAATTTGTAATTTTGTCTTTTTATTTGCTGGGACTTCACCTGGAAAGGATTTTTCTTTCCCTAAAGTAAGTAAATTAATCATAAAATTTCTATGTTCTCTCTTTGGTTCATGTTTGTAGGAATAGACCTGTGTCAAACTAACAACCCATGTAGAAATGGAGGATTTTGCGTGATGTCATCAGACTGTACGTCTACATCATGTGTGTGCGTTGGTTGTTTTACTGGACCTACCTGCAGTACCTGTAAGCCCAAGTTTATAGTCATGAAATAATCTAGTTATTATTGTGGGTAAATTACTGTTTCAATTTAATTGATTCGATTGCCATCCATATTTTCTCTCTTCCTATTTTTTTTTTTTTTTTTTTTTTTGCGGGGGTGGGGATGGGGGCAAGTATTTTAGCCGATGCTCACAAGAGACTTCATTTAAATGTTTACTGTCGAAATGATCTTTTATGTCATCGTATGAATTCATGGACAGTTGTCATGAGATCACGACTTCAGTCCTGGAGGAAAAGGGTATTCTGTTTGTGGCCCAGAACAAGTAAAAAAGGGAAAGAGAGAGAGAGAGGGAGAGAGACAGACAGACCGTTAGAGGGTAGGGGAGGGCTCAGGAAGAAGCTCAAGACAAGATTCCACGATTCTCATGTTCCTTCTAACTTGTCTAACTATTAAGAGCGGTGCCCCCCCCCCCCCCCCCTCTGATTCCTTGCTTCTGATAATTGACTGTTTTCTGTGTTCCTTTTAGTTATGAATCCATGTAGTAGTTTCCCTTGTCAGAATGGAGGTCAGTGTACTGCTGTCAGTGGTTCCTGTACAGAGTTCACCTGTCAGTGTCAGGGGTGCTTCACTGGTGACCGATGTACTATTGGTGAGTCCATTCCTTATAATAATAAAATTGAAATTCAGATTTATTCTAACAAGACGAAAAGCTAAGATGGGATAAATTCATGGCACTAATCACTAACTATGACGAAGAAATAGATGACGGTTTGTCATGAACATGATGAAGAGGGGAAGAGAATATTTTCTTGTAAGGAAAAGATATTCCTCTTGACATCTCATGTCAACACAGGCTTACAGTTCAATAAGTGATATATCTTAAGCTAAACATACCTACACTTTCATGAAAAGTGTCAAAATACAAAATATGCGTACTGACTGAGGTTTTAGGATATTTTGATCATGATGAACTGTAAGTTTATCTATTGATATAAACGTGATATATTTCTTTCTGTTTTATTTTCAGCTCAAAATCCATGTAGTCCCAATCCTTGCGTCAACGGTGCATGTCAGATCAGTAGTCTTTCACCATGCACATCATACAGCTGCCTCTGCAACTTGTGCCACACTGGGCAGAACTGCGACATCCGTAAGTACTTTTGGCTAAAGGGACAGGACTTGGTATTTTGCAATCCCATACATACTTCTGGGACGTATGCCTTTGTCAAAGACACAGGGTCAGACTTGAATTGCGATTGTAGGTTTAGGCTAGAGCCAGGGTTGGTGCCAGATTTCGGTAGGCCTATCTGGTACAAGATTAAAGTTGGGATTCTTTTAGCGTTAGGAATTGACAGAGGAATCATTATCAAAGCAATATGCGTCCTACTCCGATCTCGGGTATACCCCAATTAGAAAACTACACTAAGTGTACCCTTATTTGTTTAGCTTTTTTGGAGTTGTGACCCCTTTTCAGAAACAATACCGATGAGATTTTAATTTTCTTTCCGTTAGGCATTGATCCGTGTGCAAACAACCCGTGTCTAAATGGAGGAACATGTCAAGAAGATCCGAACAACTGTCGCAGTTTCATCTGCACCTGTGACTCCTGCTTTCAAGGACCAACGTGTGGCATTGGTAGGATAAAGGCCTCCACACACCGAATACGGTCCGGGTTACGGTACGGGTTACGGCTAAATGACCGGAACGGAAAACCGTATGGTTGTCAATACGGTATACGGTCCGGTATACGGTTGCCGTGATGCTCACGCATCACGGCTCATTTTTTAATGTAACCATAGAAACAAGACTCCTCCTACTGATCTGGTTCAGCAAAGGGAAAAATGATATGGCGGCCGCAAACGAAGAGGCTATGGTTTAGCAACCAAGAAAGGTCCAGGTTTACGAGTTGAATATGTCATGAGATCGACCATCTAGGGGAGTTTTCCCATCTCATCTTGAATTAATTGGCGGGATTAAGTTGCACAAGAGGTCGAGTAACTACAGCAAACCAATCTCTGCCGAACATAATTTTTGCTCGTTGCCATTTTGGGATGGAATGTATGCCCCGTAAAGAATTTGACCCAAGGATTTTGTCCTTTCTGCAAAAATTAAGGAGTATGCCCCTCCCCCCGAGCATTTTTTCATTTGCTAGTATGTGAATTTAAGGACAGTGCCCTGCCCCCGTCCTTTATGCACTGCTGTCATACCTAAATTACAAAGCAACTTCATATGGCCTTGCACAATTTTCCTTTGCTAACGAGTCCCTGGATTTTTGGACAGTGACCCCTCCCCCCCCCCCCATATGACTACAGTCACACTTCAATCACAAGGCAACTTCATTTGATCTTTTGCCTGTATCATCCTCAACCTCATCAGCAATGTTTTTTTTTTCTTTGACTAGTCAGTAGTTTTTTCTTCTTTTTTTTTTACAGAGCCCCCCCCCCCCCCATCAATTACAAAGCAACTTCATATGATCTCGGGCCGAACTCATCACCCTCGACCTCAACATCATCATCAAAAATATCTCTTTTTTTTCTTTTGCTAGCCAGTAAATTTTGGATAGAGCCCCCAACCCCCCCCCCCCCCCGACCCCCCCCCCCCCCTCAATTGCAAAGCAGCTTCATAATGATCTTGGGCCAAAATCCCCATCCTCGACCTCATCCTCATCATCATCATCAACACTATCTTTTTTTTTTAGCTAGCCAGTAAATTTTGGATAGAGGCCCCCCCCCCCCCCCCTCAATTGCAAAGCAACTTCATAATGATCTTGGGCCAAAATCACCATCCTCGACCTCATCATCATCAACATCATCCTCAACAACACTATCTTTTTTTTTTTTTTTTTTTTTTTTTTTTTTGCTTTTGCTAGTCAGTGAATTTTTGGACAGTGCCCCCTTCCCCTGTATGGCTGTAATCACACCTCAATTACAAGCAACTTCATATTATGATTTTGTGCCCCATCATCATCCTCATCATCATCACCTACAACAGCAACAACACTAACAAAAGCCACGTCAGCATCAGATTTCACTCATAAGGTTAAGAGAAACTGAAAGAGAAAATACAGAGAGAAAACATAATTACTTTATTCGCAAAAATATGTGTGACACTCATTCCAATGCAGCAACAGATTAGCAAATATTTCTCCTGGAGGCAGAAAGCTCTTTTATGAATACTCATAATAGGCCTAACATATTGTTTACAGCAGTGGTCAGTAGCACAACACAAGTCTGGTTTTCTACTGGAATCTATTCACTTTCCATATTGAAACCAGTTGAATTTCCTGCTGGCCTTCTAGTGGATAATTCATAAGAATCAAAGGAACTGACTTAAGGTGAGTAAAGAATTTATGTCTTGAAAAACAACATGAAGATAAACAATAACTTCATATAACATGTCATCTAAAGAATTGAATCAGAATATGTTATTACGATATCTACATTAATATAAAGGGTGTTCAACATTAATTAACGGATTATACTTTCCGACTTGCCTATATGCTCAATCATTTTAATACTCAACATGGAGGGGCAAATTACTCTTCTAGAGAGAGAAAGAGAGAAAAAGAGCCAAAATCAACAAATGGATCAGTCTATGTTTCAGGATGCACTTTGAAAGGCAATATCGCCCAGTCAAACGATAAAAAAATAATCATTGAGGAATATTAATCATTTCAGAAATATCCCGGGGAAATTTCACAGAAGGTGATTAATACGCCCATCTGAATATATGTGCTAAATTTCCCAAACATTGCTATACAAATGAGGAAGTGGCTCGATACACAATATTTCTCCCTGATTCATTACTATATGCCGTTTCCATGGCAACATTGTTTCCAATATATTCCAAAAAAATATGTCTTGTACATCTTCACCACAAGCCCTACGTGTTTGCCAATAAATGCTAGATAAGAATTTTATTCATCCAAATATTTTGTGGACACCCTGGATTTATACTGAAAGTTCAATGATCAACATAAATCAAATATTATTTTTTATCTAGTGGAAATACGAGTATGCAGTACTATAATACGATGAACAGGAATATCAAAACAATTCCAAGGGGGAAAAAAGACATATTCTTTGCCATCGGTATTGGGACACTAAGAAGTGATTCCTTTGATAACAACAATGAGGAAACAAGTTAAATATAATAATAATTTTTTACCATTAAATCAAAGGAGATAGTTGTAGGTTCTATACCCTAATACATGTAATATTCCTGTGTTATTTTAAAAGGACCGTGGGGCCCCATCAATCCTGGCTGCCTACTTCGCCATTATCAAATTTGGCACACAGATAGCCAGTACTTTTACGTATACATACTTGAAATTGTAAAATGCTGATAGATTTTGCAAACGCACGCAAAATAACATTTTACCCTGTAATTTCTTAATCATAACTCTGATTTTTATTCTTCAAAAATGTATAGCAAAGACATGAAATACATGATTAATTTCTTTATATATTTCATATGTTTTATATTCCTTTACTTGTATGAAGGACAATCATAGGCTTATTACTAATGCATAAAAAGTAAGTAGGTAAACCTTTCCTCAGTTTTCAACAGATTGTAGACAAAGAACACTTCATCATTTTCCAGAACGGATAACTCACATTTGAAAAAGAAAAAGAAAAAACATTTGGAAAAGGAAACCTACAAATTATAACTTTGATAAAAATAAAATAAAATATATATATATATATATATATATATATATATATATATACTGAACTGGACAGCAAAAGTACATAGCATAACTTCACTTCTTTCTACTGTGTTTTATTACATTTAAAATCCTATGCACTTAATTGTATCAGATATTACTAATGCAAAGCAAAGACTAGTATGTAAACCTTTTCTCACTTTTCATAGTATTGTAGGCAAAGAATACTTCATTAATTAGCTCTCCTGCATGGATGACTCACGATACCGTAAAAAGTGACTCAAAATTACAGTTTTTTGCGAGCAAATGTAATTTTGGTTACATGAATGGCCATTGTTCCAACTCATCATGCGTGAAATGTGAATAAGTTATACTTTGCATCAAATGTTTAAAAAGGGGAAGCAGAGTTCTTTATACATCTCATCAAGGAAATCACTTATTACGGGATAGACCTGAGGGACGCCTACAATGTATGTCAAGTTTGAAAAAAAAAAGCGAAAGAAGTCAGGGGTGGTTCTGGTGCTGAATTTACAGCGAAATATAAATACCGAATGCAGCATGCAATAACTATGTACATTTCAAATCGAGACAGAAAAAAGGGTGGTTTTTGTTTTTGTGTCACCCAAAGAAATATAATAGGTGGCACAAACTACTCCAAATTATGTGTCGTTGACTGTCCATCCTTCCAATTAAGTTTCTCATATACGGTCAATTAAAGTTCAGTTACGTTTCAGCAGGAAGTGTTAATAGGAAAAATGTTGCGATTCTATCAACAAACTACAGGATGCATAGAAGTGCCTAGAAAAATCAATTTCTAACATTTGAGAAATTGGTAATCACCATGTCAATTGTTAACTTGAAATAGAACACACTGATACAATGACATTTCTGATCACGTTTGAAAATTGGTATATATGATTATCACCTACACAATGGATAGATTAGGCCTGGAAAATTCAAACACTCTACAAACCTTAAACCTTCGTATTCATGTAAGGACTCTCAGAATTCATTTGTGTACCACTAATTTCTTTAGTTTTGTTGAAATCTTTCTCCAGTTATCAGACCTGAAATCGGAGTCCGTGTACACTGCCAGTTACTTATCTTAGAGGCAAGGGCTTTTCTCAACTTCTATAATCATGTGTTCCACGACTTCCTAATGGAAAAAAAAATAAGGAAAGAAGATTTCAAGATTGTCAAAACAGTTTAAATAGCATTAAATGCACAAAGCTCCATGTTATAATAATGCAAACTCATATAAATTACAAAGCTTCTTTTTTTTTCATTCCAGTATTGATTTGTCCCAGCAAAACATTCTAAAGAGTACTATTAACTACAATTTCATTTTCATTTCATTCTCGTTTATCCTAGCTCATGGTGACCCTTTTTGTAAAACAAATAAAACAAATGTTTCAAGAATTTAGTAATTCATCATCCATTCCAGCTTAAGTTTGGTGGCATAATTATGTTGTCTATTATAAAAGAACATGGAGAATTATTTCAAAACATTCTAACATATGCAGAAACTGTATTGCTCTGTAAATATTAGAAAAGATCTATGAAGACACTCTCTAATAAACAAGAAGAATAATGACCAAACTTTTATGATGAAAATTGATAAGATAATGATTGAAGTTATGCTGGTGAGTGCAGTGGTGTGTTTTGTTAAGTAATGACCAAAAATGTGTTACCTCAGTGTTATCAAAGCTTTCATGCATGAGAAACAAATCTAGAATCTTTGCCTTCATTCCATGGAAATATTCATTGGATATCCTAGGGTCATTATGTAATTCACAAGGACTTATGATCAATCAAAGGTCATAAATTGAACATAAGTACATGAGAAGTAATCGACTTAGGCACGACTTCATCAATTTTTATGAATCCTATTATAGTCTTTGTGAAAACACCCCTAGAATGTTGGGATGAATTTAAGTGTACAAAATTATGATGCATCATACTTACTTTCTGACAAACTCCCGAAGTGCATTCAAAAGAGTTACTCTGTACTGAGAATGAAAGGATGTAATAGAATGAAACAATAATACAAAAAACTCATTACATTTCATGTGATTTCTCAAAAGCTTGAAATTGAAAGCGAATCAACAAAAAATTGCAAAGATTACAGAAAATTATTTCAATCACCAACACCATGTGATATGCATGAATGAAAATGCAAATCATACACTATACACCATCCGAATTTCCAATAAAATTAAATATTTTTTTTCAAAAGAAAAACCAGTAGACTACAAAAAGGTGGGTAGTGTCATGTTCCCTGAATTTTTATGCATGAACCATTTCTAAATTCATCCACCTTCATTGTGCATTCATGGAACTATTTGATATAGATATTATCCATTCATTTTTACTTTAAGGGATTGTGCTTTAGTGACACATAATGTACACTTTAAAAGTGTAAAAATGGGGAGGGGTTGAACTTCAAAATATTGAAAAAAAAAAGAAAAAGAAAAGAGAGACAAGGCTGTTTATTAACTATTCCCAGTAAAGTTATGTCACTCCTGGATGATTACAGATGGGATTTACAGATGGGATTTGTACACAACATGTTGAAATATGAAGGAGTGATGAAACGTCAACAAGTAGGTACAGTGTGTGCTGTTTGAACGGTTGTTAAAAATCGTTAAGATATGAACCTAACAACTGTTGTTAGAAAATTTTTTATGTAAAACATAATGTGGATCTGTTTCAAATAACTGTTGGTATCTTTAACAACCTAATGATTTTAAACAACTGTTCTGACACTATTTCCTGAAGATTTTGTTCAAACCATGCTGATTTATTATGTTGTGTTGAAAATTTCACAACTTATATAAAATATAAAAAAGACACACACACATAAAAGTAGAAGAAAAGTTGCTACAAGTCCATGGGAGAAGTAGAAAAAGTGCGGCATAATGTTTCCCCTTCAGATCAGTCCATATATACCTCAGGGATCAAAAAGCTCCATGGCATAAGTCCACAAACAAGCATGATGACAATTAGAAAACTAATGAAATGTTTTTGACTATAAGCTTTAATTTCCCTCTTGCATGATCCAAACAAACTGAAATTACTCTTCCATTTTTCTAGTTTCACATGAAATCGCCCCCAGAATTTTGGTGGCGGGGACATAAGGAAGCCTTACTTTTAGGCATACACAGCAATCTAGAGACTACAGAGCAACAATAACTCAAATTATTACCTTTTAATTATCATCCACTATGTTCTTCAGTATTCAGATGATCAGATCCCACAAGACTAAGAGTGATGGCAGGATTTCAAGTTCCTTGACTACATCACATGTACCGGTGCAAGTAATATTTGTACCGGTGCAAGTTGCATCTGGGAACAATCCGGGCTACAAGATATGCACCTGTGGAAAAAAACAAAAGAGAAGTGACTGATAGTTTTGTACCGGTGCAAGTAATATTTGTACAAGTTGCATCTGGGAACAATCTGGGCTACAAGTTATGCACCTGTGAAAAAAAAAGAGAAAAATGACTGACAGTTTTAAGTTTAACTTGAAGAAAATGGAGGGATAGACTAGATCCATTGCATCCAAATTATAATAGGGACTATGCCATGATCCCACCCCAGCATAACTCATGAACTATGTGCCTTATATGTACATCATTTTGTCAGAATTTTTTTTTCTAAATCTTTGTGTGTGTGTGTGTGTGTGTGTGTTTTGGGGGGTTGACATTTTGTCTCACTAGGTGAGACTAGGTGAGACATTTTCCATTTTCAATATTTATTCATATAATTACTTTTGAAAATTCCACTGTTTGAAAATTATTCTTACTTTGTGCATTTGTGATATTTACAGTTGAAAATGGAAAAATAAATGAAATGAAGTGAAATGAAAATGAAATTTAAGAGACACTTTTTAAAAATTGTATCAAAACATTGAGACTTTCTTAAACACACAGCTCTTGAGCATGACCAGCAGGGCCCCCATTTCACAAAAGGATTATGATTAAATCGCAAATCATCACAAGGTAGATCCAATTACGATTTGCCATTTAATTGAAACTTTATTGATATCAATCATATTATAAATCGTAAGCCTTTGGGTGTGAAATGTGACCTAGTTTGACATGGTTCTTAAAAATGGTTATAGAAAATGAAACTGTTATGACGGCCTAGAGAGATCTAAAGTTAGACTAGAGGGTCTAGATATTTTGTAACTTGTTAGATCCGATGTTGATGATCAGTAGACTAGATCTAGATCTAACTGTTAAGCTTATCTTGGATTAGCCAGACCCGACGCCGTTTCGCAACAGCGCTGTGTATACATGTAGCTAATGGAATTTCAGATAAGCTTGTACTGTAGAGTACATGTATGTAATAATAGGCCTAACTTACTTTCCAGTAATATTTCACGTCATCCAGTCATCGACATCGGATCTATCAAGTTACAAAATATCTAGAGGTGTAACGTTAGATCTAGTCTAACTTTAGATCCAAAGTTAACTGTTAGATCTAACGACAACGTTAGAATTACTGTGGCAGTGGCAGCGTATCGGGGCTAGATAGGCTAGTATTATTAGAGCTTAGCCCCAAGTTAGGCTAACATAATTCCATTGACTCTAACGACAACGTTAGTCGTTACATAGGCCTAGCATACCCTATACCGAATTTTCTGTCTCAAAATTTCGTCGTTAGCCTCTTCTACAGTACTGGTAGAAGGGTCGGCACTCCTCATTTTTAGTGACTGCCGACCCTACCAGTATAAGAGGCTAACGACGAAATTTTGATTTTAGGCATTAAAATCGGTCCAACTCTTAAGGCTACGATTAACTTTAACGTTAAGCCTGCCCCTTCATTATGCAAGAGGAAGAACACTTCTTCTTCTTAAATTCTTCTTCCCTAAGACTAACTTAAGTACCGGCCACCGTCTGGAGTATTCTCGTACTGTACAACACTAATACGCCATTATCAATGGGGTTTTCGTTTTCAAATTCATGCCATAAGTCTAGAGATATGTATTTCTATGATCATGCCCACTAATAACATGGGACTAGGGACAGGTAGGCCTAACAAATTCTCGAACTCTCTGTGATGAGCATGATGAAAACTGTGTGACCATGGAAATGAGAGTGACTACTAACTTTAACTGTATCCCGAACACAAATTAAGTCCTTATGTTCAATGCAGTGCTCGGAAATAAAACTCGAGAAAGGGCATTATTGAGCGAGTGGAAAAGAAAATGTCAGAAATATAGACGTATAACTTACATGAAAAAACAGGCCGTCATCACATAGGCCATATCACCAACATCGACAAGTTTCGCAAGATTTGGATGATCCTACAGCACGTATTTCCCATAGACAAATTCACCGCACGCAACTTGCAAAACTGGCCAGGGCTAAGGGGTGCAGCCGACGTACGTCATCAAACTTCTTGCTTGTGATTGGTCAAAAGTGGAAATTGCCGTATCCCAAACCGTATCAAATCGCTCCCAGAGCGATCGCATAAAAACCGTTCCGGTTACCGTTCCGGCTATCACGGCTACGTCCGTGTTTGGTGTGACCGGTAGCATTGGAATACTACAGGATCGATTCATTTCCACCGTTTTTGAGCACCGTACTACCGGATACGGGCCCGGACCGTAGCCCGGACCGGATTCGGTGTGTGGAGGCCTTAAATCTTGATGTAATAAAAGACCGTTCTAGTGATTGTTTTAGCCACTTTTGAAAAAAATGTATACCCCACTTCGTGATGCATGCATTCTTTGTCAGTCAGTACTCTTGTCATCTTTTACAGTAATTCGTGGAGTTTGAACATCTCATTTGTATCAACTGTCGCTTAACAGACAATATTACATTAATAAGAAGACCGATATTTGAAAACAATTGTTTTGGAGAAAAATAGAATAATCTAGAAGTTGTATACTAAAGAAATTGAAAAAGAATAAAAATCTTAAAGTACATAGAGCACATTGATTAAATATACTGTCTATTTGCAGACTTGAATCCTTGTTTGAACAATCCCTGTGCTAATGGAGGTAGCTGCATCACTGACCAAGGCTCCTGTACATCATTCACGTGCCAATGCCCTCCATGCGTGGGAGGAACACTTTGTCAGCAAGGTAGGTTGATGGTGTAGGTTTATACAAAGGCCCATGACATACATTATAATATTTCTTGGAAATATTTTGTTTCGCCCTTTTCTATGGCTACATTCGCTTTGGGCCTTTTTTGATTGAGTTAGGTGTAGGGTTATAGTTAGGTGTATTGCTGGGTAGTAAGTAAAAGTTAGGATAACTTTAATGTTTGAAATGCCTGCAGAAAATTTAGTGTGACTTTGAGTAATTAGGCTGTACATTTCTCTACCAAAGAAACATCTTAACATTTATACATTGTCTTTTGCAGGTATAACGCCTTGCAGTCCTAACCCATGTCAGAATGATGGTCTGTGCATACCCTCTTCTACTGTCTGCTCAGAATATAGCTGTATTTGTCGCGACTGCAACACAGGGGTGAATTGCGAAACACGTAAGTAAGCTCTTCTTAATGATGTGATTCTCAATTATGCAGGAATGCAGCTAACCTAGTGTAGCATCGTCGTACATCCCGTTAAAACCACTTAGGAGTGGCTCCAGTATATTCCGGTATACGGTGTGTGAGGATCTGCTCCTTTTTGTATATCAGTTTTTGGATACGCCAAGTGCTGGATCTAATGCGATGCGGCTGTGATAAAGTATGATTGTCTTATGGGGTGTTGCAAGAAAGTTGCAATCGATTGCAAATAATTGCTAATTTTGAAACAACTATTCTGATTGGCTCAGGGTCTGCCCTTTTAAGAAGACATGCATGCAACAATGATTTTGATTGGCCAGTGACAATCAGTTGCAACTTGCAATCGATTGCAACTTTCTTGCAACACCCCATAAGTCTACACCGGACTGTCGATGTAGTGGTTTGAGCAGTAGTAGAGAAAATAATATTTTTGTTCAAAAATGTATGACTTAATTAGGAACTCTGGTGTGGGAAATGTGTATTAGGCAGGAATCTATTACTATTACTTGAAACACCTCGGGAGAAGCTGAGCTTCTTATCAACCTGGTTAAATTCAGTAGCAGTAGGCCTACTTTGGAAAAGCCCTGAGCATCTCTTGGGATATTAGTGGGAGAAGCATAGACTATACATTCACCAGCATGATAAAGACGTTTGATATTATCTTGTAAGCCCTAACTAGCATAACTAAAGAGTACGTAGAGCTATTAATCCACAACTTAATATAACTATTTTTCAGTAGAAAAGATGCTCATTACTCATAATATCCTTTATCAAAAAATGTATCCTCTTTGCGACAGAGTTGGATCCTTGTAGTAACAGTCCATGCGGTAACCAGGGATCATGTGTTCCCTTAACCTGTACTGACTACACCTGTGCATGTCAAGGATGTTTCACCGGACTTGATTGCCTTACACGTAAGTATGTGATGAAACGTTTACTGATTTATCCAAGATAATGCAGTCTATTTGTCTTCACTAAGATTGATCTCGCATGTCATGTATAACATGAGATCATTATTTGAATATTAATCATTGTGATATGCTCTGTACGTTTCCATGGAGACCGATTAGCAAGTTAAGTCCGAAGAAAGTATATTTGTCAAAATCCTCTTCACCAAGTTTTTACCTTTCTGTTTTGATTTTGTAGGGAATGCATATCCTGATTTGAATAATACGTTGTAGGAATGTCCTCCATTTTTCCACTACCAAAAGATTAAATGACGTTGAATATTTACCCTCCATGATAAACATTGTTAAATTCATAGAAATGTAATAATGTAAAACAATGACCTATACTCAATTTATCTTGTTAATTGCATCATGAACTCATCAAAATTATTCAACAGGTGATAGTATATAGGGAAGATTACAATATGTTTGTTTTTCGTTTCATCTAAAGCTATAACTCCTTGCGCACCATCACCATGTATGAATGGAGCGGCCTGTGTACCCCAAAGCGGTTCATGTGATGCCTTTGAATGTCAGTGTGTTGGGTGCTTCCAGGGACAATACTGTGAAATAGGTAGGTTATCCATACTTTCGTACAGAAGAGGACGGAATACGAAAGGCTTTGAAAAGTCGTCATTTTTTAAGACACAAAGACACATATTATGGAAATGAGTCTTGAGATACGTTCTCCAAATGCCAAGACACGTTGACTTTCATTCATATATATTGGCAAGTAACCAAACGTTTGAATTGTTTCCCCTTTCCGCTGACGCCCCATTCTCCCAGTTATGGGCCAGAATACCTTACACCAGCCCTTATATATGTTATACGTCCGTTTCATTCAAACCTTTATTTATTTTCCACTACCAAAAAGATTAAATGATATTAAATGACATTAAATGACATTAAATGACATTGAATATTTACCCTTTCCAATGAAAAAAAAAACAACGATTGCTTTTTGTTCTAAATGCGATATACCATTTCATATTTCATCATTCCTTAGCTCAAAATCCATGTGATCCGAACCCGTGTCTCCTCAATGGTGTCTGCACTCCAGTACAAGGATCTTGTACGGAGTTTACATGTGAATGTCAGAGCTGCAGCACGGGACCAACTTGCGAAACATGTGAGTACTCATATGCACAAAAAGGTTTCTGGTTTTCGAATGTATATGTTTAAGTAACGAAAAGCAAAATAAAACAAAACAAAACAAAAACAAAAACAAAAACAAGATTTTTTCCCCTCGATTTGTCTTTGTCTCTCGATAGTGTATATACAAGAAATTTCATGTTTTGTCTTTTGTTTTCTGATGATGAAAAATAATGAAAAGGAATACGAAAGATTTCCTAAAGAGAAAATACTTTTCAATGGGGGAAAAATAAGTAGTACAAGATACATGCACGTATATTAACTAAGTTTTATAGACTCATAGGTTAGGTGTATTGCGCAGGCAAACAACAAGTAGTGTGACTAAAGAAAGAATCAAACTAATAGTTGTTGTTACGACGACACTGTTTGGTTAAAAATTGTTACTTTCATGTTTCATCATCCTTTTTTTTAATTTAGACATCTATCTAATACAATATTGGGTTAATTGTCATTTATTCAGTGCTCGACCCGTGTGCCGTAAACCCATGTGATAATGGAGGAGTATGCTTGAGACTATCCTGTCAGGATTACGTGTGTCGTTGCCCAACCTGCTTTGAGGGGGACAACTGCCAAATAGGTATGCACTTGACTCTTAATAAACGCTCAGGAAAGTTGTGTCCTCACTTTCTAGATTACCCCCCCCCCGCCCTGGTTACAATAAAGTTTGATAAAAACATATAAATCATGAAATCATAATCATAATAAATTTAAGGGTAAAAGCTGTAGAAAATTATATAAGGCCATTCCGTGAGAATCAGTTCTTCCTCATATCACGTTCATCCAGCGTTTGGTGTACATTCATGGCACTAGCGCAAGGCAAGCCCCAAAGGCCAATTGCTTTTTTACCCTGAAATCTTTCTTGCGTTACTTTGGACAAGAATCCTAAGCTTAGTGTTTAGAGCATGGAGATGACTGATATTTGAAATAAGCATATAATAGTCAGCCTCTTTTTTATCCTAAAAATTTGGAACCACCTGACCATTGTGTAAAGTTTAATCATTTCTGCAATGGTACTATAAATTGCTGTATGTATGTACAGATCTTTAAACTATATAAAACTTCCTGATATCAATCCCTGATGTCCAAACCTTTGTTTGTTTGTTTGTTTTTGTTTATTTTATTTATTCACGGATAAAAACAATATATACAATTGAAAGCTGTTTTTCAGCAGGGCCGTGATAAAAAGAAACATTAAAATAGGTATAAACATGAAAAATTAAATCAAATCAACAAACAAAATATATGTAAATCATAAATTGAAACATATATACAGGAAAACAAGGCACTAGCGCAAGGCAAGGCCCAAAGGCCATTCACTTTTTGAAATTGCTTTTTTACCCTGAAGTCTTTCTTGCGTTACTTTGGACAAGAAGTGTTTAGAGTTTAGAGCCTGAAGCGTTTAGTGTTTAGAGCCTGGAGATGACTGATATTTGAAATAAGCATTATAACTGTCAGCCTCTTTTTTATCCTAAAAGTTAGGAATCACCTGACCATTGTGTAAAGTTTAATCATTTCTGCAATGGTACCATAAATTGCTCTATGTATGTACAGATCTTTAAACTATATAAAACTTCCTGATATTAATCCCTGGTGTCCAAACGGTCAATCTATTTATTTCATGCGTACCTTTTATGCATTTCCTGATGATGTCATATAATTTTCTTTCTTAATCAGTATCTAACCCTTGCTCCACTCAAACGTGTTTAAATGGTGGCACGTGTCAACCACTGTCCTGCTCAGTAGCTACTTGTCAATGCCCCGGATGTTACACTGGACCAAACTGTGAATTATGTGAGTACATTTTAGTTAATTAATCTTCCAGTATTGCACCCATACTCATTATACCATAGCACATTCTCAGTGAAAGAAATATCATTATTTCTTCCTACATTTGTTATGTGTAGATTCTGATTCTGAGATGTCTATACATTATCTATACATTTTTTTCAGACCAATTTAACATGTATATATGTCACTGTTTGTTAAACAAGATGAAAAAGCTCCTTTATGAAACAAATCTCTCCGATATTCAGCAACCAGAAGGCTTCATTTGTATCAAGCAAAGCAATTATTTCATCTAATGGAGCGCAAACCTGTCTTCTCCTTTTTATTTCTCCAGTGCAAGATCCATGTAACAACAACGCATGTCAGAATGGTGCAACGTGTATCCCTGTTCCTGGGTCATGTTTTGAGTATTCATGTGAATGCCAGGGCTGCTATGAAGGACAATTCTGCCACTTACGTAAATCACTTTGAAATAGTACAATCTTTTATAATTCAAATGAGATTCGTGGTATTCTGTAGATTACATTCGTGGTGATTTCTGCCAACTGTCAGTCATCATTAGCTCTTTAAAATGTCGAATAGGTTTATCTTTCAACCTCTTTTCAGTGAATATGACTAAATTTGGGTTCCTGGGGTAGTACATACTCTACATCTTTTTTTATAAATATTTCACGGTGTTCATCACGACCTGATTATGGTAACCAACCAAAGTGCAGAGAGACATTGCATATAATGTGCTATGAAGCATAATTTATCAATTTATTATCATACTAATTAGAAATGCGAAGGAAACTATATCAAACTATTCTGGCGCTTATATGGTAATCAGTCGTCATAATTGAATTATTCAGCATGCATCATTTTGTGTTATCATTATCTGTTTTTAAGTAGTGTCAATGTCATCATTAATATCAAATGTGCTACGGGTCTATATCCCTAAATATATATGGTTTTATGTCTCTAGCTATTGATCCTTGCCAGAGCTTTCCCTGTCAGTTTGGTGGTATATGTAGCTTGGTTGCTGGGGAATGTAACAACTTTACATGCGAGTGTCAAGGCTGTTTTGCTGGACCCACATGCTCGGAACGTAAGTGGTCTTTGACATCATGAAGCTGAGTATTATCAATGTTATATTAAAAAAAAACCCAAATATATGCAAAATGAATTCACAGGTGTTGGCAAAGTCTTGCTGACTAAATACTTAAAACTGAATGCAAAATAGAGTATTATCAAAGAAAATGAATGATTTTAGTAGTTGCTTGGTAAGCCGTTTCAAAGATATTTTCATATAAACAGTATTATTAAAAGAAATAAAATGATTTTAGTCGTTGGTAAGCTGTGTAAGCTGTTTTAACGATATTTTCATAAAAAAAAGTTGTACAATGGATGCTATTTCATTAAAGAAAATCTATGACTGACTACCTTTCGTAATCAATATTGCTTTTTGAATAAAGAGAAGCGGAGCAAATGAAAATTATTAAACAATACCTAGCTTCATGTCCCCCCAAAATGGGGGCTTATTCCTATATTGTGTTACCGTCGTGCGACCTGAGATTTTATAATTAAGCGTTGACAATACTTGTTTATTACTGACAGTTGTCAACCCATGCCAGCCCAATCGCTGCCAGAATGGAGCCTTGTGTAGCAGGCTGTCATGCATTGATTATGAGTGTGCCTGCGTGGGATGCTACAATGGAACTAACTGTGAAAACTGTGAGTTATCCTTAAACCTGACCAATTTCATTCTATTAGAATATACATAATTTTGATTAATCTTGTATTACAGTTTTCATACGCTACAAAAAGTCAACATGATAAACAAACCAAAGTTATCCTTGCATCAGAATATTTTTTCGAAGTATGCTTAGAAACGGAATATCTGCCTATTACAGCTGGTGTTGAATATTGTATAATCTCTATGTGATCAAACATTATAAAGGATATTCCCGTTTTGAACTTGGATTAGAATTGTTTCTTGAAGTAATTATAGTGTCTACTCAGAGTCTGTATCGTTTTAGTATTTGATTTCCTAATGTTTACAATATTTGTGTATAAAGTTATTGACCAGTGCAGCCCAAACCCGTGTTCGAATGGAGGAGTCTGTTTACCCCTAGCTGGATCGTGTCAAGGATATACCTGCCAGTGTCAAGGGTGCTTCATAGGATCCAACTGTGAAATAGGTGAGTCAATCTCACCAAAGTGATTCTACCAGCTTCTGTGGATTTCCTCATCGTTGGGTGAATGAGCATCGCATTCATATTCGATTGATGTTCGTGTGTGATTAGTTCTTAGTTGGCATGCCTAAGATTTGTTTCAAGTAAATAGAAGTTTACTTCGGGGCAGATGTTCTGACCAATGGCGTAGCACGGGTTCAGTTTATAGGGGGATGCTAGGAGCGAACGACCAATGGGTTGATCAAGATAGTGTTAAGCGGTGCTACTGGTCATCCTCTCAAGTTCCCTTTTATCCATTTTGCCACCTTTCCCCTTCTTTCCTTCTTCATACATGGTATTTTTCTTGGTCACAGTTTTTTTTTTTTTTTTTTTTTTTTTTTTGGGGGGGGGGGGGGGGGCGGTTATCCCTCTTTCAAACTACAAATCTTATTTGGAATGGTTGAGAATGATCATTTTGGGTAATCCATTTTTTTGTTTTACTAAAATGGTCATAATACAAGCTGTGTCTAAGAAACTTTAATAAGTGCACAAATTCATTTCACCAGGTTGAAACAGAATCTTAAACTACATTCGACTTACTGCATAATGCATTTATTCCCATTTCTGCTAATAGCACTTACCCAGTGCGAGCCTAATCCTTGCTTCAATGGAGGTACATGTAGAAGTAATGGATCATCTTGTGCTGATTTCACTTGTGAGTGTGCAGGTTGTTACACTGGCACAAACTGCTTAACAGGTAGGTATGTCCATTCGGCAAAATTTGATATTCATTTTATTTCCTTCTCGTATCGCGCAAATAATGTTCAAACGCGCGTTCAAGGAGCCTTGGAAATTACTGATGTATTGTCCACGGATTTAACAAAGATAAGGGATTCATCTGTTTGTATCGGCTTCTAATTAGAAGAGAGTTTAAAAGATCCAGAATATTTTTTATTACATTGCATGCAATGTAGATTTTTTTTTTACATAAAATGTTTAATCTTTTTGGTATGATGGGAAGCAATATCGGGAATCTGAATGTAGAGCTTCCCATCATGAGGGAGAACAGAATCTTTCGATTCGATTTTATTCGTTAAGCTGCAAACACTTCTATGTTAAATGCTTAAGAGTGAAGAAATATTTATACCTTAAGAGGATTATCCATAAAAGTTGATAATGAGCGAGTTTTAAATGGTTCTTAATGTTCTCATACAACCATTTTTCACCCTTATGGTAATTGTAATTCTTTATTGAATTGTAATAAAATATTTTATTTTTCAGAGGTTCATGCGTGTCAGTCTGCTCCATGTGAGAATGGAGGTGTATGTCAGCTTGTACAAGATTCATGCTCTCAATACACGTGTAGCTGTCAGGGTTGTTTCACTGGGGAGAACTGTCAAACATGTGAGTAGGCTTGAGGAGATTCTGTAGGTTGACCGTTTCTGTGGAAAAAAAAGGTTGAAAGAAAGTGGACTTTCAATTAACAAAAGTTAGTTTTGTCAGGAGTATCAGTGACGATAAATTTTGTTGATTAAGAGGAGAAATTATTTGTATTACGAAAACGAAAAATAGAATTGTAAGAAGACTTTTAAAGACAGCATGCAGTATTCAGCATTTGGACCAAACCCAACTTCAGCTTCTCTCCTATGTTTATTTTAGGTGAAAGTTGTCAGTCGAAGAAAATATGCTCCGAATCCATCGGAAACAGTTTCCACCCCCCCCCCCCCCCCGTTCTGATTGTTGACCAATGAGTGCGTGGACTATTTCACAGCACCTGGGAATCTTTAAATACTTTTTTTTTTAAACTCTTCTTTTAAGTACTTGATCCCTGTGATACCAACCCCTGTGTGAATGGAGGATCGTGTATCAGAGAAGGAGGGACATCATGCAATGTCTCATCATGTATCTGTCCATCATGCTTTACCGGACCATTCTGCGAAATTGGTAACTAATATATCCACTGCTTTTTTTCAGACATAATTATGATCAGACCTTTCACGTATATGTAAACTTTGTCATAACTGTCTTATGATCTCATTCTATATCTGTTACATGCAGCTGATGTTGGCAGCAGTTTGACACTCCGCAATTGACGTAGAAAAAAAGCTTAATGCAAAATATCAATGATATGTCTTTGCCCTTGATGATTATGTGTAGTCTAATCTTGATATGTGCAATCTAATAAAATCCTGTCTGAATTTTCCTTTTCTTTTCATTGTAATACTGTGTGAACGTAATGTTTTATCTTGGAATTGATATTTCCTTTATTAATAGCGTTTCCTAAACAACAACAACAACAAACCTTTCGACTTCAAAAATCATTATTTATATTTAGATTACTCAAGCTGATTATCATTGATCTCTATCATCTCATTTGTATGATATCAGCGATCGACGCGTGTACAGATAATGGTAATCCTTGTGCAAATGGTGGTACATGTCAGCTTATGCAAGGATCCTGTACGTTGTTCGAATGTCAATGTTCCGGATGCTACACAGGGGCAACTTGTACTACATGTAAGTTGAGGCTTCGAATTTGCTACTGAGAACTAATTTTATTATAAAATAATGAACACTGGATGCTGGAAGAAGAAGTATTAAACACAGTGAATATAGAATACACCAGTCCATTGCAAATGTGATTTTTAGACCGAATATATCTGCAAAAGGTTACCAACCTTAAATAGAAAAATTTATGTCTTCTATAATCATTATGTTTCATCTTTATATCAATTATGATTCACTTTAAGGGACTGTTTGAGAGGCTCAACGTCATTAAACATTTCATAGAGTATTTGCGATGTGATCTCATAAATCATAAAGAAATGTTGTAGAAAATATTCATCATAATAATCTTAACAAAATCATACTTTCATTTGACTTACTACATTTATGGCTCAAAGGTATTATTATCTATTCATGTTTCACTTGCAGTGTTGGATCCTTGTCAGAACAATCCTTGTTTCAATGGCGGTCAGTGTCAGCAGGTTTCTTGTACAGATTTTTCGTGTGACTGTGTAGGATGCTGGACTGGGGACAGGTGTATCACGTGTAAGTACATGCGAGCAGATTTATCATGTACTCTGTGTAAAGTTAGGCCTCAAAGGTTATTATCAAATACGTATTTCCTAAATTCAAAAGAATCTCGAGACTGCCACTGTGATGTATGATGTGCCAAAGGATACAGGACGTATTTATGACCGACCAAATGTCGACTAAAGCGGGGAGATAGATAGGTACTATGCCAGCTTCTACCCGAAGCATATAGAAGAGTAATCCGCAAGAATCTCCAACCCTGGAGGAAACAGAATGATGTACCTTGAAGAACAAGAAGACTCTGGTGTGCGTTTCATGCTTGTGCCTCTCCACTTACTTTTGTTCCTCTGTTTACTAGAAACTCTTGTTAAATTCCCAGTTATTTACCCGACTAATTTCCCCCGTGAACTCTTATTTCTTATAGTTATGGATCAATGTAATCCCAACCCATGTGCCAATGGAGGTGTTTGTAGTAGACTGGCTGGATCCTGCACCAACTTCGCTTGTACCTGTCCGTTCTGTTACACAGGAGATAACTGTCAAACATGTAAGCATATTTCTATTATGTAGCCTTTTTCAGATATTGGAAGTTCCTCGACTCCCCAAGGTGCTGGATTGAAAAATCCCTTATACTAGTAGTTTTACGTAGCTGTCGTATTTCATTAGGTAGCTTTTAAAATATCACAAAAGATTCGTATTAGCAGTAGGTAAATGTCTTGTTATAGTTTGCCAATTTATCGATTAATATATATATATATATATATATATATATATATATATATATATTTTTTTTTTTTTTTTTTTTTTTTAAAAACCAAATAACGAAATAGATCTCTGTACTACTATTATCTTTTACATCTGTATTCTCATTAGGCAGTTGTCATGGCTCTCGCGGTAAGATATTATCTATCGGCTTTTTTCCTTCAACCTAATTATACTTGTATTGGATATTGCTAAGTTAACTTGTTATTTTTTGCAGTTTTATTACCCATTCTGATTCATCAGCGAACTTACGAATCTATGCTCAGGACTTGCTATATCTCATATATTACAGGGAGGGATCCATGCAACAGTTCTCCATGCATGAATGGTGGACAGTGTTTATCAACTCAGGCGTCTTGTACCTCTTACCAATGTCAGTGCTCAGGATGTTATACCGGAGCGAGATGTGAAATAGGTGAATAAAAAAAAAATTAAAAAAAAAGATGGATAGGTATTTGCTCTTTTTTTCCGAAAATGTTGTGTACCACAGCCATTCAAATTTTCTTTCACGTGTATTATTTATCTCACCCACTTTGATTTATTGATTGTCTTTTGCTCTATGATATGAAATGAATATTGAAAGATAAGCTTATAATGTACAACCAGAGGTGTACAACCAACACAGCTACTTCAGCGCTGCCCTCCTTCGATAAAACAAGTAATAGCCGATGGTTGCATTCATTTCTACAGTTGTGAACCTAAGATTGTATTAAAAGTTTGCTAGGTATTAATAATATGTTAAAAGGAGTATACATCTTCACGTCGTAGTAATGTATCCATCGTCTGATAATGCTTGGGGTGGAGGTACATTGTTTCCAGTTTTCTTATATGTAGATTCATTTTGCCAATAAAAATAACTAAGATCGTTGTTTTCCTTCTTATATCATACCTTGTTATCGATCAGAACAAAACGCCTGTGCGAACCATCAATGTCAAAACGGAGGTAGCTGTGATGTGTCGAATGTCAATTCCTGTTTTGACTACACATGCCAGTGTCCTGACTGCTACTCTGGTGCCTTCTGTGAAGTTTGTAAGTCAAGGAACTTACATAATGTTTAAGAGTAAGATCGCCTGTTCACGACTCGAACTAATCACTTTGGCACAAGCTTGATATTTTGAAGCCTAGATTCATGTTTGCAATAAAAGAAAAGACTTCTAGGATGTTTCTGGTCCATTCCGTTTAACTTCAAAACAGGGCTATACAGATATTGATGGAAACCTTGACGGAGGGTAGGGAAGTAGAAATATATCTGGGATTATCTGTGTGACTGGTACCATATCAAGATGTATTGTTCGCTTTGGGTACTTATCTGGCAACCTTCACTCTATGCTAGTTTCGCCACCAGGGACGGTTTTTCATCCAAAATATATCTAGTCCCTTTTTTTAGTCAAACTGGAACTTATTACTTCATTGATTAAACATATCGAAATCCGAATAGGCAGTCATAAGAACAGACGCAGTGTAGAGAAAATGCAGTTAAGCAAGAAAATGTATTTTTCGTCTCAGTTTTTAATCCCTGCAGTAGTTTTCCTTGTCAGTTTGGAGGGACGTGTTCAATAGTGAGTGGACAGTGTGATCAGTACCAGTGTAACTGTACAGACTGCTACCAAGGACAAAACTGTGAAATATGTAAGTAAAGTAACACCGCTTTGGAAAAATGATTACTTACTACCTGAGGTAAGCTTTATTTTATTCAGCTACGTTTCTGGTAGAGGCGACTACATGCGACAAACTTTTCGTATCAGTAAATGACCAGTGTTGCTTTGAGCAGTGAACGGTAGGCAGAAAGATTTACTTTACTGCTTAATCACATAGTTGAAACATCCACAGGATCAGCATCCTTTGATATAATGGCTGCTATGTGGATGCAATGAAATATTTTGTGTTAGATCTTGACGACTATGAATCGTCTTATAGAAGTTGAGATTTCATCCTGCATAATTTACCTAAATAACTCTAAATGCAGGTTCTTGCTATTAACCCATTCGTGATAGGAATTATTTAAAGCCTAATCTGATCAGATTTTATTCTTCAAATTGGCAACACCAACATTTTTATTTTATTGCTACATTTTCTTTATAAAACGTCATGTATCCGAAATGAATTGACAGAAATTATGATGAGAAGTAAAAAAAATTGCCAATTTGCAGGGGGAAACGGTGATTTTAAACTTTCTATCACATTGCCATTTTAAGGATTTTAATGCTTATTTTCCTTAAAAAAATTTTCAGCATCAAACAATGAATATTGATGCAACCAAAATGGGCACAGTTTGTGTAGAATTTTTTGCTCTTTCTGCTCATGTATTTGGTATGATTTTCAGGGTTTTGCATTAAAAGATATTAGGCCAAACCACAAAATGTGGACCTCTGTCATGAATGGGTTAAATAAGAGCCTACATTGAATAAGAACCTGCATGTTCTTGAGGAAGTGTGCTTAATACACTTTGAATGAAATGTTTTCAACATGGTACTCTGCCGCTTTCATATATCATTCAGTAGACATGAACATTTTTTCTCTATTCATGCTTGTTTCAGTCCAGGATCAGTGTAATCCTAACCCTTGCCTGAACAATGGTTTCTGCATTCCTACTTCTGGATCATGCACTGATTATACATGCCAGTGTCAACCTTGCTATGTCGGCGACCAATGTCAGACAAGTAAGTGTTTATTTGTATAGAAGGCATTAATTCGTGAATTTCATAGCACCAACACAATAGCGTACCAGACGATGGTCTGTATTTACAGTGAAGATGAAATTTTTTTAAGTATCTTTTTTAATAAGTTTCAGACATGTGTGTTATATTAATAATAATAACTTAGGAAAAATAGGATATTTAGGATCCTTAAAAGCGTTAAGTACCATAGCATGTACAAATACAAATAATTATATGAGAAAAAATAGAAATTTACTATCTCCCAAGAACGAGATCACATAGAAATATTTCAGCTGCTCCCATATGAAATATTCATCTCTCTTTTTAAACATAGATCAATCTTAATCACTGACAGATATCCATTTATTCTAATATGATAGCGGAAATGTTTGGTTGAATCATGGTTGGAACAGAGGTGAATGTCTCAATGAAATAACCATCGACACCGGAGACTGATCCAACTTGACAGACATTAGATTTATAGAAGCTAGAGAGAATTGTATCATACCATGCACATGAAAGTAGCATCCTGAGGTCATAAATATGTCACGAATTACCGATATGTGCCTAAGCCTGCCTTGCCAAGATGGATTTTATATCTGTTTCCAACGTACAGGATTAGACCAGTGTTCTCCCAACCCGTGTATGAATGGAGGAACTTGTGATGCAGTAGGGAGCCGATGTTTAGATATCATCTGCAGGTGCCCACCTTGTTATGTCGGTGATCGCTGTCAGACAGGTATGAGTCATATTCATGTTCTGAAGTAGATAAACACCTTGAATTTACTGTACCATGATAAGGTTATTGTCACTGCAGGAAATCTTACGAGGTTTCTGTGTTTCAAAATGTTTGTCTTCACTGAATCAAGAATGTTTCATTACCTGTAGGAATTGACCAGTGTTCACCTAACCCATGTCGTAATGGCGGAGTATGTCGACCTGTAAATGGTTCTTGTATCGCCTACACCTGTGACTGCCCCGGATGCTATACTGGGAGGTTGTGCGAGACTTGTAAGTTTATGTTTCTTCTCGTGGATTTACCGAATACAGTTTGAATTGTACTCACGCTGCGCTACAAAAAGCGTCCTCTAAAAGTACTAGTCGGTTTGGCAGTCCTATTTAACCAAAAGTGTAACCTAGAAAAGTTCTTTCCGTTGAAGTTTTTTGGCTGATTTATGATCCTATGTGGTCTATGAACATTTTCAGCTTGGTTGCCCAAACAGCAACTTTGAGTAATTTGCATAATTTGCATAAATCTGTATACATAAAGGGTATACAGTGCAAAGACAACTTACACAGCATGTTCAAACTGAACTACGTGCTAATTGTGTATGTGCGCTGATACGGAACTCTAATAGTGTTGCCCATCTTGTGAATTCAACCTTTGATAAAACGAAACGACCTCAATACACACAATTAGATATGGATGCACATCCAGTTAGGGGTTTGTCGGACATGGAAATCATTTCAATGTTATTCTCACAATTATACATCGCGCTTTTGTTGTAAGAATCATGTTAATATCTACTTGCTTATCCGTGAACAACTGTGAGTGTACTTTTTTACACCTAGAATGAGAGTAGGCCTGCTCCTTATGAACCGATATTAATGTTCGCCAGCAGGTTGGCAGCCTTCTTGTATTGTTTTAATTCCTTTTGTGGTACATCTTCGTGTAGTGTTAGCCGTATGGATTAAATCAACGTTATTTGAACACCCTTACACCACAAGTATGTTTCCAATTCACTTGTACATTTAAAAAAAAAATTATAGATAAGATACGATTGTTGCAATCATAAAGGGCGCATAATGAAATGTATCTATTCAATTATAAGACTTTGAATTTTTTTGAAATGCTAGAGCCCAAATATTTTCAACCACTGAAATGTGATTCTGTGCGACGGTGAACGCTATTGACGTGCGACTAGAATATGGCTGCAGTAAACTTTTTTTATTCAAAGATATGCCTACTGATGAAGAATATACCGCTGCTAGTACTATTCATATTGAATGTAAGACTACGTTTTCAATCATTTATAGATAATGAAGGGGGCCCACCTCAAATGCTTACTACCAGCATACAACGTACCGTATATACACATCCCCCCGAACAAGCACCTTTCTCCCCCTTATACATATTAATTCATATATAAGAAGTTTAGATTTTTTGAATTAAGACAATACTCTTATCAAAAACTGATTCCCATCTTCTCTCATCATTAGTACTGAAACGTGATTATTTGTTCACCGCTTCTAGCATGCTAGGATGGCGTGAGAGACTCAGGAGACCGGGCATGGCAATGGGAGGGTTATGAATGGCATACTGGTAAATTTGGCGATAGGGCCGACACCCTTTGCCCCCAAATTAGCTATTCAGTTTCACAACTTCGCCCACGCGATCGAAGCGAGTGCGCAATTTTTTTTACAATTTTGGCGGTGAAAATGTACATAAATTTCATATTCCGGCATTGCCCCCCCCCAAAAAAAAAAAAAAAAAAAAAAAAAATACGAGCGCCCTTATGCCAATATATATCGTCGTCGGTCTTACGAACCGGCGAATAGCCCATCCTCACGGAAAAACACAGTTCAGAGAAAAACGCGTTTAAAGTTTTGCACCTTTTTGAGCGGTGAATTCATATGCTTATAATCGTGTTTTTCTAGCAATTTTGCAGAGTAAAAGAGTTTACATACTGTATTTTAATTGTCATCTTTGTATTAAGCACCACATATAAAGAAAACTCAAATTATAAGCTCACAAACCTATTCGCCGGTTCGTAAGAACGAAAAAATCGCACACCCGGTCAGAAATACAGACTATTCGCCGGTTCGTAAGAACGAAAGGCTTGTGCCCGCGGTCAGAACATACCTTATTCGCCGCCTATTCGCCGATTCGTAAGACCTAACAGTGCTATTCGCCGTTCACCTTCCAAATATGGTTGCGCGTATGTATGCATGCGCGTATGTGGGTCAACAAACTTTAAAAGCTGACAAGGGATAATGCGTGTAAAGCAACTGTAAGGGGGCTATTCGCCGGTTCGTAAGACCGGCAAGTGCTATTTGCCGGTCACCCAAAAATATAAAAAACAGGATTTCTCTAAAAATAAACGAAATTGAGCGATGAAATTTTTCCACTCGATAGATTCTGACATATACTATCCAAATATGCAAAAAAGTGAAAACTGATTTTTGGACCCAATTTTGGCTATTCGCCGGTTCGTAAGACCGACGACAATATGAGGATACTGAGGAGGGGGGGGGGGGCAAAATAATCCCCCGAATAAAGCAAGCATCTGCCCTCTTTAATAGATGATAGACAGAATTTCTAAATACTGAGAAACGTTGCTTCTAATTACAATGCGAGGGAGCGTAGCGACCGAGTAAGATTTACTTTAAGTAAGATTTTTTAATGTTGAAAGTTTGCATTTTAGAGCACATAATCATGTCAATATGCTCATTTTACATGGTGTATATGATCCGAAAAATTCTTTTTTTTCCTTTCCGAGGGGGGCCCTTTTGGGGGCAAAATCGATTTTTGCCCCCCAATTGCCCTCCAATTGCCCCCCCCCTGCCCCCCCCCCCTTCCGGCGCTTATGCCCGTGTCGTATTATCAAAGGTTGAATTCACAAAATGGACAACGCTAGTAAAGTTCCGTATCACCGCACATACACAATTAGTACGTAGTTCAGGTTACACATTCTGTGTAAGTTGTCTTTGGTGGCATATCCTGTATCCATATAGATTTATGCAAATTATGCAAATTGCTCAAAGTTGCTGTTTGGGCAACCAAGCTGAAAAATATGTTCATAAATCACATAGGAACCTAAATCAATGAAAAAACTTCAACAGAAAGAACTTTTCTAGGTTTGTAAATTGTCAAACCGACTATACTGTGGGCAACTGATGAATAGTCTATTTCCATCCTGTCGATATGTGATCATTTTCAATTGTTTTAATATTCTAATGAATAATAATCAATCTCGACCAATCTGAAGGAAAGCTCTGAAATAGCAATGACGAGCAGGTTGTTTCGCTGTACTGTCACTTCAGTCAAATAGCATCAGTTTTTGTTTTTTTGTTTTTCTTTACTGCAAAACGATATACACTTTGTCTACTTCCACTATTACACTCATCCTCGGTTCAAAAGAGGAAAAAATTATTAAAACTTTGCCGATATTATAAACATCTTTCGTTTTCATAATATTTTCCATTTCCCTTTTTACTCTGTTTTCAGTATTAATGCCGTGTTCTAGTCGGCCATGTTTAAATGGTGGTTCGTGCTCTGCTATGACTGGTTCATGCACTCAGCATCAATGTACGTGTACGAGTTGCTACAGAGGGCAGAACTGTGAACAATGTAAGAACCGTCTTTCATTTTGTCTTTGAACATCTAATCGTTGTAGATTTTTCTAATATTTTATACTCAAAGGTAATTATAACCAGCTTAAGAATATCTTCTTTTAACTGAAATTATTTCTGATACAACTTAGCATTTGCTTTTCGATTACACACAAACACACACACAAAAGATGATGTGTTCAAAAGTAAAGACTTGCTTCTTAAATATGCATGCCTTATACTATAATTTTCACGGATTAGAAGAGAGTAAAAAAAAAAGTGTATTATAGTGTCTTTTTAATGCTACCATATTCTTGCATTTTTGAAGAATGTTATTAAGTACTATATTGTGACTTTTGCATTTACAGAATTGTCTCTTTCTTTCAGTAAATATTTTGAGATTTTTCTGTGGACCGTTCTTCATCTTCTGGATACTTCAACCAGGCTCTTAGAATTCATTCAGAAAAGTCTGGAAAGAAGGTGATTTAAAAACAAATCAATCTCACAAATTCTAATCGGTTTTTTGTTCATAATATCGCCCTGCATGCAGTTATTGATGCCTGTGAGACAAACCAATGTCAGAATGGTGCTGTGTGTGAAGCTGTTCCAGGGTCTTGTTTGGACTACTCCTGCCAGTGTCAGGGATGCTTCAGAGGACAATTCTGTGAACAAAGTAGGTCATAAAGTACATTTGGAAAACGCAATGTAAAAATATTTATTAGACGAATGCATGAATTATGCTTGATAAATATTTCTACTTATTCTGTAGCCTGATATTTTTCATGGGTCATTCCCAATTTTCAGATTATAATAATAATAATACTACAGTGCTTATATAGCGCATATCACTACCGCAGTGTCTCTATGCGCTTCAAATCTGTCTGTTACTGTAGTGTTCTTCACAGTTTAAGTAAGTGTGATAGTTTGAGTTTGATCTTTTTCTGTAATACTTTTTCTCGACTACACAAAAGAAAGAGAAATAGCCTAAAAAAAAAAAATAGCCTAAAAAGTAATGTTGAAAATTATTGAGATGTTAAAGATTAAAGATCAAATTAGAGAGATATCTTGAGAGCATAGAATATGTCGAAATATCTTTATAAGATATAAGGAAAGGAAGTGTTTTATTAAATTATTTTTGCATCCCCTAAGAAAGATTACCACATTTTTAAAAGTCTATTCATCTTCCGTACAGTAATTGACCCATGTGAGAATAACTTGTGTCTGAATGGCGCCCTGTGCGTTCCCACTGCCGGGTTCTGTGATCAGTATACATGTAGCTGTACAGGATGTTTTACCGGGCAGTTCTGTCAAACATGTAAGTCTTAGCTCATTCTGTAAATATATTCGTTCATCATTCGTTATTATCATCATTGTGCCAATTTTTATTGTTAGTGTTTTTCTTCTTTTTATTTTTTTTTTCTCCTCATAATTATTGTTGCTATTCTCATTATTATAATCATTAATATTATTATTATTTTTATAACTGTTATCAATTTCATTATTATTACTGTTGATATGACTATTATTACTATTATTATTTTTATTATTATTATTATTATTATTATTATCATTATTATTATTATTATTATTATTGTTATTATTATTATTATTATTAATTATTATTATATCAATATCATTTTTGTTATCATCATAGTCATTGTCATAATTTCCATTATTTTCTTTCAGTATTGGATCCATGTCAAGCGCTTCCTTGCTTGAATGGTGCTACATGCACGGCGTTGGACTGCTCTTCTCGCCAGTGCCAATGTACTGAGTGCTTTCAAGGGGCGAATTGCGAAATGAGTGAGTATATATATATAAATATTTTAATTTATCACTGTCTAGACTTTTGCTTGAGTTGTTTTCATCATAACTGTTTTTATTTCAAGAATTTTGAGTCAAGAATTTATGTTAAAAGTAGTACATACTGAAATGAGGAATGATATTCAAGAACGCCCTTTTTAAAGATATAACTTAGCCGGCGTCTGCTAACAAAGATGGAATTTCAGGGGCCTGTTTCTCGAAACCGTCATAAGTCGAAGTTCGTGGACATCCCATTGAATGCGTGTTGATTCTACAACACGTATCCCTATGGGTTGTTTTACTAACCTCTTTTCTTTCATTTCTTTTTCATTTGTATGCTGAAGATCGTTAACTGGATTTTACACTAGAACTTGTAGGAAGTGAATTCTTTTAAAACCTTTCCCATGGAGTTCACCACCATTTGCATATATGATTTCTCTCCCTCATTTCTTGAACCACTTCTATGTGTCAAAGTTTCTTCATTGTTAATTTTGCCTTTAGGAGTAAATCCCTGTGAAGGACAGCCCTGTTTAAATGGAGGGATCTGCTTCGTATCAGCCGGCTCCTGCAATGACTTTATATGCCAATGTCCTAGCTGTTTTACAGGGAATACTTGTGAGACAGGTAAGGTAACATTTCTTCACTTCCATATGTTGGTACATATTCGTACACCTGAGATTACTTAATCCATTCTTGTTGCATGTCCTTCCTAACACGTCATTGTGAGTTGTTAGCACTATTTCTGCTTGTGACCCATACACAGGCCCCAAAATACTATATTATTTTCAGTGGACATTACATGATATTATTTGCATTTTATACCATTAAAAAATATTTTCATTCAATTTTCCCTGAAAACTATTTTTAATTATTTCATTTGTAGTATCTATACGAAAAAGTAAATGACATTCACCTGGATTCCTTAAAAGTAAAAAAAAAAATCGTTTTGGTGAACGGTTGCTGTACAGGAAAGCGTTGCCACAGTAAAGCTGGGCGTCTTTTTGTAGCTTTTTTCCTGCCAGTTTCATAGTTAAAGACGGTTATTGACAAGCAAGGATTGGATTATACTCTTAACACATCGGCAAATTTGATGCATTTATCACCCATCAGAGCTGGATCCATGTTCACCAAATCCTTGTGAAGCTGGTGGTGCATGCCAGCCAGTTCCTGGGAATTGTCAGCTTTACACATGTAGCTGTCCAAGCTGCTTCGTTGGACAAGACTGCCAAACAGGTATGGTAATTTAATGTACATTTCATCTTTCAGAATCTGATATGTCACCTGTTTATTTTGAAATCATTACAGGACATCGTCAAGTAGTAAATTGGTTATTTCTGTAGATGATTTTGTCCAGAATATCGGAGCTTTTCAGAATTAATGGCCCCTTCTGCTAGCTGATTCTGCCTGTGGAAAATGAAGATATAATACATGTAATATCATTATCAAAAATATAGGTATACGGTATCGCTGACTCATCAATCATCATAAAAGACGCATATATGATTTTCATCTTTCATTCCTGTAGCTGTTGATCTTTGCACAACCGCCAACACTTGTCAGAATGGAGCCACTTGTCAACAGAATGCAGATTGCAATGGAATTCAGTGTTTTTGTGGACCTTGTCATACAGGACAACTTTGTGAAACAGGTAGGGGAAAAATTTTCGCAACACAGTGTTTGCTTATAATTTGCATTTTGATTATTCTGCATTAATCTAAGAAGGCGACTTTTCTTAGCATCATTGTCTTCATTATCCATGAATGCATTGGCACAAAAATCACACTGTTATTACACAATTTTGTATTCATTTTTCTGCGACGTCTGCAGATAATTTTGAATGCGGTAGCGTGATGGTCTTGAACCAAATTTGCTAACAAGTGTAGAAGAAAGCACTTAGATTTCAGTGCTTGGTTAAGCTGTTTGTCAAAGTTTCAGATGACGACGGCATCGTTTACAGCAGAAGAAAACAAGGGCTAAAACGACTGTTGCCTTGTGTCAGCAGTAAAGCAAACCTAAGACATTCTCACCATCCATTACTGTTTCTTTTTATTTTGCCGTAGCTATTGACTTCTGTGCTTCAAATCCCTGTCAGAACGGTGGATTCTGCATCAATGGTTGCCCATCATTCTCTTGTATCTGTACTCAATGCTGGGATGGAGACAACTGTGAAATAGGTTAGATATTTCATCTGTGACATCTATGTTTTCTTTGCAACTTATCAATTAAATGAATTCCTTCTTTCTTCAACATGACACCAATGATGGTGCCTGTGCAATAAGGGCATGCAGTAGACCAAACCAGTTGTGCGGAATCCGTCCCCCAAATAAAAACTCAACAGCAAAATTTGAAAGGAAGTAATACAAACTGAGAAAAAAACATACAGCTAATTTTTTTTTTCTGATTCTCACCGTTGAAAATGGCACATTTCGAAACGCAGGACAGGATTTTTGCATGTGGTTGTTCAATTTGATTTTTTTTATTTCTCCTAAAGCACAAAGAAAGTATCAAAAGGTTGCCTTCGAAAACTGTTTAGATAGCGTAGGATGGACAATAATGGAAAAAAATCCGGGTGATTACCTTTTAGACATCCATACATCATAGATAGTACCCAATATCATGGTTCGTGATTTATTCAAAACTGTTCCGTTATTCTTTAAAGGATTATTCATTTGTCTTTCACAGCTGTTGATTCATGCAGCAGCAACCCGTGCCAGAATGGAGGGACATGTAATAATATTTGTAATTCATACAGCTGTTCATGCCCTTCCTGCTACACAGGCATCCAATGTGAAATTAGTAAGTATTGTGTCATTAAGTTTAATAAGCCTAAAGGAAATACATTCACTTATTACACAAACTTATGGGAAAACCGTGTTGACGTGTTCAACACAACTACACTTTTGGGTGTTCTTCCTGTGTGAAGGTGTAGTTTGTAGAGAACAAATTTAGTGGCCATGTGCATTTTTCGTACTATAGTTGATTGGAGATGTACAAACACTAGCAAGAAAACGCCTTCAAATTGCAGAAGCAAGTAAGATAAGGTTTGAAAATACGACAATAAGGATGATTTATCTATCACACCTACTACTGCTTAAAAGACTTTGGCATGTGGTGCTTTAATAACGGCATTCATGCTTTTCCCTTTTCTCTGTAGTGAGAGATCCATGTGCAGGTGTGCAATGTTTTAATGGAGGGACATGCCTTCAATCAGATGACTGTCTATCAGTGATATGTCTCTGCCCAAGATGTGTGACCGGTGATAGGTGTATGACAAGTAAGATCAAAGAAACTCAACAGTTGTGGTTTTTCATATACCGATGTATCTAATGAACATCATCCATTTGTACATTTCAACTGTTGGGGGTTAAATAGATATTTAAGTAGGCTAGAAAGATCTGGCTTTGTACACCAGACATACATCATTTCATTCTTTTTCTATGATTTTTATAAAAAGATCCTACTTTTTGTAACTTATTCAGATAAGGTTTTCATACGGAAAGATATTTTTCAACCATCCTCTTAACCTTAGATTAAGCATATAGAAAGCAGATAAAAATTTGCAGGTTAAGATTATGATAAGATGAAAACACTAAGATTACAAATGAGTGAAATCGAAAAATTGGATATGAGTTTGTAGAATATACCAATTGACCAATGAATTTTACAATAACTCACTCGTTGCTCGTTTTGTCTTTTTTTTTTAAAGGAATAAACCCTTGTCTTACTAACCCATGTGCTAATGGAGGGACATGTATACAGGATCCTAATGACTGCAACCAGTATACCTGCCAATGCAATGGATGCTTCCAGGGTGACAACTGTATTCAAGGCAAGTCACATATATCATGGCCTTTAAAGTCTGAATGGAGATTAATGTCTTTCAAAAATTTATTTTAGCGAATCTTGTAGAAGGTAGAACATTCGTTTCACTTCTTCCATAGTGATCGAGTTGAAAACTTTTGTCATGATTTCATTTGACATTGTTTATGTAAAACACTGTAAAATGTAATAATTACTCATTTCTATGCCGATCAGTAACCTCAGTTATCATTTACTCCAGCATGTTGGTCGAAGAATCCCCTCCTGAAGGAGTAGTCCAGTAACTGTACCAACCAAATCATTTTTTATATTAATAGAACGTAAACTTTAACAGGGAAGTAATTTGGAGTCATAATTTGGTTTATTCAATTCCCTTGCAGTTATTGACCAGTGCTTACCAAATCCATGTCAAAACTCTGGAATCTGCGTTAGAACTCAAGGATCCTGCACTGAATTCACCTGTTTCTGTCAACCGTGTTTTGAAGGCGCAGTTTGTGATCAAGGTATGTTGCATGTACTTCTAACTTCTTTTCTCTTTTGTTGCGGTCATAGTAAAGGTCAAACTTTTAATGATCACACATTCATGTTCTTAAGGAGGTGCATTTTATTCATTGCTTATTCTTCAACCGAATGTTAAAGACAGAAATAACAGAAACTGGAGAAACTACCGTTAAAGGTCGAAGATTTTGCTTATGAGAAAATATTTCATGAGCTGCACCTTCTTGAATCGACCTCTGGTTGTGAAGGGAATAGAATACGGTAGATCTTGATCTAATCATTGTAAATTTCTCGTGGTTGGAAGGGAAGTTCGGCAATCCGGCAGTTTCCATATCCTTGATATCACACCTTTTCATTTCTTCTGTTTCCAAACAAAAGTGTCTTATCAAGGAAATCTGATTTTTTTTCTGTTGGGGGTACTTTTAAACTTGTTTGCTTGCATTTTATCCAAAACAGCGAAAGATCCCTGTGCTTCTGATCCCTGTCTGAATGGAGGGACGTGTAATAGAGTAGCTGGGTCATGTTTGGCTTACACGTGCGACTGTCCAGGTTGTTATGTCGGCAGCCGATGCGAAACATGTAAGTGTATAAGTGATCATTAAAGATTATGACATTGTTATAGGTTAGATGTAAAATTGAAATCCCGATTTCTCAACTTTATGAAGTTATCCTGGCCTTAATGTCAAAACACACACAAATAAGCCCGAAGATTTACCCTTTTAAACATGTATATTTTTTAATGTTGTAAATATATTAAACATGTAAACATGATTTATCCAGCCTTTGCTGCTTTTCATGTGAAATGTCTAATGTATCAAGCATGTTTATTCCGAATAAAACCATTTTGAATTGAATTGAATTGAAAAAAGATGCTTCAGAGATTCCTCATTAAATCTATGCTGTATCTAGAAGCTGTTTCTAGTAATGTTCTACACTATTGTACGTAATCCATTGATGATTAGTTTACTTGTCTCATTGTATTTAGTACAAAATCCATGCGAGAATAACCCTTGTGCCAACGGAGGTACTTGCATTCAGACACCAGGATCCTGCAGTAGTTTCCAATGTCTCTGCACTGAATGCTTTACAGGAGCTCTTTGTTCGTCCAGTAAGTGTTCCTATCTATTTTATTGTGGAAAAAAACTTTGACCTATGGGTCGTTACTGTTCAGTTCTCGTAATAGAAAATGTATCGCAGGAGCCTTTCTGTTTTGTTAGTGTTTTTTTTTACATTAATTTAATTATGTATTAATGCCTTGCTTTCATTTTTATAATTTTTTTTTCATTTTCATGACGTCAATAGATTCAATTCTGATATTCTGAAAATTCTTCTTTTTCGTATACTGTTGGTCTACTTGCACTAAAAGTATCTATAAAGAGGGCTGTGTTTGGGAATGTGTTATTCATCGTATATAAACGTTTCTTTCTTATTTATCTTAATGCAAACCAAAGTGAAGATATAAATTGTAATATACTGATCACTGAATCAAAGTTACAGTTTAACCTAGCTAGAGCATATTAATTCATATCACATTCACCAGTTTGAATCTAATGTCCTCTTTCAGCTATCAATGTATGCAGTAGTTTCCCGTGCATGAACGGTGGCGTATGCTTCCAAGCTGGTAACTCCTGTCGAGACTATGTGTGCCAATGTCAGGGGTGCTTCACTGGATCACAGTGTGAGAATAGTGAGTCCATTATTCGTCCTTGCTCATTCCCTTCATAACCAAAGGCCTGTATTTTGGCTTTATTTGACTGGTTGATATGACGGATAAAATGAACATGATATGGATCAGCTCCATGACCACTGAATTGAAATTTACTAATTACTTATTAGTCCGATTGCTTTGAAATAGCAATTTAAATGTTCTTTTTAACAGTTTAATCTCGGTAATCCTGAAGTAGTTTAAAAAATTTTGTCATGTATTAATAGTGTATGATGGAATTCGAATAAAGTATAGTGTCTGCCAGGTCTAGTGCCCTCAGATTGATAACGATTTATTTTATCCTGTGAAAAAAAAAACTTTGATTGCTCGAAAAACAAAAGTAGATGATTATGTTACAACTGCAAAGATTTTACCTAACCAGTAAGTGGTTTAATATCCCTTCAAAATGTGTATTTTTCTTTGATAGCTATCAATCCTTGTAGCAGTAGCCCGTGTGGATTAGGCGGGTTGTGTTCTCGGAGCAGTGTGGATTGCAACCAGTATACCTGCATGTGTACAGGATGTAACCAGGGAACGAATTGTGAAACTGGTAGGTGTTGGTTAGATGCATAAGCAGCGGAAAATAGATCATTGGCACAGGTTATTAATCACTATTCTTATAAGAGCTAATCGCATGCTACTTAAGTTACCAAGGTCCTATTTAGGAATTTAATTTCAGTAGGAAGATTGTGATGGAAGAGAGTTCAGTCCGAGGCATTGATCCATCTTGAGATTTAAAGAGGATTGAACGAATTTAATAAACTGAGTTAATTGTTTCATGTTTATCCTTGATAGATTAGAATTTTTAAAAAAATATGTTTATGTTCTGTCGGTATACTACCGATTACCGGCTACTCTGTTGTTGTTTTTTTTTGTAAACATGTGAGGATGATTGAAGACTGCAACAATAACTCTGAATTACTTTACATTTGTCTTGTTTTACATAGTTTCACAGCCATGCAGTCCTAGTCCTTGTCTAAACGGCGGATTGTGTACTCAGCTTGGATGCAATGACTACCTATGTCAGTGTGATGGGTGTTGGACTGGAGGCAATTGTGATACACGTAAGATTGCCATTCATTCTGATGCAATTCAAATAGAATAAATTAACAAAAAAACTTGATAGGGTCATTGGGGTCAGTTGTATCAACCAACCCATTCCTGTTTCCTCACATTAGCTGCTTGAAAAGGCCATAGGATTTGACATCCATTTTAAAACACAGAGAAGGTTTTTTTTCAATACTTCAGTTCGTTAAGAAATGCTATGTCCATAACAATGTCGAAAAACTTTCATTGACTACTTGTAGTTGAGATTTATGAATGTCTTTGTATTTTTTCCAATAGCTGTGGCTCTTTGCCTCACGCAAAACTTCTGCCAAAATGGAGGGACCTGTTTCCAGAATGAAGATTGTTCGACCACACTATGTGTTTGTGGCCCCTGTCACACCGGGACCAACTGTGAACTTGGTTGGTTTTTCATTATTAAACCATAAAATTCCTTTGAAAAATCTCATAATGCTGTGGATAGACCTAATGCTTTGTTCATGAATACAATGAGACATATCATAAGATTTTAGAATGTCAAAGAAATTAAACGGATTAGATTTACTTATTTTTTCGACTATCTGAGAATATTTAAATGAAAAGATATTTGGAGGGGTTAGTTAAGGAAGAATCCAAATATCATATGATGGAAATTCATATATTTCACATCTTTTAGTCTCATGATACACTGTGAAATGGAGACTCCATGAAAATATTAAACAATCCTATGGGGTGTTGCAAGAAAGTTGCAATCGATTGCAAATAATTGCTTATTTTGAAACAACCATTCTGATTGGCTCAGGGTCTGCCCTTTTAAGAAGACATGTATGCAACAATGATTTTGAATGGCCAGTGACAATCAGTTGCAACTTGCAATCGATTGCAACTTTCTTGCAACACCCCCCTAGACTTTGTTCTGATCCTAATGACAATTTTCTGAAAGCCATTATTAGAAGGATAAACAAAAACAATTTTGTGTCATTATCTTGACAGGTTTTCAGGTGTATATGTATATTTACTTTCAGAACTTGACATGTGTGCTGTGGCTGGTAATCCCTGTCAGAATGGAGGGATTTGTCAGAGTAACTGTCCTTCCTACTCGTGTATTTGCAACCAATGCTGGACAGGACAAGACTGTTCAATTTGTAAGACTTCATATGGCGTTGTTTCATTATTTGTTTTATCAAATGATATAAGCATCATTCTTTTTCCGTCTGTACTGAAATCATTTGCACAAACTTTTAACTTCAGTATGGGGTGACGTGATGACTGTTGAGACTCTTGAGAAAAAAAGACCTGAGTTCGTAACTGGTCAGGCATTCATCCCTAGTATCATTACTTTTCCTTCGGACAGAATTAGAGGCAATTTCTCGGCTGCTCGTCTAAATTTTGCTTGCTCTTTAATGGCAGGCTGATAAAATAAAAGACTTCTCTATCCTCTCCTGGAGCCCCATAAGGTTGATTCAAAACTGAGTATTATGCAAATGTGCTTGCATTTCACATCCATGTTTCCCGGTACTTTCTTTACATGACGTATTTGTTTTCTCTTGAATTCAGCTGTTGATGCGTGTGCACTCAATCCTTGTCAAAATGGTGGAAGTTGTTCAAACTTCTGTTCCTCCTACACGTGCTCATGTACGGCATGCTGGACTAGACCTAACTGTGAAACACGTAAGATAGAGCTTCCTCTTTCCATCGTTCATACATGTCTATGCTTAAACTGATGAGTCGGGATGTAGATTGCTTTAATGAATGTTGAGGTTATCTTCAACGGAAATTTTTGCTTCTTTTATTTGTTTCCTTTTGTTATAAGTGAAGTATATTGCACTGCAATTTTCTTTCCTTTTATTCTGTTTTACTTCCAGTCTTTTTTGTATAGATTTACAGTGCAAAAAAATAGCTGCATCCATCCCTTTAAGCTTCAACATTTTAAAATTGAATGTCGCTCCTCATATTGTAACATTAGTGGTTCCTTAGTTAGAATTACAGTCTAGATAAAAAACATGAATACCTTTTGATTGTTTTTGTGATATTGTCTAGCTGTGGATTTGTGTAGCAGTCAGCCATGTTTGAATGGAGGTAGATGTTTCTCTTCTGTGGATTGTCTGTCTGTTATCTGTCAATGTCCTAGCTGCTTTTCTGGATCTCGATGTGAAATCTGTAAGTACATTGCGTGTAATATAGCATGTAATTTCCAACGCTTGATCTGAAACCAAAAAAGTCTTATAACACTGAAAATGTGGTCTTGTTTTTCCTGTCATATGTTTTCTGTTGTGTAATGATATCAAAGAAGGATTATTGGAACCATGTTAAAAGTGTGTTTATATTTGAGCAAATATACTGTTGTGTGATAAAAGTCTGATACATTTCGCATGGATCCTAAAGTCTGAAATATTCTTTAAGACTATGTCATGTATGTGGAAATTTATTGTGATATGTGATTCAATATTAAATAGAGTATAACAAGGAGCAGTTGAAGATTCAATGCAACCATTGAACCATTTTTCTTATTTGTTCAGTTTCCGATCCATGCACACCTAATCCATGTCAGAACAATGCATTATGTGAAGTCACCCCGGGTTCAAACTGTTTGAGTTTCACATGCCTGTGCCCTACATGCTACCAAGGATCACTATGTACGCAGAGTAAGTCAGACCAAGTTGACCGAAATGACTTTGATTACGGTCATTTCGATAAAGAAAATACTGAGCTTCTAATAAAAGAATAAAAAATGAATAATTGCAGTATTGATAAATACATTGCTATCCATGAGTATTTCTGATATAAGAGTGTATTTTTTGTGTGTGGTATGTTACTAAGTATGATATGAAGAATGAAATTAAGATCTGTGCCTAAATGGGGCGATTTCAATCTCGGTTTCATTGTCAGTCAATGTATTACAACGTATTTATATTGATATTAAAGCAATCAAATCTGCGAAGGCAACTGATTGCTTTAATATCAATATAAATACGTTGTAATACATTGACTGACAATGTATTACAACGTATTTATATTGATATTAAAGCAATCAAATCTGCGAAGGCAACTGACTTTCGTTCAACATAATGAACAAGACAACAACATACTTTATAAGACATGTATACAGAAGAATAATAACCTGAATAAGCTATTATGATTCTTTCACTTTTCTGATAATTGCCAGGACTTGATCCTTGTGCATCAAATCCATGTGGAGCGTTTGGGACATGCCTGGAAGTCACGTGTTTGCAATATCAGTGCCAATGTGATGCCTGCCATAGTGGAGTGAATTGCCAAATCGGTAAAAAAATATCCTGTTTCAAATCACACGTTTCGATTATGCCATGAATTATATATCCCGTTTCTTATTACTATATTACTACACTTGAGGTGACGTTTAGTATCTGTAGTATGAGTTCAAATTTAAGAAGCACGCGGTTAACTGAGTACTATTTCCATTTGACCTGTCACAGTGAGAATAGACACACGCCGACTAAACACTGTAAAACTCATAGTTTGGGGAATTACAAATGATACTGACTGAAGATATGTTTTTCCATTGTTGGTTCGGGGAAAGTCTTTTCCCATTACATTATCATAGGCACTACATTTAAGTGAAGGAAACATCCAAAACTTTCATGATATTTTTTTGTAGATTTGCTATGATACTAATAAGAACTGAAGAATGTGATAATGAACTGTATTGTATCTCCAAATTTACAGAACGGAACCCGTGTGCTGTGAATCCTTGTGTGAATGGAGGCTCCTGCATCCCATCACTGCTGGGATGTGATTCCTTTACCTGTCAGTGTCCTGCCTGTCTAACCGGGGCATTGTGTGAAATTCGTAAGTACATTTTGATTACATATTTATTGTTACACTCCTTTCGACTGTTTCCATGATAAACTCTCTGTCTGGGCTGTTGCGTGGTTATAAGAATGCATGTGTACTAATGAATGATTGCTTGGCTCGCGAGAAGAGCAGTGTTTGGTACAAATGAGATTAACGTTATCCACCATGTATAATTTGATGTTATTATCAACATCAAAAATATTTTAAAGATGTCTGTAGAATGCAAAGTGAAATTTCTTCTTCTTTCCTCTGAAAAACATCTTCGCTTAATTGGTATCAGACTGTTGAACTTAGTAATCACTAACTTTCTAATGATTTGTTATGTGTTTTTATTGTTTGTGTAGCCATCGATCAGTGTCAGCCGAACCCTTGTTTAAACAATGGACAATGCTTCAAGCTCGATAACTCGTGTACAGACCACATCTGCATTTGTAACGGATGTTTTACTGGACCAGCATGTGAAACGGGTATTGAAAGAGAGAACTTCAAATGATATATTTAATCTGGATCAAAAACATTTTCAGCAACAGATGTTAAAGCTAGATATTATAGTGTCTTAAAGTAAATTTGATGCATACTAGGCCGATCAGGATTTTTTTCGACGGTACCATGTGTGTTATTCTATATTTGTGTTCTTTGCCTCGTTGATATCTTTTCCAGGATTTATCCCGTCATGGAAGGCTTTCGATTCGTTTCAAAATTAGGTTGTGGTTAAGTATGAACTCTATGTTAGGTTAGGTTAAGCATTAGGTTTATGATAATAGATACCGTTTGGTGCAGGGTTTATTTAAGGCATTGAGAACCGTAACTGCAGTGATAACTGTAAATGGTTCATTTGCAGGGGCGTACGCAATTTTTTTTTTTCCTGGGGGGGGGGGCGGACAAGACGCATTAAATTTTTTTAAGAAACTTGGAAGCGAAGGACCGACCGAGCTGATCATGAAGGGCACTTTTGCATTTTAAATGTAAAATTGAAGGATTTGGTGCACACTTTTGGTGGATTTTGTGAAAATTTTCAGAAAAAAAATGTAAGTTTTCTAAATTTCTTGGGGGCAACTGCCCTCCCCCCCCCCCGCTGCGTTAGGCCATGTTCATATGTCATACATTGCTTACATTCGTGTTTCACATTTTCGAATGTTGATATTTTTATTTCATACTTTGCTGAACAGCTATTAATCCATGTATTACAAACTCTTGCTTGAATGGAGGGACATGTCAACAGACACCAGGAGATTGCAGTCAATTCTCATGTTTGTGTGAGGGATGCTACACCGGGGAGAGGTGTGAAATAAGTAAGTCATTTCAGATAAAGCTATACTGTGATTAAATATGATACTGATACAAATGTAAATGTGAAATGGCTAAAACTTACACAGCATTTAAAAAAGACGAGGGGTCAAGATAATTTATTTTTAATCTCTTAAGTTTTATAAAAGGAATGTGATTGAACACATTTACCAATAAGTAAAGAAGAAAAAAATGTTCAGAAAAGGTTTTTTTTTTGACCGATCAGAAATCAAATTTTCAAATCTTGAATAAAATATTATCTGTTCTGAAATTGAATTTTGAACTAAGACATTCATTTTGAATGATCAAGAGAGATTTATTTATTCATGCTTGATTAATCAGTATTCTTCTTGAGTGAAACTTATGAGGCCATGCTTTCCCATTCTTTTGTTTTGTTCCTCTTTTTGATGTTATCTTCTTTCTTCTTCCATCTTCTTTCTCAGCTTTGAACCCCTGCAGTGGTAACCCCTGTGGTCTCGGTGGAGTTTGTACTCCTACTTCCTGTACAACCTACTCTTGTCAGTGTGATTTGTGTCATGCTGGCATAAACTGCCAAGCAGGTAATGCCTTTAAATACAAACCATTTACTAGTACACTAATATTGAGAGTCAATCCATCATTTCTCTTTTTTCTTAGAATTATGTATTTTATCGGTCCATATTGATAAAGTAGGTTTTGATTTGATTTGATTTGATTTATTGTTTCACATTCCACACATTCAAATAACAGTTTTTTATGTAATTGTTCAACAAAGAAAAAGAATATTGACAAAAATAATGGTTATAACTATAAACACAATCATGTGAAATATGAGGAACCTATCAAAAAGCAAAGCTTGTATAACATAGGTGCATTTATTATTTCTATTACTTACAATGAGCTCAATTTTCAGTGTAATCTGAACTTTGAATACAGAGTGATTAAGCAGGAAAACTTACTGCAGAATAAACAAAAGTTATGCAGAAAATCTTTCATATTTCTATCAATAGCTATGATGTTTCTGCAAAAGGAACGTTTGTCGTGTGTTCATCCATCACTTAGATGCAATTTCTGATGCGATTATGTACAGTAAGCAAAGTTTTGAAATGTGTAATCTCTTTGTGTTCGAGTTCATTGAATGTGATATTTTATTTCTGCAGATGTGAATGTTTGTTTGCTGGCTAATCCATGTCAGAATGGAGCTACATGCTTTCCTACCAGTGACTGCTCATCAGCCTTCTGTGCTTGTACAGGATGTTATACAGGACAATTCTGTGAACAAGGTATTATCAAGTACTTCATCTCCTAGATATTTCTATAAGTGGTGTGGTGGCATTAGCATTCATGTCACAAGCTGACACAGTGACTGAAATAATTACGATTATTAAGTGCTGCTCATATCCTTCAGCAATACAAAAACTGATTCGAAATGACCTTGGTTTCATTTTCATTGTCTCGCTATGTTGCATTCAATACGGTCAGTATAATTTGCTGACCTAGTGGAATGAATTTGAAAGTACATTTCTTTTTTGACGTCTTTTTCCTCTTTCCTTCGCCAGATATTGACTTTTGTGAGGGAAGACAAGACCTATGTCTCAATGGTGGGTTTTGCGTCACAAATTGTCCGGACGCACGTTGCGTTTGTAGTCAGTGTTTCACAGGAGACCAATGCGAAACGGGTAGGTTTTCTCTAATAAAAGTTAAATTGTGAGGCATATTACCGTAGTCATTTGTTTAAGTGATATGAGGAAAAGTGAGATATCGAGCACAGAAAAATCATGTACCTGTACGTACGAATCGGACTTTTCATTGACGCAATATTGCTCAGATAGAACATTCCACTGAGCTGCAAATAGAGGTTCAGGAATGTTTAAAGATATATTTGGAATAACAAAAGTTTTTTTTTAGGAGAAAGAATGAAAGCCTACTTATTCTTTTCATGGAGTAAAAGCATATTGTTACTGACTGCCAAATCTAAATGACGGTTTTGTTCCTTTCTCTTTACTCGTTTCTCCAGCGGTTGAGGCCTGTGCATCTAATCCCTGTCTGAATGGCGGTACGTGCACCAATCAGTGTTCTAGTTACACCTGTCAGTGCCCGCCATGTTACACTGGTCTGCAGTGCCAATCATGTGAGTTTCATAAAATACTGCCCTCCATGCGTATTTTAATACATCAAACCATAATCAGCTTTCTATCTCTCTGTCCATTAGTGGAATAAATGGCGTTGATTAAATTGCGAAAAATATTACAACATAATGTGTACAATATCATATCTCATGTTAACCTTTATGTGGTAGTTTACATGACCACCAAAGAAGTTTTGAAAGAGCATGATATATAGGTATATATATATATATATATATATATATATATATATATATATATATTTTGTGATCAGGTAACATATACAACAGCTTTAGCAACTCTCATGGAAATAAATATATGTGAGACAATTGAGAGAATAATAGCGTAGCATGAATCAAAGTTCCCCAGAGCTGTCCTACCATTTTGGAAGTTTTACAAAGGTTGAAAAAATGTCTCCGCCGGGAATCGAACCCGGGCCTTTGGCTATGAACGCCAATGCCTTAACCACTAGACCACGGAGACGGGCCAGTGGTTTCGGCGACTCCAAATTCGCTTAACCGACAGATTGACAAATCTTCAACCCTCACTAATTAATTCCTTTGTTGGTGGCAGATGAGTTTCGAAAAATGACCTGCCGCACACCTCAGCTGGATCCGAGCGAATGCTTTTGGGATACATGTATATGTTGGAATAATTAACATTTTGTGATCAGCATATACATGTATTTGTGTATTCCAACATATACATGTATCCCAAAAGCATTCGCTCGGATCCAGCTGAGGTGTGCGGCAGGTCATTTTTCGAAACTCATCTGCCACCAACAAAGGAATTAATTAGTGAGGGTTGAAGATTTGTCAATCTGTCGGTTAAGCGAATTTGGAGTCGCCGAAACCACTGGCCTGTCTCCGTGGTCTAGTGGTTAAGGCATTGGCGTTCATAGCCAAAGGCCCGGGTTCGATTCCCGGCGGAGACATTTTTTCAACCTTTGCAAAACTTCCAAAATGGTAGGACAGCTCTGGGGAACTTTGATTCATGCTACGCTATTATTCTCTCAATTGTCTCATATATATATATGTAGAATTTGATAGTCCTTTCTTTTGCTTCTTAATGGCATACTCTCTTCAGAATTTATTGACAAAAGTAGGATGTCATAATTTATATTGGTTAATCAGTGAAAGAGCGTTTAAAAACAATAACAGAGAAATATAATAGATAGATGGATGGGGAGAAAGTCTGAAATATTTGATATTTAAATATTTTACATTGCCTGTACTGATATTCGCTTTTCTACCACACAGATCAAGGTGCCTGTGCATTGAGCAGATGCGAAAATGGAGGTTTTTGCATCGAGTCACCCAACTCTTGCTTTACCTTTTCATGTATGTGCTCTGGATGTTATACTGGGCCAACGTGTAGCTTGTGTAAGTTTGACCAAGCTCTAACAAATGTAATTCTCAGCAGCAAGGTTATCAAATCTAGGAATTCCGTCCATAACTTTAGTTTGTAGATGAGTAAGAAGGCTCTCTTTGAAGTTTGGTGCCTTCTTTATACAAATACTTCTCTTCACACCTAAAGTCTTTATTGATATTATTTTACTTTTGAGGTTTAATTTCAAATGATGGACAGCTGGCCGATTGACAGATATACCTATGTCCTGTAGCAACGTTTCTGCTACACTAAGCGAATAAGTATATTGGTATTGCGTTAGAGAAATTTTGCAGTTGTTATTTCTTCAGAAAATTTGTTTCGGTTCTTGAATCTCTGTGTCTCGACAGATTATGAATGATCATGTGAACATACCATATCCAAGTTATGTGATTATTCTTGAACTCCTGTCCTTTTTTCAAAATTTGTTGTTAAATGAAAAAAAAAAAACTCTCTCTCTCTTTTGTCATTGTCTACAGTATCGAATCCGTGTTCACCAAACCCCTGCAGCAATGGCGGTACTTGTAATCCTGTGCCTGGCTCATGTTCAGAATATACATGCTCATGTCCTGGATGCTGGACTGGAACCAACTGTCTTACTTGTAAGATTATATCATCGTCATTTGCTGTTTAATCATAGTTACTTTATCATGTTGATTGTAGTTAGGAAGCAGGAAATCGCCTGTTATATGTTCCAAAGCAGTATGATAAGTGCATGACACATTACATACAATTAATGCTCACTGACAAATTTGGAGAAAGTAAAACAAAAATTATGTAGCTTGGATATGAGTGAAATCATTGTGAACATACGATTGCCAGTAATTATATTGTGAAATAAACTAAGCAGGTCAGCTTTAAAAAAAAATGACAAATTTATTCAACATTGTGCTACATTTAAAAGTGTGTTTGTTTTTCCTACTTGTTTCATTTACAGATGAAAACCCCTGTCAGAGTAGTCCATGTGCTAATAATGGTTTGTGTCAACTGACTAGAAATGATTGCAGCTCGTACACTTGCCAGTGTGATGGATGTTGGGCTGGAGAGTTTTGCACTGTAGGTAAGACGTCAACTTTTCGTGCAGGCTGCATAAATGGACAAAACAACCATATGCATCAGAAGATTGCCTTTGATGCATGTTATATCATCACCATTGTAAAGGGCGTCACTCTCTTTCAAATCACGGGCTTGGTAGATGGCACCAAGATTTTGTTTTGAAATCTGGATTTACTTGAAAGTTGCATTGATCAATGCCCTTGTCTTCAGTGCTGAAGAGTGAAATATGTCCCAAATGGCATCATGTTTTGCTTGTCTTTTATGAGGTGGCCACAGGATTAAAAGACCTACATTCTAGAAAATGGTAATCACGTTTTGATAAATAGCTGACCGCTCAAACATTTTTTCTTCCGTCCTTCCTCTACCTGTCTTTGTCCAGACAACAATGCCTGCTCCCCATCTCCTTGTTTTAATGGAGGGACATGCCTGCAGTCTAACTCTAATTGCAATGATTACTTCTGTCGATGTTCTGAGTGCTTCACTGGATCACGATGTGAACAAGGTATGCCAATTTGAATTTTGACTCCTCGATTCTTTGGAGAGTTATTCTTAATCAATTGAATCGAATTAAATTAGAAAAGTTTGTATAATTCAGAAGATTAGCTCGTAAATTAGAATGAAAGGAAAGAAATGTTCACTTTTACATACACTACTCTCGTGTATACCTGATTTATTTGTTTTTATAGTGATTGATCCATGCAATGGCAACCCATGCCAGAACGGAGCAATATGTACACCATCTCCATCATCCTGCACGGCCTTTGATTGTCAGTGTGTTGGGTGTTTCACCGGACCAACCTGCTCGACAGGTAAACAATCAAGTTATTCTAAACTGCATTACAATTTGTTTTATAGGAAAGTATTTAGATATAAAATCCATCAGCAGCAGTGCAATTTTATATTATTTCTAATTTATAAACATAATTGAAAAGCATTAACTTTGAAAAACATTAACATATGAAGAACACTCAAGGTCCCATTTATTTACAAAAAAGCAACTGATTTTTCCATTGTTTCGGTATGTTCTTTGTACTCATTTATTTACCTTGTTAACATGGTTAAGCGCATAGAAGGGATCTCTAATTTCTTATTCGCTTTATAGTTTTGTTCATTCTGATTATTACCATAGAATACTTACACCTGAAATGTACAACGCCCTTAAATATTAATCATATCTCTCAGCATCTTTTTTTTCTGTTATCATTTCAGTTGTTGATCAGTGTCTAAACAACCCTTGTGCAAATGGCGGAACATGTTTCAAACTAGCCAACTCTTGTGAAGGGTATTTCTGTCTATGTACTGACTGTTGGTCTGGTCAGGACTGTACAACAGGTTTGCTACATATTCAATCTAACATTATTAATTCCCATTCCTGTCTTCTTATTTAAAAATGAGTTCAGTGGCACATAGATTGTTAGATATAAAAGTTTTCCTGTTCTAAAATACTGGTGATTATGAAGAAGTGAAATGATTATAGAGAGTTAATGACGGTATGAAACATGATAGCAATAGCATGATAGGATCTACGGTAGTATTCATGCCAGTCACTCGTCATTCAATTTCATTTATTGTACATTCATTGTGATAACAAAGGTTTAATGCCAACTTGGTAAAATTCATAACGAGTATATGGCTCTGCTTCAAAATAGGATACATGCCATTGTTCTAAGTTTACAGAGACTTTAGTTATTGGCCATCTCTTTTTGTACAGCGACTAATCCTTGTGGAACAAACCCCTGTCTTAATGATGGAACGTGTGTTTCACAGCAAACTGACCCGTCGCAATGTCCTACTTTCACCTGTCAATGCCATTCATGCTTCACTGGACAGTACTGTCAGACATGTAGGTATCAGAGTAGAATTCTCTCTCTCTCTCTCTCTCTCTCTCTATATATATATATATATATATATATAAAAACACTGAAAGAAATGAAAATGGGAGAATAATAATTGTGTAGCTCCCTCAATGTTTCCCAGAGCTGTCATCCATTTTGAATCAAGGGTTGAAAAAATGCCTCCGCCGGGAATCGAACCCGGGTCACTGGCTTAGAACGCCAATACCTTACCACTATATATATATATATATATATATATATATATATATATATATATATACACATACATCCAATTAATTGTAAGCTTTGGGTTGAAAATTAACTGGTATATCTATATTGAGAAAAAAAAATTACTGATACTTTAATACACATACCATACAGCCCAATGGAAGAAATATATCTCATTGTTCGTCTGACATTTAGTTGGTATACATTCTTCTGTAGCTTGATTGCATGAGCAGTTCACTATACTTCAACCATATTATATTGTCATGAGCATGTTTGTTGGGTTAGGGACATTCTGTTATTGGTAGAAATAATCGTTTGAGCGTGTTGAATTTTAAGTTACTACTTTAAACGCAATTTTGAACTACTTGTATGTTTTTGCTTGCAGTTGAGGATGTGTGTAGTAACTCCCTTTGTCAGAACAATGCGCAGTGTGAATCAGTGCTTGTGCCGAACCAGATCTGTCCAGTACCACAGTGCCAGTGTATTGACTGCTGGATGGGAGACGATTGTACAGAAGGTAACATAACTCTAATAGACCTCCTGCCCTAAAGATCAAGGCCCACGTGATAGGCAATGTTGGTCTTGTGGACTCCTGGAAAGGTTGTCCAGAGGATTACAAGACCGATATTGCCAGTTGGCTGTCGATATGGTCGTCTAATTGGATTAAGCCCCATTATTCTAGCAGGAGCTTTAAAACCTTATGAACATATCATCATATGACGTCTTTTTTATTATGAATAAAATATATTTTTATGTGTTAATGCGGATTCCTTTTCACATTATGTTCATCTCCATTCACTGTTTTTGTTTACACGCCTTGAAACCTTGAAATAAGTCTCGTGAACAGAATATAACCATATATCATACCTCTAACAGAGATTTCAGTCTTGATTCAAGCAAGAAATATTGCTGGCTAACTTTCCTCGATTTATGGAAAGATTAAAGATACTAACCATGTGTTCAATTTTCATACTCAGTACATTCTTAATTAAGCAATAATATTAGTCGAGAAATACAAAAACAATGTTGACGAACATATTATTTTAATGAAATATCCCATTGCAACAATGTCTTTTGTATTTGTTCAGCTGTGGATCCCTGTCTGAGTAACCCATGTTTTAACTCTGGCACCTGTCTGACTGTTACTGGTCAAGGAAGCTCAATGTGTCCGTACTTCCTGTGCGAGTGTCCACCTTGTTTGACTGGACCACGCTGCCTTGCAGGTAAGCTTTCTTCGTATAAACGGAATGTATGATAAAAATGTGCAAGTAAAATAAGTTTCAGAGGACAGGGGTAGATTCAAGAATTCATAAGGGGAAAGTAGCACGATTCCAAAAGTTATCTGACAACCAAAAGGAAGTATACTTTCAGTCGATGATTTGAAAAGAGGGCGAATTTTTGGGAACTGTGTAGCAAATATTTTTCATATATGTTTTAAAGATAACCTGGGCAAAGCAGCCTCTAAAAGCCTTCTACACTTTGTTTGAAAAAAAAAAGTATGTATCGTTCAGTATTTGACCATTTTCATCGGTATATTCACCGTTTGTGGGAGATAGTGGTCGTGGTACTTTTCTAAGTATAAGAACTAATTTGACTGGAGATCGCACAATAATTTATAATTCAATGATATTGACGGGCAAATATATGATATATCAACTTGCATCAATTGCATGGATTGGAACAGAAATAGAAACTAAATTATATTTCATGTAATGAGTATTTTAAAGATCAGGCAGTGGTCAGTTCAGTTTTGTATTATTCGACAATATTGTGGGGAAGGAGCAGGATCGAACGATAAGAAATCAAATAAAAATGGCTTTTAAAATGTCTTTATTGCATGCTTGTGTCTCATTTTTCTTTTTTTTTTTGCCGACGCCTTTTGAAGTCGTGAATCCATGCAGTACGAACCCTTGTTTCAACGGAGGAACGTGTGCTCAGAGTACATCAGACTGTAACCAATATGTATGTCTCTGTCCTGCATGTTACACTGGACCTACATGCTCAACTTGTAAGATACAAGACACTATTAAAATTTGTTTCTCTTTCTGATTAATGAGTAGATGGCATGATTTGGGAAAGGAAAAAGTATCGGCCAGGTTTACATGTATTATCTCCTTAAAGGAGACTTTTATTTCGATGAGAAAATAATGCTAGTGAGATCATTCAATCAAAATGAAATATTTGGTATATTCATGATATCGTAAAATGTGTTTAAAAACTCAAGTCATACTTGAATGGTTGTAAGTGTTTGTCACGTTAAAAACAATACTTCCATTGTAATCACCAAAATCGAAATCAATTCCATCCTCTTCTTCTTCACCACCATCATAGGGAAGAATTTACAGCAGTGAGTTGTACGTAAGTTTGTAAATGTTTATTGCATATTCCATATATAGATGAGTGGTCTAGTTTGTATAGTTCTACTGATTTTTAATATTTGTATTCTTTTTTAGCAATCAATGTATGTGATTCTAGCCCATGCTTGAATGGCGGAACCTGTTTTCAGAGTGGTCAGTCCTGTGGTTCATTCTTCTGTCAGTGCACAGAGTGCTTCACTGGAGAACAATGTCAAGAATGTGAGTCCAGTCTGTGTTCATATTATTCACATATCATATCTTGCACACCTGATCCGTTTTATGACCACGTAATGCCTTTCTCAAACTGTATTACTCACCGTAGATCAAAACAATTTATTAAGTGTTCTAAGAGTGTACAAATATTGAATATTGAATACTGCATATGCATTTTTATCTGCTGTATGAAAAATGAAATGATTAATCATGGATCAGCAAGGTTTATCATGTTTATGGCCTTTAATTATGATTGGAATTGATTGCTCTATCAACAAAATGTTGTTGTAAATACAATACAATCTCGATCAGACTATTCCAATTGTTTCACCATATTGTACTGATTTATTGCACATTCCTAAGAAGAAAAATTTAAGAAGAAATTATTAAAGCTACTCGTCTGTGCTTTTTTAGCCATCAGTCCATGTAGTCCAGATCCATGTCTTAATGGTGGTACCTGCTCTGCCAGTGGAACATCATGCACTGATCATGCTTGCTTGTGTCCAAGATGCTTCACGGGACCATCTTGTGAGATACGTGAGTATAATCGATAAACATAGTTTCTTTGGAAGTGAGTCGTCTTGGTCATCTTGAGGTTTTATGGTATCCTTATCATGAATCCTACTTTAAATCTCTCATTCAAATTGGGACGTTTTCATGTTTAGCTTGCACATTTTCACGTTTAGCTTGCTATTTCTGCTTGAGTGGTTTGTTTTCTAAGGAAATCATCTTGAATTGTCTTCCAAAACAAGTACGAGAAGGAATCAAGATGGATGCAAATCACTGAATATGTTTTGTATTGTATCTTTCTAAAATAGCAAAATGCCATTAGTTTTCTTTGTCGCTGCAGTTATATGGCACTGCCATATTACATGTTTAACTATAACCTTGCTTTAATATTTATCCCTCTGTCTGTCTTTCTTTAGCTGTGAATCCTTGCAGTACCAATCCTTGTCAGAATGGTGCTTCCTGTATGCCATCTGTAGGAGACTGTGTGGATTATACATGCCAGTGTACACCATGCTGGTCTGGCCCATTGTGTACCATAGGTAATCAAACCTTTCAATGCTGCCTTCAAAGAAATTCTGTAATTGTCATGATTGCGGATCTATCATAAATGTATACGGCATTAAGCTGTGGCGTTTTTATTCATGACATCCTTTGTGAAATAAAGATGTATGAATATTGTGACTTTTAGTGAGAGCATCATACGTGAGTAGCAGTGAGAATATTTTCCAAAGGCACCCATCCACATAGTTACAGAAATGCATTTTCTCCCTTTACATGCATGCTTTCCAGTAATATGTTCTCCGCCTTTAAAAACAAACAAAGGCCTTTTGATAAGGATTTATACATCTGACTTTTGTGCATTTTAGGGTACCATATTTGTGAAGTACGTCTTAGGCCTAGTATTGGAAGATCTTAATCACTGACTTCTATCTACATCTTTAATGATTTTATTCAAACTTTATTATCATAGGTATGGATGTATGTGCTAGTAACCCATGTGAAAATGGAGGAGTTTGTCAAACAACTGCCGACTGTTCTGTCTACGTTTGTCTGTGTGCTAACTGCTGGGAAGGACAAACTTGTCAACTAGGTCAGTAGTAGGATTTACTAAAACTGGTTCACCATTAGTATCCCATAGAGCAGGTTCTATTAAGCTATTGTGTCATTGTGATAAAATGAAACAGACTGAGGTTGCCGTATCGGTACTCATGAATTGTGATAATTGAAAATTGTATTGCCTTTCTAAAAGACTTCCTTTTACACTCCCATTATCCTTTGCATTTATATGGTTTCACGCAGTTTATTAACCTACATCATTACAAATGTCACCAGATCATCTGACGGTCCTCCTCAATAAATTTGATTTTGTCTTTATGAAAGATGATTCTTGATAATGATTTTATTTTTTACAGATCTTGGTATATGTGCGATCGGAGATCCATGCCAGAATGGCGGGGTATGTATTCAAGACCAAAACAACTGCTCCTCGGCTTCATGTGTATGTCCGTTATGTTTCCAGGGAGATACGTGTGAAACCGGTAAATATTTTGTTAACTGTCATCAAGCTCTCATATGTATAATTCCCATTTAACGTGCATCATACTGTCGTTCTTTTTCATTTAATGTATTCCTGTTTTGGAAGTCTGAAAGCATTTTAAATGAATTGGATTGATAGCGGAGCTAATTGTTATTTCAGTGCAAGTTGCACACACCCATAGAAAAGTGGAGTGTCATTCTCTATTTCTTTAAACATGTTTTAGTTGTTGTACAATTTTTACATCGTTTGAAATCAGTGGTCACATTGTCTTTTTCTAGATACAAATGCATGCACCAGCGATCCTTGTGAGAACGGAGGAGTCTGTACATTACGAGCAGGGTCTTGTACAAACTGGACCTGTATCTGCCCGGAATGCTGGTCTGGCGACACTTGTTCTATCCGTATGTATTAGATATTGAACATCATATTTTCCCTTAGTGTTAACAATTGACATGACTGAGAGACAAATGTATGACGGTTATCATTTTAACATTCAGAAACATTTCTCTTCCTACTTCTGTGACCATATTTTCAAAATCAAGAATCATACTCAAAATCTGTCTGTTTCTTGAAGAAAATTGCATGTTTATCTTTGTAAAATTATAATTTTCGTTTTATGCATGTTGCTTGATGTTAAAGAAAGTCGTTATTTTCAGACAAGGATGATCAATTTTGCCTTTCTTCTTAACTGCCTTGCAATTAAGATAGACCTGTTTTCTGCATTTCCGTTCTTCAGCCTGTATGAATCGGAAAATGCCATTCGATATTTCTTATTGTTCAGAGAGACAGTGGTTTCCAAAGACTTGAGTATGCTGTTGCCAATTACTACTGAGTATTCAATGTGTATTTGTATCTCCCAGTCCTTGATGGTTGTTCCGTAAGTCCGGGTATCTGTCAGAACGGTGGTACGTGCATAAATAACTGCCCCGCATCACTCCAGCCTGTCTGTCAGTGTACAGAATGTTGGACTGGACCAGACTGCGCCACAGGTAATCACAAGAATGGCTCGGTGGCTGTTTGCATCCCCATAATCATGATAATAATAAAGATCCAGCCATTAAAATCTTACGCACGCCTGTCTACAAGAAGACGTTTGTGCATAGCAAAAATTTTGTTCCCCATGGAGCCTTGATTAATGTGTTTTTCTGTATTAAGGAAGTGCTGTTCCACTGGAAAATTTTCTACGCAAACATTCTTTAAGTTTTCTGTATAGAAGCTCAAAATAACACTTGATGTCAATAGGTGGCACAAATAGTTATGACTCTTGCTTGTCAAATTCTTTGTCTTAAAAAAATTTAACATAGTTTGTCACAAAGATATGCTAATGGTATTTTGCGTGTCTATATTGTAATGTACTGCGTTCATTGATTTTGATTATCACTTTCTTTGTGACAGCTGTCGATGTATGTGATTCCAACCCATGTGTGAACGGATCCTGTATCAATCAATGTTCGTCATATACATGTCAGTGTGAAACGGGCTTCACAGGCATCAGCTGTGAAAGAGGTACAACTATTAATGTATTAAGCGTTCCATGTTCATGATATGACAGTGCGGATTGAGTGCTTTACAATTATTATCATGATTAAGTCTCATCATTATTAACTCTCTTTATAGATAGATATATGAATCAATGACCTACCTGCTCTCATTAGTGCAGACGTATATGTAATACTCATCAAAATTTTTATCACGTCATCACATTTCCTGGACAGATGTTTGCGACCCATCGCCATGTCAGAATGCTGGAACCTGTCAGTATGTAACAGGAACATCTTTGTACACGTGTCAGTGTGATGAGTGTCATCAAGGACCCTTGTGTGAACTTGGTAAGACTTTAATTTTGCAAATGAGGTCAGTGTCATAGAGTTACATACGCCCTAATCTTATCTGATATTTATAATCCACTTTGTTGGCTCATCGTATTTTGTTTATTAACCTAACTCTCAAAAGACAAAGTGTCCCGTGCTTATGTCCTGAGACAAGGTAGTTTGTCTGCAGTTGTCTTTCTAATCCGAGATCCTAGATGGGTACCTGTCAAGGTCTATTCTTTGAAACGATCGTGCTGTGCAGGAGCTAAGGCTTTAGCAGTAATGGCATATACAATAACAGATAACTTTTTTTCTCAATTTTTAATTTCTTTCGCACATATTATACAGACGTTGATACCTGCTTTAGTCAACCATGCCTGAATGGAGGCACATGTGAAAACCGTTGTAGTCATTTCATCTGCCATTGCCCATCATTATGGACTGGTATCAGCTGTGGAATTAGTGAGTAATAACTAAGGAAAACTAATACCACAGCCTCGGTGTTGGTTTTGAAGTTTGTTGTCTGAACAGATGTAAGCTTATCATGTTTGATGGCCTTAACAAAATATCTTGGTGTCAACAGATTAATAGTTTTGTTGCAATGCATTTGGACTAAGTATTAAAGATAAACTCATGAGCGTTCATGTTTCCTGGTTGGTCATTTGGAAGGACGTGAAATTTAGGAAGTGTCATCATAACGATGGAGGTGGCCTTGATTGATTTCATATATATCGAATATTATGATATATATAATCCTGATTGGAATAACATTGATTCTAAATAAAGAAAATGTAAAAAAACATGCGTACTCTTAGTTATCCTTCATGTTCTGTCTAATATCTTTCATGTCTTGATGGAAAATATGCACAGAGTTCCAATGTGCTTCGCTTTCTTGCTACACGTTTCGTATTTTCTTTCATCTTATTTACTCAATAGGGGTGAACTTTTGTTTGAGTTCACCATGTCAGAACGAGGGTCAGTGTACCAATGATCCAGCTGGAGGTATATCATGTCTTTGCCGGGCAGGTTTTACTGGGTCTCTCTGTGAAATAGGTAAATATCTTTAACTCGGATCCATACGTTCTCTAATACTTAATGAATGTATTCAGTAAAACCTTGTTTTATATGATTTTATTTTATTTGATCATGGATCCTACTAGTTCTAGTAGGATCCATGATTTATTCAGATTCCACATTACAATGACATTACAACAATATGTACAAGTATATTAAAAACTTTCAACCAAAAGGCGCTAAATCCACTTTGACTGATTTCGAGAAAATCAATGATTTTTAATTACACACATTTCTCTCCAATAAGTCATCAAGTCTATACTCCAAGTGAAAGAACTATCACTATTGGTCATAAAAATACATGTTAGAAAAATCCTGCATACAACATGTATTTTATACAATTTTTTATATTTAAATATTTGTTGGATTTAGCGCCTTTTGGCTGAAATGATGGATTTAGCGCCTTTTGGATGAAACCCACTTGAGGTCGCTTATGACTTGTTCAGTGGCTTTTGTATAAAAAGAATGTAATCTGCATGAATATACTAAAGAAATGTTTATTAACCACAATTAACACTATTAGATGCAAAAAAAAAAACTTGTACAATGAAAAAGTAGGCCCTACTTTGAAATGAAAACAAGCTTGAAAACTAGCTTGTCTTTTTAAGGGTTATCAGCTTATCTGTCACATCAGCAAACTCATCAACTCATGATTAAATTGCAAGAGAATGGTGTGTATTGGAGTATTTTGGTGATTTGGTCAACACATAAACAAGGAAAGCATTAAGTGTAATATGGAAAACATATACACCATGCACACTGATTAAGGCTTTCTCAATGTACAATGCCATTTATGTCCTTCTTTCTGATTGGTCAAAATGCCGATGGCTGGCAGATTTGGGCCAATCAGATTAAAGAATAGAAAGAGAGAGTAAAATAAGCGCCTTTTGGTTGAAATCTGAAATGGAAATAGCGCCTTTTGGTTGAAAGCATAAATTTCATATCATTTTTTTTCGTATTTTCTGAAATGATTTCATGAAAAATTTTTGTGCTTTAGATACACATGACAGAGGTCTATTCAAATCATGCAGAACATGCAACTTGGTGAAAAGTGGATTTAGTGCCTTTTGGTTGCAAGCTCTAAACACTGCAACACAGAGAATACATGGATATGGTATAAAAAGGTTACAAAATGATAAGTGGAGGGATCTACTGAAAAACTTAGCTTGTGTGATGTAGATCCCCAAATTGAATAATCATATGTTTTGTAATTTGTTTTATATGTTTTTTTTTATTGTTGACAGTTCTGTACATATTACAGAGGGGGTTCGATTAGATAAAAAAAATATGCCATATATCAAAGAGCTCTATAATATTGTTTAATGTAATAACCAAAGGCTTGAGAGAAAGACATTTTTGAGTATGGGGGAGGGAACAGACCAATTTCATGGCCGTTTTATGTATTTGGCCCTCTATCGGCGACGCCATTGCTGCTGTGGGCAAGCGCGCTGACCGCGATTGGCTCTGTGTACAAAATGAATGTAAGATATGAGATATGCCCCGATATTGTTCCATTTACTTTATTCTAGATCAATAAAATAAAGCATGGATACATGGGTAGATGAGGTAAGACAATGGTCATATCTGACGGATGAAGGTATGATGTATTTTTGTAATTTCGATGGTTTTTAAACTTAGTTTTGTCAGTAAAAGTTCGATTGCAGCATAGAAGCCGTAGTAAACGGGAGCCCTAAATCTTACCCTGTTTACAAAGTCAAGTTTTCACTCATTAAATTTTATGCCAAAGTACATAATGATAATGTTTCTTGACTTAAAAGTCCTTTCTGTTGATGTTTTTACCCACTGGCGACGAATTCCTTCACATTGCTTACGGAAACCTGTGTAGGGAGTACGGCTTCTCACACAAACAGTCTTCATGAGTCAAAAGCGAGTGAATTTCGCACTCAGTTAGCTTCCAATTTTTAAACTTTCTCTAATCCTTGTGGCATTTGAGCACCGCACAGCTGCGACCTGAACTTCCCTGATAATTTCTCATTGCAAATATTAAAATAAATCAGCATATACTGGTCAAAATAGACAAAAAATCGAACGAATGTACATAACGCGCTATTGACTTGTGTACTATAAAAGTTGGAGCGCCCACCGCAGTATGTCGAACTGTGTCGAACAGTCTGCTGCCCTCTTGCGTTGTGAAATTGGTCTATACTGCACGTATCCTTTGCACTTTTTGGACGTGGATACAGAGCTGAATAATACAATGTATAGTCTTCGGGGATTCTGTTACCCGGCACAACCGTTATCAGTAGTAAATTGATCAAGCTCCTCTTTGCACTTCGTGTCATAGAAAACAATGCTCCTCTTTTTTAATGACAATATTTTCTTCGTGAGTAATTGATTGAGAACTCCATCATTTTGTTTCACCGTTCTTATAGATATCGATGAATGCGCTACAAATCCTTGCCTAAATGGAGGAATTTGCACCCAACTTTCTATTGGGGGATATCTTTGCAACTGCCAACCAAACTTTGCAGGAGACGACTGCCAAATGAGTAAGTAGTAAGTCTAAGTAGTAAGAATGTTAGGATAGACTATTTGGAATGGCAGACGGATCACACAATTCTGAATTGTTATCCAACTACCGACCTGTCTCAAATCTCCCATTTTTGTTTAAAATACTTGAAAGAATTGTATTTTCTAGGTTGTTGGACTATTGCGTTGATAATGACTTGCTTGACCCATATCAATCGGCATACCGCCCTCAGCACAGTGTAGAGACCCTTCTTCTTAACGTATCTAGTTCCATTCTCCATGAAATGGATGCGGGAAAGGTAACTGCCATGATACTCCTCGATCTGTCTTCCGCGTTTGATACGGTGAACCACAAAATTTTGTTAAACACCCTAATGTATTAAGGGTAAGGCCCTAGATTGGTTCACATCATACCTGTCATGTCACTCACAAGCTGTTTTGGTAAATGGCTGTTCTTCTGATTTCTTACCGCTTACCTGCGGCGTTCCGCAAGGCTCTGTGGGCGGGCCTATCCTTTTCTCCTTGTATCTGATCGGACTGAAAAACATTTTTCGGCACCACTCTGTTAATTATATCTATGCCGATGACATTCAGATTTTTACATCCTTCAAACCCGATTCAGATACAGCTGCTGTCGCTATCAGCAATCTGGAGGATTGCATAAAGGATGTACACCAATGGTTGTGCTCACACTCTTTGAAATTGAATTTTACTAAATGTGAATTTGTGTTGTATGGCTCTAAAACCCATCTGTCTAGAGTACAAATTACATCAGTTTCATTCATTGATCTCATCTCGTCTTGATTTCGGCAATGCACTTTTATTTAATCTACCCCAGTTCCAAATTACTCGTTTGCAAAAACTACAGAATTCTGCTGCTCGTATAGTGACCCTTCGTAACAAATTTACCCATATCATGCCTGTTCTTAAATCTTTACATTGGTTGCCCATGAGTGAACGTGTCAAATTCAAAATCCTTTTACTGGTATATCACTCAGTTCATGGCTCTGCTCCACAGTACAACTCTGCTCTCATTCACACCTACACACCATCTAGGCTTCTACGCTCCAGTGACTCTGGTCTTCTTAGAGTTCCAAAATGTAAAACAAAGTGGGGGGAAAGGGCATTCATCTGTGCGGGGCCCTCACTATGGAATTCCCTCCCACGAGAGATCCGGGATAGCAACCGGGTGGAAACATTTAAGATTAAACTAAAAACGTACCTCTTTAACTTATTTTATCAATGATTTTCTGTTACTTGTAATTTTGTTTGCCCCCCCTTTCACTTGTGCGCCTTGAGCATCTCTTACGAGATGGATATGGCGCCTAACAAATTGCATATATTATTATTATTATTATTAATGGTAATCAATTATCCCTGGATGCGAGCATGTAGAAAGGGGTATTATTATTCTACTGTGTGATCCGTCTGCCATTCCAAATAGTCTATCCTAACATTCATATCTATTGAGGGACTTAGAATAAATGAAAAAGACCATAATTAATGTTTTTACCAATAATCTTCACTAGGTTTACAAATTATACCAAAAACATTCAGTGTTTAAGAACACCAGAATATCAATAGATTAAAGAGAGATGATTATTTCATCAATCAAATATCATCGCGAAGATAGCGTCGAAGCAAAATATTACACTCTTTGAGGGGAAAAACAGCAGAACAACCGTCAATCATAAGCACGGCCACTACAGGTCACTGCATTAACGACCGGATTCCATATTATCAGAGTGAAACAGCTATTTTTTTATTCACCAAGCTTATTTTGTTTGGCAGGTGTTGGGTGTGGTGCTAATTTCAGCCTTCCAAACGATGGCCAGCTTCAACTGACGTCACCAAATTATCCAAATAACTACCCAGATAATGCAGATTGTCTTTGGACTTTCACCATGCCGTCTAGTAGGCGATTCAGAGTGGTGTTTGGGAACTTTACAACAGAAGCCAACTATGATTATCTTCAGGTTGGTAGTTGTGATGATACCGTGAAAAGTCGGATTAGATCTTATTGTTGAGTTAACGGTGTTCTTTGATTCCAAGTAATCTCAAAATAAGATATGTGGTGTAAAATTATCCTGCCCCTAAACAGCCAACCCAAAGATATCCCAATCTGAAACATTTTGCCATTTTCGGAATATTGCTTACTAAAAGGAGGACAATGAATTCCCTATTTTTTTGCTTGAACACTGATGCAAATGTTTACAGTCTAAAAAGAAATGTAATATGATTTTTGTATTATTAACAAACCAGACCAGGGGGTGTTTCACAAGAGTTACGTTTGACTCAATTCTTTGTGAAACACCCCCCTGACTGCTTGAATTTAAAAAAAGTGATTTCTTACAGATTGGCAATGGACTTGATTCCACGGACACAAGCTCTCGGGTCATTTTCCATTCCGGAGCAATGCAGCCGAGCAACTTCATATCTTCTGGCAACACATTGTGGGTGTTGTTTACCACAGATGAGAGCAAAACGTACCCGGGGTTTTCAGTTGAGATCAAGGATAACAGCATACCAGGTAAGCCTCAATTTACATTCGTGATAAATTATATTGATATAGATTTCATACTGCTGGTAGAAAATTGTAGAAGTTTTTGAACTTTATATATTCACCTAGGTGTTATTGGGCTATGTGGATGCAGTGAATGAAGTTCATATAATCATTCGCCTTCCTTGTATCGATGGCAGACTGTATGCCTTACTAAGTCCATGTAAAGTAACTTACAAAGTACAGAGACAAAACGACACGTAATATAAATATTAAGGAGTGCATAATTGGATTATGATAATCCATTATTACTACTGTCTCTATCTTTTGGGTGTACTGGGATGGTACTGAACATATGAACTGTGTCCATCAGTGTTTGATTCATGTCCTCATACGAGATCATTCAAGTGATTCAGTTCTGGATTTGGTTTAAAAAAAACAAAGAATGGAATAAGATTACAGTTTAAAATTGAATAACTTTTGTCTCTATCAAATCAATCTTTTCAGTGATTCCGCCATGTTCAAGCAATCCTTGTATGAATGAAGGTACGTGTGAGGACACCATTGAGAGTTACGTATGCATCTGTACTTTTAACTTTGCTGGAGTCTACTGCCAAAACGAAGGTTAGTGCATATTTGAACTGCATTATTTTTATTGAAATTACCCTTCACGTCTTCACTGTATGTCATGTTAGAGGAATAATGTTGTAAGTGAACAAAAAACAGTGAACAAAATAACAGCTTTTTCTGAAAAAAGACCATAGTTTTTTGTTTCGTGGCATGGTCAAGATACATGAATGAAATAATGAAGAATTTTAGTGAGAGTTTGTGTTTATATAATTGCACTAGCAGTGCTCATAAATCAGGTAAACTATAATGTTGAATTTATTTTTAATGTATGATACATCTTTTATTTGCTATTCATCAGAAATATGACATCTTTCTTTTCAGTATCTTGTAATCCCAGTCCATGTTTAAATGGAGGAACATGTAATCAGTTAACCGATGGAAGTATCAGGTGTTTGTGTCCTAGTGGTTTTGTAGGAGACAGATGTGAGACAGGTAAGTAAACGATTAACATCTTCGTAATTTTGTTAAGTGAAATTCACTTTTTTATGCCAAGGAGGTAAAAGCTACTGTTGGTAAGTAGATTTGTTGATGACAGAATCATTCCTGGTATCTTTGCATTTGCTGAACTCATCTGAGTTGGAAGTACCCCCCAAAAAGTGTAAACCATAATTCATGAATTGATTGGTATGCCAATACCGATTTTGCATTTAAACTTATATCATAATAAAAGTATGTATACTAAGAGCACAAAATCGCTATTTGTCATAATAACACAGAGTACAAACTCTACTGATCTCAGCGCACACAATATAAAAGACAGAATAAAGTCGCTTCTCTCTGTCTCTCCATATTTCCTTTGACTGCAGCTATATCAGAGACATGTACTGATGACCCATGTTTTAATGGAGGCACCTGTATCCAGGTTTCACCCTCTTCTATATCATGTATGTGCCCACAAGGCTACACCGGTCAGCTTTGTCAGTCAGGTAAAATGCCTTTGCAGATTCTCGCTAGCCTTTTCTGATAATCCATCTACTTTTCACAGTTTATTCATAGGAATTAGTATGTTCCTTTATGATATAAATGGTTCAACCAGCTATGATAGTTCAATAAAAAAGGCTTCAAAAAGCGCTCAGCTCCGTCAAGCATGACGCTGATAGCGATACATACATAGTAAGTACAACAATATTTGTGTATATCCATGCAAATTTAACAAAATGAACCAATAACATTAGTTTTCTTTATTTTTGTTCGATATTTACATCTCCATGTCTAGTCTATTTGTTTTTATGTTCCCTTTAAAATGGATCGAACTCAGGACCTCTCGTACGAGAGGTAAAAGCCTTTTCCCTTATACCACGGTGCTTCTTTTGAATGTATGATGTCAAAGGATGGTTCCATCTACGAAATACCTCACACCATAAATATTCCATCTTTATTTCTAGATGTGGACGAATGCCTGTTGCTTCCTTGTATTAACAATGGTACATGTATTAATGGAGTGAACCAGTTTTACTGCAGCTGCCCCGATGCCTATTCTGGAATCACCTGTGAAATTCAAGGTGAGAATGTATTCGTTTTATGAAGGCAAATTTACATTGACGGATGACTTAACAATCTGTAAAAAGTGAGTGTCGGCAGGAATAATGAGTAGCTTTTCGTTTTAGTTCTTATAGTCCCGTCAGAAGAGGTACAGACCACATATTGCAAACGACCTGTGTGGTACAGATGTGTCGTTTGCAATAAAATCTTTGTTGTACAGGAATTCAGGCAGTTTTGAAAATATTTTTCAAATAATTGTTTGCTAACTTTAAATTTTTAGGCGGTTGTAAGGGAGTTATTACTGGTCCAATAATCTGTCGCGAACCTACTTTAAAATCTCACATTATATTACACGAAATATAATCATGATAATTTCTTCTGAATGTTAATTTCTTTTTGATGATTTCAGTGCTGTGTGAACGGAATAACTGTTTGAATGGTGGTCAGTGTATACCTTTACCTAATGGTAACTCCACGTGTCAGTGTACGGAGGCATGGACTGGAACCATATGTGATGAAGGTGTGATGAATTCTTTAATATCAGTTTTACAGTTGAAACTAATTATCTTGTACAGACTGAAGATCTGAATATCTAACTCAAATTCTGAGACTTAACATTTCATTTGAATTTTGAATACCATTGTGGAAGACCATACTGTTGTTATTACGCAGTGACTGATATTATATTTTGATTTTTGTAAATAAAATCCTCAATCAGGAGGGGAAAAAAACATTTTTACAGTAGTATCATGCAAAGGTGAAATATATTCAATCTTCTGATTCATGATCAAAACTCAGGACTATATCACATTGTTTAGTTTATATGCTACACAGTACGTGTGCCAAGATTCGATAATAGCAGCCCAGCGCTTGTGCCTTTAGTCGACTAGAGCTGCTAATGGGTTCATGAAGTCCTCGTTACAAGGAAAGTGATAACTTGGTCATCTTTTTAAAATGAAATTGAGATATGGCAAATGTTTTGTACGGTTGTATAATTTGACAGATTTAGAAATGGGTCTAATGACATTACCCTTCAGTTCTGAAGTATTGTGAACTTCTTTTAAAATTAAATAAGTACATGGTAAATAGCAAGTCCTGTATTTACTTACCGATATGTATATGAATTTAGAAATCTACTAGTCCTGAGGACAAACATGTTGATTTGCAGTAAAGGAAAAAAAAAAGGATTAATTTTCAAATTAATCAGTGACTGTCTTAGATTCACTGTCATTATATGAGAACAGACAAAAAAAAAAGTTTTATTCATTTCTGTTATTCTTCTATGTTCAGATGTAAATGAATGTCTGATGAGTCCATGTGTAGCAGGCACTTGTGAGAATCATCTAGATGGATTCACATGTAAATGTGAAGACGGGTTCACAGGACCAAGATGTGATATTGGTAAGCTCTAATTCAAATCTTTATTTTTTTTTTCTTTCTCGTAATGAGAGCCTAAACGATACTTGAATACACTCTTTTACTCTATTCTATAATGATATGAATTCTAGAACGAGATACTTCCATGCTATCCTTAAGCACGTTCTGAAACATAGTAATATTTCATGCATGTTAACAATTATGTCTGCTCTGCATGGAATTGCCGTAGTGCAGCTGTATTTTGGAAACCGTTTTCAAGCAAATTATTCTGACATAGTCATTGTGGAAGTGCTGTTCGGCTAAGACAAAGATATTTGTCTAATGAGCTATTTTGGGTCACTTCTTGTCATTATAATTGCTCTCACATGATGCAACTTTTGAAAAAGTCTAAATCTGATATCACTTATAATCGTTCCGTATATTGCCGTGTCAAGAAGTATTCCAAAGCATCATGAAATATCATTGATTATATCTACATGTATTTCGCTCTCCATTTTGTGAATTTTCAGTTACCGACTTTGGCTGTCTTCAGAACCCATGTGGTTTAAATGGTATATGTAGTGATCTGGAGGAGGGAAACTTTCTCTGCACATGTAATCCTGGATATACGGGAGAGCGATGTGAGACAAGTAAGTTTTTAGGCTTAGTTGCTTAATACCAGTGTCAAGACTAATGGTTAGCCAGTAAAATGTTCTACTGTTATCATAAATGTCATTGTACTATCAATTCAAGTATTAAGATTTTGAAACGTGAAATGTGAGGAATTGTTTTATGAAAAGTTAAAATTATCATGATAAATGATTCCATGTCAACAACTCCTCGTACCACTTCTGGAAAACTACCTTTGCTAATACCTCTTTTGAAAACTATCACTCGGGGATATTCACCCTTCAACGAAATTTTACCGTAGATAAGTATCCCTCTTTCCCAGCAAAGCATAATTTTGTCACCTTACGGAAAGTTGTCCAGATACCATAAAGAAATGACAAAACGCGTCAGATGAATTAATTGATTGCAACATTGTTTTGTTTGCACTGATTATTGCATTATAATACTAGTATTGTGGATCTTTTATAGCGCCTAATACTTTTCCGATGTCTCTAAGTGATTTATGAACTTTTTACTCTCGGACATTAATCTGAACTGGTTTTATCTTTACTAATGAATAATCTATCCTTCATGTTTTACTAGATATTGATGACTGCCTGAGCATCCCATGTCAGAATGGAGGTCGCTGTGTTGATTTAGTCAATGGTTATCAGTGCATTTGTGCTACAGGATATACTGGTCCTCAGTGCTCTGTGGGTAAGTTGTAGAGCTAATAATTCTTGATTGATGATTTGATGTTGAATGATGACAGGTTGAGAAAATGATCCATCTTCTCTTTTCGTCGTACTAGTATAAGGTAGCCATACCGCAAATTTCTTACCTTCAAGTCTACACAATCATGACAACTCAGTTTAACAGTCAGCCTGTTATAACATTGCATGTGTTACATTTGCTTTTCTTTCCTTATCCACATTCGTCAGTATTTTCTCTCATTTTACTACTTTTCCGTACTTCAAAATATTCCAGTTTTCTTTTATTTTTCATTCTGTTGAAGCGGCAAAAATCATTCTTATCTGTCTTGAATATGTCTTTGCTATAAAAATTGAGAGAGAAATGAAAGTGAAAAAATTATGACCATCCGACTAATCAGAACATATAATTGTTATTCACTCTCCATTTAGATATCGATGAATGTCTGAGCGATCCTTGTCTGAATGCGGGTTTATGTGTGGAGGTCGTTGGTAGATACATGTGCTTCTGTGAACCAGGGTTTACTGGGGTCAACTGTGAGATCGGTAAGTCACAATCTTTATCTTTTCCCTTTTCTTGAAGACAGTTTCACTTTTGTTCTCTCTCTCTCTCTCTCTCACTCTCTATTTCTTCCAAATTCTATACCAGATAACTTGCAAGTGAATAGAATGGTTTTTCATATGTATTGATAAGTGCAATCGAACCGATGTCGAATGATGCTGAATTATGTTATATTTAAAAGAAACAGGCACTGAAATATCATTGCAAAAAGTAGTAAACTTTATTCCGTATTTTGAGGCTCTATTCTGAAGTATCTTCTCTCTCTCTCTCTCTCTCTCTCTCTCTATCTCTATCTCTCAGCATCGATGTCATATTTTCAAAGAATAGCAAGGGTCTGAAAGAGTGCAGTGAAGTCAACATTAGGGTAACAAAATCTCACAAGGATTTATCCTGTTGTAAGTTCCGTAACAATAGTACTTGTAGGTCCCAAAGTCTCATTTCCACTTCTCTTCCTCTCATTGCACAGTCCTTCCTGATGAAGGTCGTCAGGAGACAGGAGGAGGTCTCATCTTAGAACCTTGGTGGATTGGTGTCATAGCAACCCTTATCTTCCTCATCATTCTCTTCCTTTCTGTTCTCTGCTGGACTTACAAGAATCCTGCTAAACGCAAAGAAGTTAAACTAGGTTTGTGAATAAGCTCCATCATCAACCTAACTATAATATTGGGTTATTGATTGTTTCTTCCAGGAGTAATTATATCACATATTTTTTTGATTTTCTCATTAAATAATACCAACTTCTAACCGTGCAGCTTTTATGACAAAATTACATATTAATTGGGCACTTGATGAAGTTCCTAATTATGTAACAAGGGACAAAATAAGAGGGACCATAGATGAGACTTTACGAATTAAAGTCAAATACTTTAGCAGTGACTGATTAACACAAACCTTTGCCCAGATATTGAATTTGCAAATTGTATTTTTTATCTTTATTGTTAATCATAACGTGTAAACGAAATGTTTTCCATTTATGATCTTCAAGCAGTGATAGTGAAGAGATTTTCTGTTTATTTTGTGCACACATACCAGAATGACCGTTATAAATAATACCGAGTTTCCTAATCTCGTGATGTTCGTTATAATGGCAGCTTAACTCACTTTAACTCGTGTCAATATCTAACGAGTTTGTTCACAATGATTTTAAGTGATACATTTTCCTTCATCAGAAATATTGTAATGTGTAACGATTATTTTTTTTCATCTACTATATACTTTGTACGAATATGGTGTTGTAAGTTTATCATTCTCTGCCTTTTTACTGCTTTTTGTGAATGTATCAAAGGCCTTGTTGTTTTTATTCCAAAATAAACCATTCGGTTCAATACACTGTCTCTATTAAAAACTGTGTTCTTCCATCCCCTAATACCATGAATACAGTGTTCTAATTGTCTTACATCACAGTATAAACACCTTTGATTATGAATATTGCTTATGTTTCTTATTTTTCTGTTGATTGGTATAGATTTATAACAGATGAAATGTATACAGGTCTTACTATTTCTGTCATGAAAACATACATTATTTTGATATAGAAATCATTCAGATAAATATGTTGTAAGAGCCACTATCTCCTAATCTTGCTAGGCATGAGCAAATTTGACGCATTTTTATGATTTTTAACCTGTCTACTTGATGGCGGCAAGAACTTTAAAACAGCAGTCTCAGACAGCTCTGATGATAGTGCTTATCCCGTTTTATATTTTAGAGATGTCATTTATATTTTCTACATTTCTGTCATATTTCTTTATGCTGCATGGATAAAGCTTCACTGCAGCATTACTTTGATTGATTTACTTTGATTGAGATATTAAGGATCAACTTGAAAAAAAAATCACATAGTATAACTTGAATTTTCAATCCCTAATACTTTTGTAGTCCATTTCCTCAACTTAGGAAAAATGGATCTGTCTTTCACTCTGTTTCGTGCCTCATAAATGTAATACTGTCTTTCCATCTATGCAATAAATTTATGATTAAATTCACGAATGCGTTTTGAGCATCCTTTGTAAGTCTGAAGGATAGCCTAATCAGTTTGGGCTTTGATGCATTGATATCATGAAGGCCTATAGACAAATGGGTTTATTTTATTTGTTTATCTGACATTTGGTTAACATTCATTCAGAACTTGAGATGTAGATGTAGCCCCAAATCGTTATCTGCTTCACTAAATCGCGTCCGTTGTCAAGAACTGCAAGCGCCACCACGTGAAGCATATAGAAATGGATTGACCCGTATTCCGTATTACTCGAAGCTGATTTTAACAAGTTGTACAGAAAGAAGGGTACTGGTTAACTTTGCTAATCATCTTCAATAATGCATCAAGGGACCGGGGTATTAGTAGACGGATAAAGAAAGATACTCGAGGCAGTAATTGGGAGAGAGAAAGTAATCGGGCTCTATGAAAATGATTCAGTAATTGAAGTGCACGATCAACGATCGGGTGCAAAGAAAATTCTGTTTTCAGGCCATTATGTATTCAAATCACGTTAAGCCAGCGGCTAGAGATTTAATTCAGCCGTTAAAAGTGGTCGTATTTCAATAGAATGCAAATTACATACATTAGTTGATAACTTGCTCGGTCACGACGCAAAACGAAAATGACAGACCTATACTATTTTTAAAAAAAAATTATATTGCGGTCTAGCCTGTGATCCACTAAGATGTACCGCGGTTGTTAGGGACGGCGCTACAGGGGGGAGAGGGGAGGGGGCAGGGGGCGACCGCCCCTATGATAAAAATAAAAAGAATTAAAAGAAAAGGAAGAAGAAGAGAGAAGAGTATGAGGAAAGAGAGGTCAGGTTGACGCCTCGGTTTGGAGAATGTCTAGCTATATTGCTATAGTTGGTTAGAATCTCCTGGGCATGCTCCTGGGTGTCCTCTGGTGGCTAAAAAGACCATTCAACTATAACAACACACCTATTTGTTCATTTAAAAATTCAGTGAACTCACCTGAGGGTCGTCTTGCCCCCCCCCCCCCCCATCAAAATACCATGGCATCGCCTCTGCAGTAAAGAGGCCTCGAAAATTAGGTAAAAATTAATGAATTTCATAAATTAGTTGATAAACCCAAAACATCATTCATGCATTTTATTGAAAATTATTATGTATCAAGCACTGTGATCTGGACAAGACGGTAATTTTCCAAAGATCCACTGAGCGAGAATGAGATAAAATATATAGGAATATAAAGACAGAGAGAAATGGAAGAAAAATGGAGGGACGAGGAGGGGGAGGGATAAATAGAAGTGGATGAAGGAAGAGAAGGAAAGAGGAAGAACAAGAGAGGGATAGGTGGGAAAGAGAGATATAAAAAGAGATACAGAGAGAGAGAGAGAAAGAGAGAGAGAGAGGGGGGGGGTCAACTGAGGACGGAGAAGAGAATGATGGAAGAGGACTGAAAATATACACTCTAAAAAAATAAAATGTTGAATCACCATTTAAAAGGCTGGAGGAGTGATTACATTTTCAAAGTGTTAGATTGACACGGCAGTTAATTTTAAACTTGAAACTATTATCTTGAAACATCTTGACACTATTATGTAATCATTTTTCCTCAAAATATACCAGGAAACATACACGTCACTTTCATTTACGTCAAGGTTTTTAGTTATGTCCATTTATAGAGCAATAAGATGACCAATGATTGACCATCGTCGTTGCTTCTACTTTCTGAGCGGGGGGGGGGGGGGGGGGGGGTCACTTCCATTGAAGAGTGGACAGCATCCGCGAGAATCGTCCTTCAAAACGCACCCTAAACGAGGATTCAAGGGCAGGCCGGTAGGACACCCTAAACACGGATTTTGTGCAGATGTCCCAGATTTGCACACCCTATATCTTCTTTCCTTTTTGGATTATCGTGATTTAGGAGGCTTTTTTTCAATTTTTGGCGTTTTTGACACTCTATTCGCGTTCCGCGCGTTTCGCGCCTACCCCTGAAAAAATACCCTTTTTCCGCGTTTTTTTTCTCGCGGATGCTGTCCACTCTTCAATGGAAGTGACCCCCCCCCCCGGGTTTCTGAGTCACCTTTTCCATCGTGTAATATTGCACCAGAGAGTGCAATAACTCAATACACACGCGACCATGGCATGTATGCATGCAGCATGCATGCTGCGCTGAACACAAGCTGACCGATGAAGCTGACACCGTGACGTCACAGAGGGCGGAGGCGCTCGCGCGGCCTCATAATGAGTTGCTAAGGTATTAATGACGTCATGTGCTAATCACTAAGCATTCCCATACATTAACCAATCGGGTGGCCAGAACGAGCCATTTCTGTGTGTTTTGGGCGGTCCTTTCTGGTTCTAGGCGGTGAATGATTTTTATTCCCTTTTTACCTTATGTTTTGGTGCCTCAAGCTTTTTTCCCCCTTCTCTCCTCGACGAGTCGCACGCGCTATTAGTATCCAGTGGATGTTTTTTTATCGGTGCAATTTGGATGCAAGTCTTTTGCATTTGTAAACACGCGACGTGCTATTTTCATCTCGCGGTTTCCATGTGTGTAGCGAGGCAGATCACAACGTACCTCGATAGCAGTAGCAGTAACAGCAGCAGCGATTGGGGAAGATAATAAACATCTCGGATCGTGAATTGACATTTTGCTGTTGATGACTGCGATTATTGGATGCGATTAATTCACCTAGAGATCTAAGGCGGTGAAAGAGGGATAACAATACACCGGTAATGCTGATCGATATCTGAAGAAACCGCAACTTACAAAACATCGTCTGCACTCAGCTCTGCGTAGGAGCAACGTGGATTTTTGAAGCATTATTTCTTGAGCATCTCGAGGCGGATGATAACCTTTACCTGGTAAAAAGAAGGATTGAGCTATTCCGTCCTTGTGAAAAAAGAATAGATTTTGTTAACCTGGGTTTGGCAACAGAAGCAGGCTGGTTTTGAAGAGAGGGAACTTCTGTAGAGCTTGGGATCTAGAACTGAGCCTTCTCCTTTGGTTCTAGAGCCGAGACGTCTCGTTTGGTTCTAGAGCTGAGACATCTCGTTTGGTTCCAAAGCTGAGCCTTTTCGTTTGCTGATAGCCTTTTTATTTTTCTTTAGTATTCAACATGTTGAACGAGAAGGAAATTAAAACCGTTTTCGGGAAGGAGGTGTACATGGCCGATTCCATCTTGAAACGCAGATGGAGAAAGGTGAGTTCACTTACATGCAGTTAATCAGTTATCATCACTCGAAGATATTTTTGTTCTTTTGTTTACCATCCTCACAATGCTCTCGAAATTTCATTGACTTATGTCTAAAAGGAGTTAATTTTCAGTTCCATGTGTTGAGAGAGATGTCATTGCAGTCCTGTATTTCAGAAGAAGAAGAAGAAGAAGAAGAAGAAGAAGAAGAAGAAAAGAAAAAGAAAGAAAAATAAATAAAGTGGAGAGGAAAAAAAAAAGAAAAAGAAAATGAAGAAGTAAAGAGAAAGAAAAAGAAGAAGAAGGAGAAGAATTTAAGAAGAAGAAGAGGGAAATGAAAGACAAGAACACAGACAAGGACAGAGAAAACTACTGTTATCAACACAAACTTAGGTTGAAAACCTGTGTGGTAAACTATAAGAGTTTTTTTTTTTTTTTTTCATATCTTGAATTTCCGCCCAACCCATCGCTGAAATGCATGCACAAGTGTAACAGACATAAACCGGCAATTTGGCATGCATGACAGTTACATTAACATACAATCATTCTCATGATATTGATTGTATCCAATAGATTGACTGTCAATAACATAATGTAAACACAAATCAAGATTACAACAGATGGTGAAGGTTTTACGGTTTCAAGTAATCCTTTTAAAAAAAAAGCAGTTCCAGCTATTTTGTACAATATTACGTTACTGACTACATCGATGGGCGTCAATCGGGGAGGGGGGGGGGCACCTGAAAATGCAATATGATATAAGAAATAACAAAAACAGACAGACAGCAATAATAATGAGCAAACATGAAGCAAATATAAAATGGTTTGACTCCCCTGACTACAAAATTTGTAGGGAGAAAATGATGCTGAGAGACGTACTAGAACTTGGATCAGAGAAAATATCAGATAAATTAAATTCTTGTGTCATTTCACGTTTACACTTCCTTAACGCAATACAGTGTTAGGTAGGGTAGGGGACATAATAATATACCTGCTCCAGTAATAATGATCAGGTGTTAAAAGACAGGCAGGAAGGTGTGTCCACTTGTACTTAAAGCTACAAAGCCCATATATTATGCACGCCATACTTGTGTGTGTATTGATTGATAGGTAAGTTGTCTCATAATTGCCCTTTGCCTGACGAATCAAGCGTGAATATAAAGGGATGCGTTAACCGAACAATGGTTATGCAACCAATAGCAACTGGGATGGCGTGAGATATGGAAAAAGCATTTGTTAGAGCCGAGTGTGTATGACCCTGGTACTAGGGTAACACCACCAAGATAATGCGCAGTAGAGAATAGATAAAAAGCAATTTGATCATGAAGCGCCTGGTGGTTAATGCTCTGATAAAAAAGAATATCATAAACACAAACAAAATTAATACATAATGAAAAACGAATCTGAAAACGAAAAGAATAGTTTTAAGGATATAGACCTCTCTGACGCACCCCCCCCCCTTCCCAAGTGGATTTACTACTCTTCACTATGCAATGTATGATTTTTTAAAAATAATTTCTTTATCTCTGAAGTTCCATTTCTGTCTGTAGAGTGTCTCCTTTCTCTTGCACATCATGCAATTCTGTCAGCTCTTCACCAACAAGGGCCTATTTTTGTTTTCTCATTCCCCCGCCCCCCCAAAAAAATCAGTATTAATTTCAGAATTATAAAAGTATTAATTTGTATACGTTGCACATTGACTCGACTCTTGCATTTTTACAATCACTTTCATCTTGATTAAAGATACAGCTTAAACTGCACTGGAACCTGATTCCTTCCAAAATACTTGACACGCTTGGAGAGTTGTTATTTTTACCTTTTTACATCCTTCCTGCCAGAGATCATGGTGTATCTTTTTTTTTTTTAAATGTTTAAAGGTACTTTTTAGCATTCAGTCTTTCCATATTTTTTTGATGGGCAGCACTAGCAAATAAACGAAGAAAAAACATTACCTTATACATTTCTCGCTACGATTCTGTAGATTATAATAATTGTCTTTGGCAGTGCACTAGAAGAAACTTAAAAGAAAGATAATCCCTTTACTCGTACCAAATACTTCATGCCTCTGTTAACAGTTTAACCTCAAGCCTGTGAAGAGAAAATTCTTTCAGATATGTTCAAAAGAATCTAACTACATTTATTTTCAGCAACGTGCATTCGCAAATGCTTTCCATTTAAAATGAGAATATAAAATAATTATGTTATACATGTAAATTTAGTCCTTAATGCAAACTGAAATGCGTGCACACGTGATGTTTATCACATATACAACACATTTCTTAATATAGCTATATTGACTTGAAAGATGGAGGCAAGTTAAACCCAGGAAAAACAGAGATTTTGGAGATGTCTCCATGAAAAAAAAAAATGTTTGCTATTATTCTACCAGTCTCATGTGTGTCAGCCTACTGTTTAAATCGACCGTTATGGTTTTATTGACATTGGGTGTATAGTCGTGTTGCCATCAGGCGATCCATGTGTATTGTAATCAGCCCATGTTTGCTTGAAAAGCCGAACCTATTTATAGATATTAGAAATCGAACGCGAAGATGGGCGATCGTTAAGTGTTCTACTTCTCAGGTTAGATGGATGAAATATGAGAAAATAAATACATCTTGATATGATTTTCCTTTCCAGAATTGAGCGCTTAAGGACAGTAAGATTGTAGAGACCGACCGAGGCAAAAAGAATTAAGAAAGTGACTGTGAATATGTTTCTATTTTTGGCTATTTCAAGATTAATAACTGTTTGAATATACCACTGGATGACATTTCATCGGAGAACTTTAGGATTCCTTCGCAGTTAACTGAGCAGTTCTGCCGCTGGGATATATTTTTGTCTGATATATTTCCATGACCAGCTGAACACCTGCTTTGCTTTTCATTTGGAAGAAACACTGAAGTGTCCATGCTTGAGTCCCTGAAATTTGCTCGCATAAACAACCAAAACCCAACGTATTTTACTGGGCTATAAAGCTTGACCGAGCTTTTCATTGGTTTTAATAATAAATGAAAGAAAATGAAAAGAAATATTTAAAAGAGACACCAGGGTAATGTCTTACTGAGGATTATGCAAGCGCAATAATGTATGTCATTTCCATTTTATGTTTATTCACAAATTGTTATGTCTTTTTATTATTCATGTTGGTGACTGTGACTGATATTCTACACTGTAAAAAAAATATTCGGTAAAATTTCAACCTGCACGAATGCAATTACATGTATATGTCCAATCAACTTTGGGAAATATTTTTACCTAATTCGGGAAGCATAGTCCAATTAGGGTAAAAATAAGCAGTAATTAATTTAGAATGGGCAAAATTTCCATCAGATGGACAAAAAGAAATGCCCAAAGTTGATGGACACATAATTACCCTCATGGCGCATTTTTACCCAATAATTTTAGAGTATTAATTACTCAAACGCAATTCACTACAACAAAAACACGTTGTTGATCAACATACAAAGGAAGCTCCGAACGGAATAATTGAATGTGATGCTTTTAAAAAAAAAGTGGTGTGATACTACATGCAAATACCTCGTGGGCTGAAATGATGCATTTGACAGGTCTTCGTAAATCCTGGGATAATTGAGGGATCAAAAAATCCATTGGGTATGTCTGTAAAGGCGCCTAAAGTAATCTTTCTTTTTTCAATTCGTTGATAATTAGTAAAGGAACTCTGTTAGGGTAAACTTCTAACTCGCCCAGCATTTATTTCTTGATTCTAATAATTAAAAAATGTAGGCCTAGGTGCATAGCTTATCGTAGATCATAACATTTTTGTTATTGTCCTTTCAGTATGAAGCGATTTCATAATTTACAGATAATTGTAGTGGTTACTATATTATCAATAATTTATCGATGTGGCATCGATTCATGGTTTTGAGCACAGCTAGTGTTCCTTAGTTTTTGAAACACCAAGGAATGCTTCGTCATGGTGCAATAACCCGCCTCCATTAGACAGAGTGTATATTTGCTTTAATCATGTTAACCAAAAACACGATATCAAAATTATATTCCAAGGGTTGTTCTAAACAAACATGACCGTGATTCTGTTTCCTTATGTCTGAATTCATCTCTTGAAAACACTTAAACAAGTATATAATGCACTTTTGATATATCAGTTACATGTGGAAAAAAGTTCAAAAGTCATTATATTCCATCATGTGCAGTTACAATTTATGTTATTGATAACGATGGTAATAAGGACAGGAGGGAGAAGGAGAAGAAGAAGAAGAAGAAGAAAGAAAACGAATAAGGAGGAGAAGAAGTAGGAGGAGAAGAAGAAGAAGAAGAAAAAGAAGAAAAAGAAAAAGAATAGTAGGGTGGTTACTTTTTAGATGAAGGGAAGAAGGAAAAGAGGAAAGAAAAGATGAAACATTTCTGTTTCAATAAAGTAATAGTACATTGATATCGAAACACTTATTATGCAAAATGTCAAAGAACATTAATGACAGAATACACATGTATACATAATGATCACTAAAGAGAATAATACCAGTTCCAGGTACTAAGTGAATTACAAACTGTATGGGAAAATATTTCCCCAACGCAGAAATGCAAAACTATCATGATTACGGTTTATAATGTTCTTGCAATTGCTCGAAAATCGCATCCATCATGTCCATATGTATCCTGTTCTCATTATGGACAAGATCTTTCTATCAGGAGAAACCGCACTGATTTTAGTCATAAAGAGATAGAGAGAGAGAGAGAGAGAGAGAGAGAGAGAGAGAGAGAGAGAGAGAGAGAGAGAGAGAGCGTGTCACCCTCAGTCATTGGTCAGTTCTGAAATTGATATACACTGTCCATAACCAGCGGTCAAGGGTGATGAAATGACCTATAAAAAGAGCCGACTTAGGTTATCGGTTTCGTAAGGCTATAATTCATTCATATATTATCTTCACAGATTCTTGCCGGAATAAGGATTGTAATACAACTATGTGACTTAAATATTAAAATCTTTTAAAAAAATCACCCCACCTTTTCGCGCGATCTTTCTCTCTCTCTCTATCCCTCTCTCCTGCTCGTTCTTTTCTCTGAGCTCAACTCCATCTTCCTTTTTTGTTTTATTTTCGTTTATTTTCCTTCTCTCCGCAGCCGGACACCTGGTGTTATCATTTACAATATAAACAGATAACCTGTCTTGCAGTACCCCTCCCCCATCTATCTGTCGCTGTCTCGCCTTATCTATCTATCTGTGCACTCTCTCTCTCACAATCTACCCCTCCTAATTTGAAAGGATAGATATTGAATTGAAAGAGAGAAGAAGGAGAATATAAAGAGAGAGGAGAAAAAGAGAAAAACCGCCAGAATCAGGCTTTTTAAAATGATCATTCAGTAATATTTTCAGTTTATCAGCTGAAAGAAGGTACGAGGACGAATAAAAAATCTATATAAAGAGAGAGAGAGGAGAAAAAGAGAAAAACCGCCAGAACCAGGCTTTTTAAAATGATCATTCAGTAATATTTTCAGTTTATCAGCTCAAAGAAGGTACGAGGACGAATCAAAAATCTATTCCCATGAGTTTCTAAAATGGCTGCAAATGGTTTGTTGATGTTGTATCCCTCATGCCGTTGTTAAGGAAAGCTCTGTGCACACCGAATGTGCTCTGCTAAAGAGCAGACAATATCATTAGGAGAGACTGTTCTCTGCCTTATTAGATTACGGGCTAGACGGATCATGTCTTCACTCGATCTCTTACATTACACCTATAGTGCAGTATGTGCTATCTGAGATTTCATGTATATATTTCAGATAAATGCTGTGTAACAAAAATATCTGCAATCGATAAACATGTAGGCTATATTCCCCAATCTAGCGCATCAATCAGTCGCGCACCCCCCCCCCAAAAAAAATCAATCTTCTTTTGTTAATCACAAATCGGAAAACAGCACTGAACACGGAGTTGATATCATGTTATTCCCAGATAACACCAAATTAATGTGAGATACAAATAACCGTAGACAGACTGAAGATACGAAAGCTTTTAGTTTTACAATAAATGTAAGTCAGTGTTTATGTTACAGAGCAAATTCACAGCAGTAATCAGAAGATGTGTGAAGATATCGCAATCTTTCTCCTTATACGCTGACCTGGAAAGTGATATTCGTCAATATTCGAATTGAATATATTTTGAAGAACAATGTCTCCTTCGCCTTACGCAATCATGATTACTGCGAAAGAAGACCTCGAAGATAACGAACCATCTTTCTCATTGCATTTATATACGCCTGAAATAAATTTTCTTGATCAGAAACATACCTGGGCCTGCAAGGATAAATTCATGCAAACATCGAAATATAATAATTCTTTCTTCTCTTGATATGATCACAATATAATATTGTACGCACTATACTTCAGTCCGTCACCCAATGAATTTAATTAGCATAATAATGCTTTTATTTATATACATATAGTTTGTGTGTCAAATATATATCAATATATCAAACAGAATATAATTTCTTTGTACGCTATAGGATTCCTGTAGCATACATTACCTCTGTCCCCCAATACGTGCTTTGTACGTGCCTTGTTAGGGAGTCGTTTCATTACCATGATTACCGCAAATACAGACGACCCATATTGTACGTGAACTATCGTGACTATGTATACTGAAGAACGTTCGAGAGCGCATGACCGTGGGCTTTCCGCGGTCATATAACATTGCACCTGTGATGCGAATATGGGGAGCGATGAATCGTATGCGATGTCAATAACCCAATTAGAGGTAGAATGGTAGATAAAATTGGGCTACAAAGTCACTGTTCATGGCCATTTAAATGACATGATGAATTATGATGTGCTGATTAGTTGTCTAGGCAAGGAGTTATGATACATACATGTAGTATCGTCTGAGTCGTGCCTTTGTTCCAGAGGCTAATGGGAGAGAAAGAGAGAGAATTTGTGTCAAAATAACTATGCAAGGGAAAAGAAAAAGGGGGTATCAAAACAAGCGGAGATGAATTAGTCAAGCTGATTTTTTCAGCTCTCTCATGTTGGTTATTGTCAAGTATTGAAATTATTTCAGATGAATAGGGTCATGAAACACTATTGAATCTTGCCATAAAGGCATAATAGGCCTATACCCATTTAGTATACTTTCCATGACCATGTAATAGAAAATTGAATAATTTATCACTGCTCTTATTCCCCAGGAGTATTCTTGTTAAATGTACATTATTGCAAATCATGTATTTTTCATTCAATAAGCTACTAGCAATTTGATTATGTTAACATGCACAAGAATACTTTGTTAGAGGCATACACGATGCATCGACAGGCATATGATGAATTTATCAAAGTTATGATTTAGGAGAAGATGATACAGCAACAAAAATAGAGCATGAAATGAATCCATTTTTCTTTTCGTTTTATTTGTCTGTTTTCAGGGGCGTTACGAGTACTTTGTGAAGTGGCATGGATGGCAGAGCAAGTGAGTAGACAGACACTCAGGTTGATTAACAGAATATTTGCTCATAAGATAACAAGTTCATTTTATTGTCATTCAATGATCAGCAGAGATAACAGATTCTCTTTTATAATTCAAAATTCGTGAGGCAGGGTAATCAAGATCTAATGCCATTTCTTTTGTTTGTACATGACAAAGCTTATTGCCAGTAATGGAACAGTTGACCTTTACAAAATATAATGTCATATAATTTGTTCTCCACTTCATTCACTTAAAAGTCACTATTCACCATGTTGGCAATCCTCAATTATCGCAATTATTTCCGTTCGATAATTGAACGAACATTGTCCTTCACTAGCTCCATGATTACTTTACTTGGAGGAGTAAGACGTCTTATAATTGTACGTCCATAACGAAGTAGCTCTAAATATGATTATTAATTTTACTCAAGTAATTAATTGGAATTGTTTCTAAAGTAATTGAGTATTATGCAGTGGTCAATAACAGTAATAAAAATCAATCTACAGTGGAAACATTAGTAACACAATAATGTAAAATTAGCAGTGACAGCATGTTACACCAAACTGTTGTAAGATAAATTTCATAAAGAAATTAGAAGTATACGTCTTTTCTGCCTAAGCCTCAAATTATTCTGATTGGATATAGATAGGCATAATCATCATGAGCTTAGGTGGTCCAGAAGATTTGCAAACTGGCTGAATCAGAAAGTGACTTTCCAAATTAAATCTAAAAATTGCCTTTACTTTAATTTATCCCCAATTATTCCATAATTCTCACGCATACATTTCCCTTTTCTGATGTTTATATCTTTCTATTGTCGGACCAAAATGAGCCCATGATCATACACTAATCCAGTGAAATACAATATCAAACAAAGGTTAGATTAAAGGTGAAGACTGGGAAGAAATGAGGTATATGCTTCTGTTTCTCAAAGTCTGCATGAATCACTCATACAGTTTTATATGCATGAACATTATTTTTGTACTTTACTTTTGCAGTTGAGTGCATGTATGGTAATGTCCATTTGAACAAATAAGGGCTGTTTACCAGACGTTGTACAGACTGTTTACTTTCCATTTATGGATTTTTTTTCTTTCGTTTCAGATTCAATACGTGGGAACCAGAAAACAATATACTCGACAAGCAGCTTATCTGGGCCTTTGAACAGGAGCTAGAAAAGTATGTATGGTTTAGCTACCACTTTAAAAAATGTCATATAGAATGTGAGGATTTATTTTAAATCTTAACGTGCTGTCTCATTCCTTCCCTAAATCAATGTACTGTATCCAAGGTATTAATGAATGATGTCTCAGAAATCAATGAGTATTAATTTGTTGTAAATCATTCATATATTGGCTAGAATGCATTTGATTTATGGCTTGTGAACTTATCGTTATTATTATGTTTGACAATTTCGTCACTAATGTTCACTTATATTCATACAAAAATTAACAAATCACCTAATACAAAAATGAAGAGGATGATTAAGTTTGTTTAAGAAAGAGAGGGAGAGAGAGAGAGAGAGAGAGAGAAGGGGGGAGGGGTCCTTCGTCTCTTGGGTGAATGTTCATACGACTTTTGCTATTTGTGTGGGGTTTTTTCATGATCTAATTCTAATCTTAAAGTCAAATGAAATTTTTAACTATAAAGGTCTTGATGTATTATACAGCCATGCATCTTCACTGAATTTTAATGTTAAGTGTGTTTGCCCTTCTTTAAAGAAGGAGAATATTTTGAAAATGTTTTTTATTTGATGTGCATGTTTTTTTCGCCTCTGCACCTCCATTCAATGTAATTATCTAACAGCTGGAGAGAACGTGATCAGGTAATAGGTATACAGACTTTTGATTCAGTTCACTATACAGAATCTAATTCTTTTTCTTGAAGATTCTGCTACTTGGAATTATTCATGCCCTCCCGTGTATTTGGGTCATGAAAGAAGATGAACTGCACTCGAAGGACTGCACTAGTTTAAAATCACTTCCTCAATACATTACCAACGTAAATTACTCGGAAGGAAATCAATTTTGAGCCCCCTTTGAGTGTGTGTGTGCTTCTTCAATTTGTACTGGTGCCTGCCATGAAACTAATCAATCAAATCACTCGCAAGGGGATATTCCCACTTTGCAGATTTATTTAATGTTTTATAAGTTGGAACCATTTTATTTTGTCGATCGATGATTTTTTTCTATCAACCATTAATTTATAGATAGTTTTGGGGGAAATTATACTTCCTGGTCGTTTGTAAGACGTTTGCTGAAAACTTAACAGGGATGCATACAATAAATAAAGTATTACGTGCATGAAGAAATGATATTGTTGTCAAGGCAGTGAGGTATATGATGAGTATCACGAACCGATCTAAGAAAAATGAATCAATCGAGAAGTCTTGGGTTGTTTTGATTGAATAGAAGTCTTAGATTTTCATCAGAATGGTAGTAAGCTGTCTCTTATCATATTGGGAGACGGATTACAAAAGAATTCCTCTAAACCAAAATTGATAGAATATTACTTTTCGTATGTTAGGATTCTTTTATCTAGACACAAAGAAACACAGAAAGATAAAGGGTGTAATAGAGAAGAATGGGAAAGAGCATGTGTTATGCGTTGTGTGTGTGTGCGTACTGTGTTTGAAGGATAGCTGAGAGAGAGAGAGAGAGAGAGAGAGAGAGAGAGAGGAAGGTAGATAGAGTGAAGAATGCAGAGAGGGAGGGAGGGAGAATGAGATAGAGTGAGAGACGAAAATGAGAGAGAGAGAGAGAGAGAGAGAGAGAGAGGAAAAGTGAGGTGTATGAGAGGGCAGATAAACAAAAAAAAAAGAAAAGAAAAGAAAAAAGAATAGAAAGAATAGAAAGATGTAGGATGAGAAGTGCTTTCATGAAAAAAAAAATCCCTTCAGGATGTAGACACCATGGGTGGGTGGCTTTTGATGGAATCAACACCTACGTCATCGGCCCTGGTAGCCCACCATTATGACGTCACAGATTGGGTACAGGTGAACTTTGATGACGTGTGACGTAATCGAATCTATGAGCATAGTTTAGGTTTGTGTTGTTTATGTGGATGGTGCATGCATGTCAAACGCATCAGTGCCTTGCAACATTCATAATAGAAACAACAGTGGGCATTTCATGAATGTCGACCAGGGGAGCATTCCATAAAGTGTCTTGTCAGTGATTTTTACTGACAAATCAAATGCAAGGATTTTAGTAGCTTATAAACAGTTGTCAATAAAAATCACTGACAAGAACCTTCATGAAACGCTCCCCTGATAGCTTCCTCCAAAGTAACAATGGAATGTTAACAGAAAGCTTATCTGAACAGAGAAAAAAAATGAAGAAGTAGTTGTGAAAGAAAAGAGGGAAGGGATGAGAAGAAAGAGGAGGAGAGGAAGAAGAAGGTAAGAAGGACGAGAAGAAAAAGGTCAAAAGAGAGAAGTGGACGGGAGAGAGTAAGAGAAGAAAGGTGGAGAGGGGTTCCTGAAGAGGAAAAGAAAGAGAAAGGGGAAAACGAGGGAGGCGAGAAGAGAAAGTGGAGAAGGTGAAAGTATATATAGGTAAGAATGATAAAAATCATTAGGGAATTCTTTTATTCTCAAAGAGGATATAGACATTACAAAAAGAAAAAGAGAGGATATAGACATGAAAAAGAAGAAATAGGGTATAAGTAGGAGAAGTGTTTTTCTCTCTTCGCTTGCAGAAAAGTTTCCTCAGGCTTGCAATAGTATATTTTTTCACCATGTTCGAATAATTCCTTTAAAAACAAACACTATTTTGAGTTATGTCGGTATATTAATGCTACACGTTATTTTATCCAATGGCGGATTCTAGTAAATGCTGGATTTCATAATCCGAAGCAGTAGCATACATACGGTTTTTGTATAATACTTTAAATGCTTCTACCCGTGAAATTTCTTGAATTAGCCCCCAGCTTCTATTATTCTATAAATCTGTTTCTCTGGTGTGGGCGAACGCATTCAATTTCAAATCAGCCTTTGCATTTCTGCAGCCTTTAGCGTTAATGATGACTGCATGGGTGAGATGCCTCTGAGAAATTAAGGAGATTAAGATTTCAAGCGCACGTGATTGGGGATCAAAAGACACGTGATTATTTCGCCCATTAAGATTGATGAAGTTCAATTAAAACTATTTTAACCATTTTGATGTATCCCTAAAGCTCAATTGTTGAATCTATTCTTATCGTTAACGACTGAGATGATGAACAAAGTGACTATCTTTTAAAATGTCAGCCGTATTTGCATTTCTGTCTACTGCTGAGTGCGACAATATTGTTTATCTGCTGTCCGGTGTGATTTTCTTTAAGCGCTCAATAAAGAAATAAAGATGATTGCTTATTCAGTTTTTGAAAATTTATGCAAGTTACAATTCATTTTCTAGATAAGAAGTTAGAAAAAATCACAAAACGTGTTTTAAATGTGACATATTTCAAACGTGGAAAGATTTCCTTCTGGTTCTACATGTACTTACCGCATTTAACAGAGTCTCATTTCGTGTGCTGCGTAATATTTAAATACAAAATCATTGCAGAACCTTAACCACGGCCAAACAACACTACAGACCGTGAAGTACACATTGAATATAGGAAATGAAGGGATAATTTGAATGGTAGATATGGAGTTTAAGTGGCATAATCCCCTTTCGTCAGGGAGAACTATAGGGTTATTTATCTCATAAATTTATAATCATAACATTCCTCGAATCAGTACTGTACTGAAATTTGATTATTAAAAAATAGCGATAATCACAGTTGAAACTTTTGATGTAATGCTTTCTCAGAATAGTGGAATCGGATGTCGAGCTTTCTGACGTTGATGCATGTCAAATAAGTTTGTCGCCATAGAGGCAGAGCAATAGATTTGTAAATGATTGGCTCGTCTGGATCGTTAGTAGCCCACTCAAACCACACACAGAGGTGACAGAGTGGGACTGTTTGGCTAATTTTTAGAATCTTTGGAGAGATAAGCAATCGATGGAACATTCAGAGTGTCTTCCGATCATGTTTGATCAGAGGCTGAGTTCAATGTAGTGATACGATTTATCCTCCCGACAGCACAATTATTTTGTGTAAATATTGTCGTTTCTTTTCAAAAAACTCATCAATTCATTTTTCCACCGGAAGATTGTTCATGATGCAGTCGACCCACAGGAAGAACTGGAAAAGAAAAACAACCTACTACAATTTGCTTTAGAAATTTGATGCATGTGTTCCACGATATTGATTTGATTGAATATGTCAGCAAAACAATATTCTATGGAACTCTTCTCATTTCTCTTCTGGTTAGGATAAAACCCACTCAAAATGATTCGATCTCCATATGTCCTGCAATCTAGAATTCATATTCATTGAATAGGTCGCCGAACGACCATTCTTTCCTCGAGGCCAACCGCGAAAACAACAGAAAGCTTGCAATAACGTCAACCGTTTTGCGATTCCCAATAGAGACCACTCCATACGATCGCATCCTCCTCTTCATTAGCTGGAGAAACAAAATCACTCCGCCATTTCCCATCCCATCACCTTCCTGGCATATCATCCACTACCCACGTCCTATTATTTATCAAGCAGAGATTTGACCCACTCTCAGTAGCCTGCACGTCATTTCACCCACTGGAGGCCACCACCAGCCTTTCCGCATTGAAATTAGATGCCATATCACTTTTCAGGTTTCATTGATTCAGGCGGCGTGATCCGTAGTTTACCTGTTTTCGCCATGTATTGATTCTTAAAATATAACCTTGATAAGGGGAAGAAAATATGAGTTGGCTAGAGATATTTTCGGATTAAAGAAAACAAGACTGATGTGCGGAAACGTGGGTTTGGATACATTTGTCAAATATCTGCATCTTGAATGCGGATCAGACGTGCTCCATTGATAAAGACATTCTTATTTTGTCATGGGTTTAATGAAAAATGTCTATATTTTGTTGTGGGTTGAATGAAAATATACTATTCCTGATACAGACGAATTCATCAAGATCGTGTAGATGATCAGTTTTCTTCAAATTACGTCGGAAGCTAGACGGATATGAATATACCGTTTTTCTTTTTTCCCCTCTTCTTTTCTTTCCACCTGGATAATTATTCTGCTGAAAATTTTAATTTCCTCTAAAATAAGTAATCTTACCAAAGTGTTTTGATACGATGAATTGAATAATTCAACAACAAAAGACTTCCGGAAAATTCGAATTTTTTGTTTTGGAGTATCTTTTTTTTTCCTGTCAAATATTTTTGGCAATGTCCTTCTTCGACTAGACAACTATTTTCAATTAGTCCTTTACATTTTTGATACATTTGTTTTAGATCGTATTATAGTTTTTGTTTTTGTAGGCGTCTATATGAATTACATGCTTCCACTACTTTCACACAACCCGACTTCAACAACTGATGGACATTAGATCACAAGATAGAACCCCGAATAGAACCACTCAAGAAAAAAAAAACCTTGACGTTTTTGTGGCTATAATATTCGATTCCGGCAAATGATTTCAGCCATTTCCATGAGCTCTTGAGCTTACATGTGATATCTATGCAATTTTAATCGAGATAACGTAATTGAAAACGTATCTATCAAGGAATTTAATCGCCGAAAGACAAAGACATTGACTCATTCCGTTGATCTCACGATTTGATATTTTTCAGAATATTCATCACAATCTTCAGATGGAGTAATCGTGTCAGATCTCATGATTTAGATTCTAAACTGTTAGAGCTCTTATTCCAAGTTTGAGGAGAATCTGTAGTGCTCCTCAAAGTACATGGTTTATATCAATAACTTGGAATTAAGGAGATTTCGGACACTTTACCTAAAGTTTCCCATTTGCTAAGTGGTGATATTACTGCACTCTGAGAAATCTTTTGTGCAATGGTATCCAGTATCATAGAGATACGTGCCGTTACTTTAGTTTGGTAAGTTCAAGTTCAAGTTCAAAAAGTTCATATTCAGTTTATTTCCATTTCCAGCGAAAACAATTCATAACAATTTTGAAAAGAAATCAGACATATAAATCACTGTACGATAGTAGTGCATTTTACATGACGAAATAACGAAATGCTCTTCTATGTGACTGCTCGCTAGATGGGTTTCCTATTAAGTATCAATGATTCGGGATCGAGACTTTCTCTTTGCTCCGATCTGTTATGTTTGAAGCGTTACTGTATTGTCCACCATGTACCCCCTCCAAAAAAAAAATATACAAAATGTCACTTGATTTGGCATAGAATTAACTATTTCCATTTAGGACGGCAATCATGTTTTTTTTTTTTTTTTTTTTTTTTTCTTCTCCAAATGTTTACATGCAACATTCCCGTGAGAGCATTTATGCTGCATGTTTGGAGCGTGTTCACCTCGGTAAACATGACGCTTTAGTTCCGCTTTGCTGCAGGCGTTAAGGTAATTACCACTTAAGACGTGCTGAATTAGTGCCCAATCATTGGTCCCTATTGGTGCCTGTATTACAGCGCTCATGGCAAGGACTACTCTTTCGAGTCTAATTCAATCGTCCGTCGGTGTACTTCAGATCGGTGAAGGTGAAGGTGAATCACGACTGAAATCCTCCTTTAAGCTACAAATGATGCCGAAGAAATGTAACAGCTGACGGATTCAGTTACTCTGTGAACTAATAATGATTGTTCACAAGTTTCTTCATCACTCAGAAAGCACTTTACTGGGTTATCGGTATATACATGTATTTAGTTGTGAAAACGGTTTTTAAAGGAACCCTATCTTGATTTTGTCACGTCTTCGTTTCATTGCTATTTATAGAACATCTAATTTTCAAATTACCAGACCAGCACGGCTTTGACTTTGACTTTGAAATTAACATTTATTTCCTTCTGAGACAATAACATTTGTTTGTAATGTACATAAATCACAACATAAAGAAAGTGGCGAGCACCCGAAAAGCGGAACTTGGGTTGAGGACGCCAAAGAAATGACAGTGCTAAAAATATGTAATATACGAACATCGTTACAGACATTATCTAACGTTATGCAGAATAAGGAAATTGGAGTTAGGGTATAAAGATGGAGTAGATTACAAAGAAAAGGGCTGTCTTAGTTTAAAGAAATTCTACTTTTGAGATTCAAGTCTAGTATTGTTCACTTATCATTCATTTTTCATCTCTGAAGATGGTAAATGGTTGCTTCTAAGCCTGACCACTAAATTTTTTTTTTCATAATTCTAAACTTTTGCGACATCCCTCTCTAAAAAACAAGAACAACAACTACTTGTGTGATTACGATGGTGTCTATTCGTGATGGGTTAATCTATGAGTTTGGTTTCCGCCTGAGGCATCTTCCGACCTTATCTTACCGCCAAGCCTAGAAGGCTGAAAGTGACTATGATATATACCCATCCATCATATCCGCTCCTCACGATACACACGCACGCTCACATGTTCACACACACAACTCACGCACACCCTCAATGCAGATGGATCTGGGCTACCAGGACACCTTTATAGAGCACTTGAGTTATCCAATACGCACACATGCGTCAAAAAGCTATCGGTAGGCGACAGAAATCGATGCGAAGCTTCTGTAAACTCTCACTTTAATCGCCATCTAGCGTTCCTCTTCCCGGAAAACCGGTCGCCACTGGCAAATGCGAGATGATTAGAAAGCTGCAAGAAGGCAACCCTTTCTCATTTATTTCACTTTCCTGGCCAAGCGTCCGCATGCCTCCATAAATACCATTAGATCACAGATACTTCAAGAAAGTGCACTCCTTTTCTCCTGCAGAATAGACTGATTGAAAACATTTTCGTTAAGAGGAATGTTATCTTAACAGAGAAATGCAGATTCATGATTTCATATCCATGTAATCAGTCCTACCATGTGAAACATTAGTGAGCTTCATTGAAGAAAATACAACTAAACGGCTAATCATACAAAACAGTTTAAATTTAGCTATGGCCATGATACTAAAAACTGACAATGTTTAACACTTGGAAATAGTTCTAGAACATATTTGCAAATAGCAAGTATATTCCTCTTAAATTTTTACAGATAATGATACAACTATTGTTACTGTATACAGAATGGTGTCACTGATTTTTTTTTTTCACTTTAATCTTGGAACAAAAGCAATTTCAGTAATGATCGTCATTCAGTGTGCTAAATTACGGTTACTGATCCTTGTGGCAGGTTAGTTTTATAACCAATCTATTACTCCTGCAATAGCCTTGAAAAAAAAACTGCTTTAGCATAGAGAATTTATTCAGTAGACATTACATCACGATTCTGAATAATAATAAGGATGATCTGAATTCTCATTCGGATTTTTAAAAGCATTCCTTTATTCAATTTAATTTTTGAAATCCGCATCAGTCATTGATGAATAAAATTTTGAAAAATAGAACACGCGTGCCATTTTAGTCATTTGAAATTCGCTGGCTTTTCTTTTTAGCAAAACCAACACGTATAGATGTCAACAGTTTTACTACCCACTGGCACGACAATATGGCCCAGTTTGTCAGTTTATATTATTGAAACTACAATTTTCTGACTGAAACAAAATGCTACCATTACTGACGTAAGCAATCTTTATTACTGGAAGGATATAAATACAAGATTATAATGTATAACATGGGGATTGAACAAAATTGTCCAGGGAACTATTTCCATTTAATACTTATTTCTTATCCTGGCTATGCGGTTGTTAAGTGAATGTTATGCAACCCACACTTTTGTAAGGCAAGACGGATACATATTTCTATTTTAGGAGTCTCCGATTATTCTGAAGTATTCGTGCACTTAAAATAGGATTAATTATGAAGTTGATTGCATTTGAGTTGGATGAGCGTAACCGCATCCGCTTCCATTCCTCTCACTCCGAGAATACGACTGGAGACTGAGATAGACTGGTAACTCGACATGTTTGGGTTTTTTTTCTGCAAGGGTCGTTTGGGATATTTTGGGGTTGATGGGCTGTCTGGTTTGGGTTGTGTTCACCAAAGGTTTGAATTTATACTTTTCGGGCTCTGTCCGCATGGACAAGTGAATAAAAAAAGGTAACTCAAATTTTGTTCAATCAAGTAGCTGGTTCTGGCAAGAGTGGAACCAACATTGTAGTGATAGAACGCAGTCCAGCAGCCTCCTCCCACCCCACTTCCCATTCTATTTCCAAAAACTGTATGCTCATATTGCTGAAACTGCACTGTCTAATTTTTTTAAGTCAAATACCCTCTCTGTTTAACGGTTCAGAAACCTCCTTAAGGAATAAGGAATTTACATAATTACCTATTCTACCCATTGGTTGCTTCTTTATCATATTTCGTGCATGATGATCATTTCGAAATGCAAACAGTTTGATGAGTAAAGAATTACGGACGTACGATTATCAAGCTCTGTCGAAGAACCTTTTAGCAAATTTATGTCTTTTGTGTGTACTTAAAGAGTATCTAAAATTTCTCAGGCTTTATTATCGAAAGGTCATTTCCCCGAGGATAGCTTTAAAACTCTATCTGAGGGTGAGGTTGACATTTCACCAATGATAAATGCTCTCGGGATTAATTTGAAAAGATTTTGAGTGCTTTACTTATTTCACCTTCTTTCATTACTGAGATGTTATGTATTTTCATAAGCGCATTTCATTATAAAAAGGGTAATAATAATATTGATTAGAGAACATTACATTTACGCTTTCCGTTTACTTTATTACGATTCAAACCGGAAAAAAGGAGAATAAGGGCTTTATCCTCCTCTCTCTCCCCCCCTCTCTCTCTCTCTCTCTCTCTGTGTCTCTTTGCCTGTACCCTGTACCTGTCTCACACAATGCTTTCCATTAAAATACTGCATCTATGTCTTATTTGTGTATTTATATCTCACCCCCACTCACTTATTTCTCTTTTACTTTCCTCTTCACGAGTTTAGAATATCATTGCGAATTTTATATAATGAAGACACGGAACAAATCAACAATAAAAAATAGCAATAATACGCATTGCATGATATCAAGTAAGTTATCTGTTCAGAGAGATTTTAGTCAGTTTTCTCAGAGGAAACTGGCATATTCAAGTGGGATGGCTACCAAGATCAAGAAATAATACATCACCCGAAACGATGACCCTTCTAGTACTATCATGTATCAACCCTTGTGAATAAAAATGGTCTGTTTGGACATCCTCCTCCCACGCTACTGAGCTTGCTATTCCATACTGATTTACGTCACAGTTTAGGAAATAACAGATAAGTTTGTTTTGCTTATACTGCTATATGCCGGTCAGAATTACCTCGATGGGATGTAATTTCAGACGAGGTCGTTCTGTCGGTCCCTTAACCGCTTTACACTGTAAGACCAATATGCAGTTAAATATGAAGGCAAATAAAACGTGTTCACAATTTCAATCTTAACGCTTCCGTGTTTCGAAGAACACACAATTTATTGCAAGTTAGAATGCGAAGGTTATAAACAAATTGATTAAAGTTGACCATCGTCTAGCGGTCAGTTTCGTTTCCTTTAATTTATTAATCTGAAAGGGCCGTTTATGAACTGTATCAAGTCACAAGTGTAAATATGAATTTAATGGGTTCTTCCTGCTCTGTTTTGCCACGAAAGAAAATGATAAAATTACGCGAAATTTGCATGATTACAAAATATATATATTCTGACCATTAAGTAATGAGAGGGTTGTTTACAAATTGAATGGAGGGAGACCACTGTCTCATTTTTTAAATCACTTTCTTTATTTATTTCTGTGAAAAGACTGATGAACAGTTTGTAACCTGTATTTGGTCATTAGTGTAAACCAAGGATTTACTTGTTTTTCTTGCAACTCTTTTCCAGCGAAAGAGTCTTTATGTAGATTACGCATTATATCCAAGATTATAGGTTATACATACTGGCATAGTATGAGTGACGTAAATCGTATTAAAGAAGGCTTTCCTCCGTTCTAAAGTGAAGATCACAAACATATTCAATCTTTCATTAATTCCTTGTAAATATGCTATGTCAATAAAATGAATCTCCATAATCTTTTTTAATGAATTGCATTACATCTTGAAATATATATGTATTTAGAAATAGAAACTCTAATGACTTGTTGTGAAATTGCTGTGTGCATTTTTATCCTTCCTCTTAAGCTCGAAACTTTTGAAGATTAGAGTGTTTATGTAACAATTACATATTATTTCCCACTTCATTCTCTTTTGTAGCAGTACAAATACAGAAAGGCTTACATGGATAAATGCAATATACATCTTTTCCCTTTTCATTTGAATAACCTTCAATTCTTTTAAGGGTTTTTTTTCCTTTGCGTCGGAGAGAAATACAGAAAACAAATGCTCAGTTGAACAAACCTACGTCAGTAGATGAGTGCTACCTTAAACCATCGTGTTAAGACACCTGTTAAATCCGTTATCAGAAAAGAATTACTCAACTGGGAAAATAATCGCTTCCCCTGGATATTATTCAACCTGAGGAGTACTGTTATTGATTGATCGTCATTTCAATTAAGAGGAGGTACTTGAACTCTTTTTTTCTCGCCCGGAACATCTCGAATGAATTAATACCTTAATCACGCATTTCGTAGGTCATTGTAGCATTCTGAATTTTCGATTAATTTCATTTTTATTTCATATAAGAAATTGATAGGAAGAGATAGGTAATACTACTAAATCGAAAATAGCTTTAAACAAAGTCATATCGCCTCCGAGTCATACTGCTCATCAGGCATGTTTTTATGCTATTTCTATTCTTGTCATTGCAAAGCTGATTTGGCACAAAAAGCCATTTGCAGTGAGAATGACCAAAAAGAAAAACAGAGTTAACCATGCTCTTTGAACAAAGAACGCGCCCCGTTCAACATAATTTGAATGGTGTTATGCAATAATTGAATAATCATATCTACTGATCTAGGCCTACTAATTCTATATCTAACGAAGATCTGAGCGTGCGTGCACAAACACGCGGATGTTGTTTCTCTGCCTGTATTAAGCATAGTCGTTACTAAAAATAATTTTGAAAATGTGTTTTGCCGCTGATTTTCATCAATGCGAGCATTTCATACGATTATTAATCGTGTAGCATTGAAAATGTAGCTTACAGTCTGTTACAGATACATGTATATCACCTTACTTATGCCAAGAAGACGTTTATACTGAAGTTTTCTTCTGGTTGTGTAATGTTGGGGGGGGGGGTGAGTGTAACTATGGCTGCGTTACATCATCTGCTGTTTTATCACTTAATTAGTTTTGTTGCGTAAGAAGTTATTGATGGACGAATCTAAGGTTGCTTCCATCAAGTACGATTTTGTTTTTAATTTGTACAAAATACTCTCAGAATCTATGTCTGTCTCTCTCTCTCTCTCTCTCTCTCTCCCCCTTCCCTTTCTATTTTACTTTCTATCCGTCTCTCATTCGATATCCCCCTAAGATTCGTTTAACGAGGCTAGTGGGGATGGCTAGTAGTTCAAAAAGAGTTAATTCATAGTTACTTGCGCACATGGGTTTTATTTAGCCGTGGAAAAGAGGAAAAGAATAACCCCCGGGGTTCGTAAATGAATTAAGCACATTACTAAGTAAAATCACATCCCCTTCGAGTATTGTTCTTTATTCAATTGGCGGCATAGGAAAAGAATGTGTCAACATCTTCCGTAGACTAACAAACCATTTTATGTTAGTTTATAAACAAATCATGCATTAAACAGGGCTGTAGCCGATTGCTTTATCTCTCTTCCCCTTGATTGTATCAAAGTCATTAAGAGCTAGAGTGATGAACGGAATTCGAATGAAGGACTTACTAATGAAGAAGATATTGGTGTTGACAAAATACTGACTAATGTGATTGTGTGTGTGGGTGCGCTGAAGGCAATATGGCCGGGACCCAGCTGCAACCGGTTCAAAAATGAATTCCATTACCGTGCATGGGATTCAGCGGCCTTGGATACCATATGTGGCTCTGTCTCGTGGGGATGAAAACATTTTCTACCGCATTCGGCCATGATACTCGACAAGTCCGTGTCATTACGTATAGGATTTAAGATATCACATGGGAGTTGAATCCTTAAGGCGCATCTAATGCGATGTGCTTAGGCCACAAGCAACCAGCCTTTTTTCTTTCTTTCTTTATTACAAGGATACCACAGCAATCTGGAAAATCGATTGTCTTAATATGTTCCCTTCTTTTTCGCTGGAAAGTCTATACCAAAAGTAATAACGTGGTAATTTGTGTAGGTATTCTTCTGGTCGTTCTGAGAGGTCCCGTAAGAGGTTTTATGTATTAATTTTTCTTCTGATGTTAAACTGTCTTTGCCATGATTTGGCTTCCAGTACCTAAATCTTTTAATACTACCGTACTCTAAAATTTGGAAATGGTCTAAGGAAATTGTCGCAATGTATCAGCAAACCAAAACCAATGCAAGATCAATTTTGTTTTGGTTTGATCTTTGGAAAAGAAGTAGATTTTGTATTAAAAACTGCTAGGCAAGGTACTAGACCGTTAAAACAATACAACAGTTTGAGCGAATGGGATGGCTAGAACTGAAAACAATACAGATTACGGGTAATGGATATTTATTCTATTCATTCTAAAAGAAACCGTCAGCAAATTTTTAAAGTAGTTGATCGTGTAGAGGACTATAAACAATCATTCTTTCGAAGTTTGAAATCATCAAAAATATTCATTGAATATACTATATAACTGAAAATTACAGGCAGTAAAACACTGCTCGCTGCTAGCGTATGTGTATTTAAGACTACAATTAACGTCATTCTTTGGTTAAGAGTTATAAGCTATGACTTCCTTTTAAACTATCAAGGCTTTTAAAGAACATTATTTTTTCGGGAGAAATCTTTGATATGATATTATTCGACATATAGTCACAAAAAGAAAGAGAAAGTGCACCAAATTATTTTCACTCTAACCAGTACTCAAACATCCCTTTAATAGAGAGAGCAATGAAATCTGAGTGATTCACCCTTCATCGTACAGCCCACGGGAGATTAGAAGCTAATTATGATGAGACAGAGGTTATTTGATTCATTCGAAATGACTGTACTAATCAAATGCACTCAGGAATCCTAATCAAACTCAATAATGCAGAAATAGCTTGTAGCAGTGTATTCATTCATGCATCGTAAAAATGGAAAGCAGAGTAGAAGCGAGTAAAGTGCATTGATAAATCATGCACGTCCATTCTTGATAATGAAATGACTCTTCATTTTATTTCCCCCATTGTACTTTTCCATTCACAATGAACTCATTCTTAACCGTAGCCATTATTAAAATCTGTCAGTTTTTTTTTCCTTTCTCCAGTGGGACAAAAAAAGAAAATCATGTTTTAAAAAAAATCTATGAAGAGACATCTAACAAAGGAATGCCATGTGCCCATGAAGATGATGTATTCTTATCTTCCCTTCTTCGTGATCTTCATTCTTGTTTATTTTCCTTTCAATATATTGTATTTTTATTTATCACATTAAATGATCCCTTTTTGTCTCATAATCCGCATCACATTCACCACCTTGTTTCCCATATCCTATTTTTACTTTCCGATCACGTGTTGGTTATCCCTCCACCACCGACCAATAAGAAACAGGTTTTGATAGAGGTTAATGTACGCCGATATTCATATCGCATCGGGTACAGGGCTCTAGTACAATCTATTAACCTGCACAAACAGCATGCCCCTCTCCGTGGAATAGAACCTTGTTCTGATAATCATGCCACGGAAGCCATGAATAAATCGGGTTAAAATTCAATCACTGTCTAGTAATTCACAGCAGGCGATATTCCTTTGAGAAAGAGCTGTCTGTGATACTCCCTTCCCATAGCAGGCGGAATGACTTTACATGATTAAACGCAAGTTTTAACGAACGTATCGTAAATGACCTGTGTAAGAGTTGTAACCTAACAAAGGCTAGAAAATGAAAAATGAACAAAGGCTAGAAAATGGAACAGTAGCGTTTTCTCAGTTAATTGAAGAAGCGAAATGTGAAAACTATTTGATAGATGAGCCTTAACTGTTTTGAACTTAGATACCATGAGTATCATCAAGAAAGTATACGACTAATGAATATCAGTGGGTACTCTAGAAGGTAAACACGTCCTCCCCTTCTTCTGTCTATTGACCGTATTCTTATGTTAGCTTGATGTCAGTTACAGTATGAACTCACAAGGGACGAATCATGATGATCTGCTTATCGATTGATTTAAGACATTGGTATTGTGATATATAAGAAGCTCCACGCAACAACATTCGAGAAAGATTACGCATTATTTACAGTTTTCTACGCGAAAAATTTCTGAATTATTTTACCAATAATCCCCATTCTCTTTTAGTGTTTTTTTTTAATGATTGGACACAGATAAAGGTTGTCAAGCTTTGACAATATAATGCAGCGGCAAAAATATTGACATTACAGATTTGTACAAGTAAATAGCCATATTTACAGTTCCCAGTCACGAGTTTTCCCGCATTGAAAAATGCACGTGCTTGAAAATCCTGGGAAATGTTTATTTGCATTTAATGATATGGAAAATTACCGGCTGAATGCCATTAACTAAAGCGCAAAGTTCAACACAGTGTTTACTTTCTAAAATATTTATAGGCATTGAAATTATAGTTCTTACAATATTGATACAATCTTGTTCAAATGGAGTATTATTGTGCTTCTTCTTTAACAGTCTTCATCTTTAATGATCAACAACATTTAATTCTCTCATTATTCTTTTTAGTTATTTGTTATCGATAAAAGGAAATTGCTGGTGTTAGCTCATTTTAAGCATGATATGAGTTTAATGAATAAATGAGTTTCATTGAATTATGTTGATAAGTTTCAAAGGTTGAAGTTCGTTAACTATTATTCCTCCATTTTTTTTTCTATAATTCACTGTTATAGTATTTTTAGGAATCCGAAAATGGATGTTCATGCGATATGGCTGAACAAACAAATTCATTTTCCAATCATCGCTGGTTATTTTCAGCATTCAGTTACTACCTCGCGGTGTTTTCTAATATGCACCCTTTTAGTCCTCGTTTTATCATTTTTTTCATCGAAAATGGCAATAAACGGTTAATATTCTGATTAGAAATTTTCAAGCGGATGTGACGAAAAGTAAATGATCTTTTTAAAACAATCAGCGTTAGATTCGAGTTTTGTGTGTATGTGCGCCCGTGTGTGTGTGTATGTGTGTGTGTTCGTGTTGTTTTGTCTTTTTTTGTGTGTGTGGCTTTTATAATCAAGTTATAGTTTTGGAATGTTCAAACATTGTACAAAGTATCCGCATTTATCAATGACAGTTAAAAATAAACGACAAAACACAAACACTAGACGAAAACATACCGTTGTGGATTTTTTCTTTCTTTTTCTTTTTTTGGGTGGGACTGCAGCAGTATTCAGTCGTATTTCTTCGACATGTTTTATGAAATAAATATAAGATACTCACAACTGACAGTGCATAATTGTGCTTTCGGATTAATATTCTTTCGGACTAATATCCTTTTTGTGTAAAAGACCAAAATATCATTTGGATAAACTTGTAAAATTCACTTACATGCAACCACCCTGTCTTCCTCTGTATTTCTCTATGCAGACATCGTATTCGTCGTGTGAGTCTTCGAAGCGGGAGGACGACGAGTAAGAAGTTCTCTCAGCTGATACCTGAACCAGTATTTCTGGTAAGTGTATTATCACCATGACAGTATCACCGCTATGATATGATTCTTTCTTTGATTCTTGAGGCTAAGGTGGAGTATAGGCTGGGACATCAGTATCAGCTCCTTCAGAAAATTTTGTGCATGGTGGGCCATGGAGTCAGAAGTACGAAGCGGAACTGATTGCTTAATTCCATCTCTCCCCATATCACATCCGCAACTCCTAATGCATATATCATGTATATCGGAAGTGTTTCAAAATAAAGGTTGGCACTTTCATTTAGGGATCTCTTTAAATTCACTGTACTGCAGGAGTAAGTACCCACAATGATTATTACAAAAAAATATGTATTACAGAAGTCAGGGTGGGTTTTCTAGTTGTGTTTTGCAATAACCCTCTGGACGGACCAAACAGGACACTTTTTTTTTTGTTTGTTTGTTAGTTTGTTTTTTTCAAATATCATTGCGTTTCCCATTTTTAGGGCATCGCACAGTGGGCCAGGATGGCTCCAAAGTGCGCCAAAATTCATATTCACTCAGTTTTACTCAAATATTATGGTTTAATGATGGGTCTTAAGGAAATCGGACCCGTAGAATCTAATGAAAACAATTTCAAACACCTGTGACGTCATTAAAACACCGATTTCGGATTGGTGTCGAAGTGCAATGAGAACTGATGTCTCTAGCCATTCGCTGTAGTTCTTCTCGATAAACTTTGCACATTATGCCATTTCTTTTCCCCTCCACAAATCTCAGTATATTGTACATAAAACCTTTTATAGATATGAATAAATAGCAATACTTCAGATATAATTGAGTTATCGAAAAAATTATATAGTCTTGTCCATGCATTCTTTCGGTCATTTTGTCGTATTGTTCATAATGTCAGAAGAATGAATGAATTATCTTGAAAAGTCTTCGAAATTATTTCTGAACATTTACTGAAAAGAGGAATACATGTAGATAGATATACAGATAGATGGATGGATGGATAGATAGATAGATAGATAGATAGATAGATAGATAAATAAATTGAGGGATACAGTCCGGGCTGTAAATAGATTGATGAATAGATAAATTGATTTGGGGCGGTATACCCGTATAGATAGACAGATGGATGGATAAATATAAGGATCCCTAAAGATATGTGGATGAATAGGATAGATATAGATAGAGGAATGCATGGGCCTAATGACAGATACTACAGATGGATGGATGGGTAGATAGATAAATAAATAGATAGAGGGATAGGTGTAGATATATATGTGGATGAATGGATAGAATGATAGAGAGGTGGAAACGTGTAGATAGATCATGGAAAGACAGATTTTAGATGATGTAGATGGATGGATGGACAGATAGATAGATAAAGAGGGATAGGTGTAGATAGATAGGTGGATAAAAAGATAGAGGGAGTACATGTATGGATAGATGAATGAGCGGTTAGCTATATAGTTAGTACAGTCATTCGTGGAAAGGACTCACCAGTAAGTGTAACCGAAATTGAATATGCTAAAAGAATTAATTTAAAAAAAAATTTGATCGCATACCATGTGAATAGTCGCTATAACTTTTAGCTATGAAGCGTATAGTATCAAATTCCTTAGGTATATCATACCATATCGCATAGGAAAGTTTTAGCTTTTTGTTGATATAGGCCTATAAAAATACACTTTCGACTTTGGAAGAGGGGTTTTCAGCAACTGAAACCAGCCCTATAATCAATCTTGTTTAGTTCTTATCAGTGTTTATGCCATATTGCTATGTAAAATTAACAGTCATGCGCGCCTCATGCGGCGCCGTATGATGAATCCTTCAGTGGCTGCGCGGTCCAAAATAACACAATTTCCCGTGTAATGTGCCAAGCAAAATCGGTTCTAAAATAAAAACGGGCAGAAACGGGCAGCCAAATCTGGTATCAACTTAAAGCTTAGACATCAAGAAAAATGGTGATAGTAAAATTGAACTGGAAATCCTTGGAAATCTAAACGTTTCTTATAGATTTATGAAAAACACGGATAATCAGTCTATTTTCTAGGATAATTACCCTATTATACTCACAAAGATTACGTTTCTATCCATTTTAACCCATTCATACAGTAAAATGAACTATCAGGAATATGTGGGAGCAATTTTAGATCGATAACTTAAAAAATACATGTTGAAATCAGTCATTTATTAAGTTGGTCACTATTTGCACTGAAACTTGCAATATGTCGAATTTGGGCGTTTGAAGTAGGAAATTTACCATGTTTACACCCTTAATGTACATAGCGGAGTTAGATATTTTACTGAAGTATTCTTCAAAGTGATGTCTTTCAACAGGGCATGACAAAAATTAAAAAAATTAAATTGCCCAAAATGACTTTTGGCGTACTTTGGGTTTGCCCTGGCCCACTGTGCGTCGCCCTTTTAATTTTTTTTTTCTTATACAGTCATGGTAATCATAATTGTCAATCTTATGTAGCCATATATCGTCATTTTCTCTATTTTCAGACGGTCCATTTAGAAATATATTTGACAATTTAATCAAATAAATAAGTTCTTGCTTTTAGTGATCAGTTAATTAAAATTCTTTTCTAATTTTTGTTTATCGACCATACCGACTATGTATCTTGCATTCAGTGATTAGCCGGTTGGATCTCTCTTCCTTCCCCACATCCTTTCACAATGCCTCCATTATAGGGTTGTTATAGCAACAGCGATTGTCACTTTCAAATTATGATAACACGTGTATGCCTAGCAACATAATGTGTTTATTCTTGTTTATGCCGTATCCCCCCTCCCCGTGTTACTTTAGAGTAATTAGTTTATGCATTAAACATCGTTGCTATAGAGGAAGAAAAAAAAAACCATATATCGCATTAGCAAGTGGAAGGTTGTATCGCGGGAAAAGAAGAAAGTAAAGTCCTATAGTAATTCCCATGTTACCATGAAGCTTTTATAAAACAAATTGTTACACGTGCTCTTTGCACATTTTAAAACATTTATATGAATTTAGATTACAGACTACGTACGCTTAAAAGTCAAGTACCATTTTCTTGAAATCTGAAGCAAATATGTCATTATATGTGTATGAAAATTATGTGAACTTCAAACTGATAATTGAAATTGCGCCGGGTCTACTTTCAGCCTAGCGCGCGCCCCAGTGGATGGCGTGAAAATAAATACACACTGAGCTTACGTCGTCATGGGAACCAGAATAATGCATTGTTTTGGAAACGAAATGCTCTTTCTCTCCTCCTCTCCCCTCCCATTCTATCTATCTGTTTTCACATTTCCCCTTTTAAATCGGTCTGTTTTTGTATTTCGTTCAGCTTTATCATGATGTCTCTTCCTTCCTCATTCTTCCTTTCTCTCTCTCTCTCTCTCTCTCTCTTACAATCTTTCACACTACATAGCATTATTACGAGGGCAATATCATTGCCAAACATGCTAATGCATGTATATCACATTCAGCCATTACCTAGGAGAAGCAGGGGCGTAGACAGCGGGGGGGGGGGGGGGATGGCATGTACAATCATTCTCCCCCCAGGTTTTAGGGAAGGATGTTTGCTTACAATTAAACTGAATTAATATGTTAGAATGATAGGAACAGCAATAACGATAATAATTATTATCATTATAACAACAATAACAATAATGATAATAATAATAACAGTGATAATAATAATGATAATAATAATAATAATGATAATAATAATAATAATTAGTAATGTATTATTAGTAGTATTATTATTATCATTATTGTTATTATTATTATTATGCCTATGATAATGATAATAATTATCATCATCATCATCATCATCGTTGATGTGACTGAAATGACGATTACTATCATAACTATATCGATCATTATTCTGATTTATGTAGTTATTTATATTACTTTTGGGTAATTTCGGCGCTGTCACAGTTTTTCTGAAGTGGTATAACAACAAAATTTAAAAAAAAAAGTTAAATAGCGTGATGCAAATATGCAGTCCATATTCTATATTCGTTTGTCACGGTGCGTATATCTTCTATTTATGTTTGTGCATCATTGGCGTAAATCCCGGGGGGATGGGGGGATATATCCCCCCACTTTTTTGAGAGGGGGGATGGCGTGTACAAATATCCCCCTCCTCACTTTTTAAGGAAGAAATGATATTTGAATCAATCGTTAATAAAAGTTTTAATTATCTGTCATAAACAACGATCATATGTTAGAATTTCTATTTGAAAATGTGATTTAAAACCAGAAAAGCGCTTGTTTTTGGCTCGCTCGCTTCGCTCGCTCATCATATTTTAGAATTTTTGTTTGAAAATGCGATGGAAAAACCAGAAGAGCGGTTATTTTTGGCTCGCTCGCTTCGCTCACTCATCATATTATAGAATTTCTATTTGAAAATGCGATTGAAAACCAGAAAAGTGGTAATTTTTGGCTCGCTCGCTCGCAAGATAAAAATTAAAATGTGTGTAAGGTGGTCTGTGCAGGTGGGTGAGGGCGTGTGTTTATACTTAAGTGTGAGTTCGACAGAAAAAAAAAATCAGCAAAAAAAGTCGATCATCCCCTCCCCCCGCTCCTCAAAGTGGATTTACGCCGGTGCTGTGCATTCGGGTGTACGTGTGTGGGTGTGTGTTTGTGTCTATGGTTTGTGTGCATGTGCGTGCGCGTACGTGTGCGTGTGTGTGTATCTGTATACGAAATTGATCCTCCATTTCTCGTGAACGACAAATCACCCCCCCCCCCCAGGTGTAAGAACCTGTCTACGGCACTGAGGAGAAGAATGTATACTATACCCCTATGGAGGTGTTGGTTACACAAAGGACTTTTAAAATTCTACTGAGAGAGTTTACGGAATAAGATGATTTCTTAGGGAATCAAATATTTTTTGACAATTGCCAAACGAAATGTTTTATTCTGAAGTTCAACATGCACACATGCATACTAATTGAGACTCTGTCACTGTAGAGTTTTAATGGTTCCCTGTGGATGCATTGTAGCCAGACATTGTCTGACAGATGGAATTATAAATTGGCACTATCCCATCATGATAAAACACAAATTGGACAATTGCAATTGCCCTAATTTGTTTGGTTTGAAAGTAGAGGCGAATTTGATAAATTTCGACCTAATACATTCCATCCATGATATACATGCAGAGTGCATGCATTTTATTTGTATACATTCCCCATGATGTTGATGATTAATGTTCATACAATCCATAACGCCCACAATGTGGCGCCAGTTTGTTGCTAAAATTGACATGTGCCTTCCCATGATATGGGTAGCAAGAAACTGGTAAACAGTTTAGCATTCACTCATTTGTCGCCACTTCGGCGGCGTTTCCAAAAATTTTCAAGGGGGCGGGGGCGATGATTGGCTTTTACCTGAAAATTCACTGACAAGCAAGCGAGCAAAGAAAAAAAGGTCCTCGGCTTTTTCAGATTTCTATTTTACCCGAAAAATTCGCTGAAAAAACACCCCCTTTAAAAAAAAAAAAAGGCTCCGCTAATGGGGAGGAGGGGGGGGGGGGGATTCAGCCGATTCGGCCCCCAGGATCCGCCACTGCACTTATTAGGCTACAGCTCACTGTGTAACTTTTGTTTATTATCATGAAATGTTATTATCGTCATGATCATGTCGTGGTAAATATAACTTTGATATTGATACTATCAAGAGAAAAAATATTAGAATAGGTAAATTTAGTTAGAATCTAGTGCAAAGACTCTCTAACGAAAGTATTATGCAGTATCTTTTTTTACGTACTGAAAAATTATTTAGCCTTCAATATTTGTAAATGTGCTCATATCATAGTTATTAGTTTGGATTTACTCTGGTTACCTCAATACCTTGTGTAATAATAAACATACTTTTATTAATCATTTTCACAAGGCGGGGGGGGGGGGAGAGAAAATGGTGCTCCACAAGAGTCAATCAACCACCCAGTCACGTTAGTTTGGCTTACTTTAAACATAAATACAAAAAATTGATAAAGATAAGGAAGCTAGAAATAAGTCCTTCCAAAACCTCACTGTAGGCAAAAACGTACTTCAGTATACTTACATGTAATTTCTACATGGAGATGCTCGCGTGCATGTATGCAGGCTATAGTGCTATTTATTCACACTAATAATGGCGCCTCACCAAAGGCGCCGAAACTTAAAAGTGGTAGTAATTGGAGGCTAGGTTTAGGAGTCTTTCTCACATTGCTAGCGGTTGATATTCAAGTACAGTTCTAGTAATTTCACATCAGTCTAAGATGAATATATACCATGAGAGACAAAGGATGTCTCAAATATCATTACAGGAGACTTAAGGACAAAATCGAGAGAAGAATTTACCAGGGAATTTACCTGGGATTTATAAATATCGAACCATGTTTACAGCTCACGTCGCGTCCTTGCGGCTTGCCTACTGCCATGCATGCATGCCTGGTGGTCGTTCGAAGACGTGTGGATTTAGAAGTCTGGCATGCTGCCAAGGTTTACCTCGTGACTAGCTAGGGTATAAGCCTGCCAGCAACACGCATTGCATGTTAGACAGCTGGCTACAGACATAAGGCTCTCTTCCCACTTAAACTTGACATTTTAACTTGCCACTCAAGTGGCAATTCCACATGGGCGGAAAAGCGAATTACATAGCACTTTGGCTTTGGCTTGACGGATATAACTCTGATGAGGTTAGGTGATATGTTTGGCATGATATCAGAACTAAGGAAAGAAAAAAAAAACCACACAAGAATAACTTTGTCTTTGTGGATGGCTCTAAAACAAGAAAATACTGATCTGAGTTTTTCCAAATGACAAGGCAAAACAGCACGGTTGAAGGATTTACTTGTTTTTAATACAAATGTACTCATTGTTTCAACAGATATTATAATTGTTGATGAAAATATCGCCTTTTCTGTATTCTGCAATACTTGGTGAATCAAGCTATTTAGGTAATGAGTCGTCAATAAGCCTCTACGATTTCCAAACTTACTGCATTCAACCAGTTCAGTTTAATGTCCTTAACACCATTTTGCAATGAATGATTAAGCGAAATAACTTGTAAACGCTATTAGTCTGAGGTTCAAAAGGATAGGTGGGTGCGCCTTTGGAACAGGAACTATTTCTGCTTGTTTCCATTGTGAGGAAACTCACGTTGTTGGAATGACACATTGAGAATATCTTTTAGTGGTACTCTCAAGTCGTAGGTGAATTCACATAGATCTTGACAGGAATATTCTCAGTAATTCCGGCTTTCCATCTTGAGGAAACATAGATTTAAAAAAAAAAAAAACAGTTTGCATGGTTGCAATAGGGGGCAGCTGTATCGGGAACGCACAAAATTAATGAAGGAAAGTGTGATCTCTGAAGCTTTGGTAACTCTGCCACTAAACTGTAAACATGGTCATTAATGCGGTTTGCAGTTTCAGACGGACTAAGATTTCTATGTTCCATTTCTGATACTTCAGTTCGGACATGGTTGTGGTGACTGTTGGTAAGTCACCCCATACCTTGCTGCGGGATCGCTTGCCTTAATGTTATGAACTCTCGTGTTGTAGTATTCCTTTTTGGCTACAGCTGTGGATCGGGGGAGCGTTTCATGAAAGGACTTGTCGGATGTTTTATCCGACAAAATCTGTTTTATCCGACAGTTGCCACAGTAATGATGCTTCTCAGCCAATCAAAATCAAGGAAAGATGTCAGATCTGACAACTTGTCAGACAACAAATGTTGATGAAACGCTCCCCGGATCATCTTGCTCGTCAGATAACACCATTTATTTTTCTTTGTATCGGTGAAAGCCTGTTGTCTTTGACGTAATGGATCGGATAACCTTGTTCTTAAGAAAACCTCAAATATGATCATTCTTATCCGTGATAGCCTGTTGTCTTTGACATATTGATCTCACCATTAATGCACGGTTAAATTTATCGGTATCTTTCTTGAAAACGGATGATTTTGGACAGAAGATGCAAGTCAAGACATGACTGGATCTTCTTCGGGAACTTATCACACTTAGTAGTTAGATCACCGGCTTGCAAGGCTTTTATTCTTCCCAATTATGATGCGTTATCCAATCGCCTATATGCCTGAAGACCACTATCTGGTAAGGGTCGTACAACAATGTTTCCCGAATGGTATTGTTACTTCCTGGATTTCTCACAGGCATCCATAGTGCACAGTTTGGGTCACTGGAGGCAATGGACGGTGAAATGATTGTGCCAGCATTTTGTCAAGTGTCCTAAACATTATGCCTCTTGTAGGTTGGGTGACACCTATATGTAAAATTGTTGTTGCCTGGTGAGGATTCGCCGTATGTCGCTTAAATCACTATGAGTCTCTCTGCCTCCCAATACTGCAAAAGTAGACAATCAGTTGTAGAAACAATGTGATCGATGTACCCTTCAGCATTAGGATGACAAAGATAGTATCCCACACAGGGAGTCAGGCATGAGACTTGACGAGCCTATGTCGTCTCATGCATGGTCTACGTGGTCTCATGAGGACCCATAAAGCTTCAGTGTCATTTGGCAAGTCTATAGGTTCCAGTCTTGGTTTTAATTCATGCTTAGCATAATAAGGCAATTCCTCCGCTTGTACGGTCTTCTCTAGCTTTGGGGAACAAGGAGAAACCTGGTTTGTTGAAGTCTTTCGGTAGAGTTCCAGGGCCAAACCAGGATTCGGTAATTTGCAGTGTTATCTAGTTTATGAGTATTGACCAGATATCATTTTTTTCTTTAAATGCAGTTAAGGTGCTGAATGAAAGTGATAGCCTTTACTTACTTGTCAGATATTTTTTAAACGGAATTAGACCCTCATCTGGTAAAGGAATCCTAAATGACTAACACGAGTAACCGAACTTTGACATGTTTGAGCATGCTGAGTGTTTTTGAAAATAACATTCCCTTTAGATTTCTCTTGAAAATGACTTGATCGATAAAACCGCTACAATCTAATAAGAAAGTCACTCTCCCCAAATAAAATTTATTTACCTAAAGTTAATGCGACATTTCGACTGTCTTTTTATTGCGAGGAAAGATAGAGGTATATACAGACAAACAAACAAACAAACAAACGAAAGAAGAAAAAAAAAAGGAATGCATTAAGCAGCAAGTTCCTGAACGCCTACACATTTACAAATTGATTCGACCATGCCCCTATAAACACACTGGTGAATGCTCCGCTTCAGGCGCGTTCAGTATCTTACAAAATCTTCCACTTGTAATCGGTTGCCGTATCGTAGGTGGATGCAATGAGCAGATGAATGAGTTGCCTTCTTTATACCTCAATCACACCGCAATGTCGATTCCAAACATACAAAATCTTTGCCATTCGGGGTAGTGTAATGGTATGGTCTGTTTGTATCGGTGTAGGGCCTGTGTCGTTGGTGCGGCGTTGGTGTGACTTGGATGTTAAAGCGATCGCATTTGGGATTGCTATTTTGATCATTGTGAACGCAGTGTGTTATTGCTCACCCACCGGCCTAATGCTTGCGTCAGTAGAATCAAACGGTGAAAACATATGCTGCATGTAACCCAGATCGCCTGCCTATTTGCAGTCTGCATGCTACTGTCTCGTGTTACGGGAGACTTTCAAGTGTGTTAGGGAAAAGCAAGTATATAGCATATATTGAATAGTAATAGTTTGCAGGGGATTGGAATGTACCTATGACTAACTGGTTGATTTAGAGGGGGGGGGGGGGGGGGGGGGGGCGTAAACTTCTCGCGCCTTCCTTTCATAGACCAAATTGGCATACTCAATTCCGGAAAAATTGTCCCTTGTATTTATCATAATGGATCACATTCTGCCTGACAGGAGACAAGAAGGCTGTACGCTTGAGAAAAGAAAGTGATATTTTCTTATCTTTATTTCTCTCTCTCTCTCTCTCTCTCCGTCATTCTCTATCGAATGTAATTTCAAGGGGCGCGTAGACGGATTAATGAATAGCAGGCGTCTGAGTTGAGCTTGTCCAATGTGTTATCTTCTCTTTTCCCGCCTATCTGTGATCATAATGGATAGGATGCCATGATTAAAGTATAACCACACTACTTGCAATCTCATCGATCTGCGTATCATGTCTGAAAAGAAGCAAAAACCGAAAGAGTGACATTTTCTCCATTAGGGTAAACAATTTGTTTAAACGAGGAACCGCTGAATCGGCTAATGGCAATATCTTTTAAGTGGAAATTAATGGTAGAAGGGTATTAAAACACGGAGAAGGGGGTTTGAGTGATAAAGGGACGTTCCATGCTCAGTATGTCCGTAAGAATCTTTAACCACAAAGTAAGTAAGTCCTGAGCAGAAAGAAAATAATAACTGGGGATTAAATCAGCCCCAGCAGAAATGAGGCGTAATCTTCTGAATGAATCTGGGAATGGAAATAATCCCTTGTTTAAGCGGTAGATCCAGAATTGGACTGAGATAGAAGCAGTGTCTCTTCTTCGAATATTTTAGCCTTATTTGAAAATATTACACTTCGTTTTTCTCTCCTTGCATTTTCCCCATTTTCCTCCACTATATTGCTTGTTATCATAATAAGATATGAACATACTCTCTTGTACTGAATACTTCCTTTGAGGAATCATATCATTAGATACCCCTTCATTTTGAAGTGGGATCCACTCCAGGTTACTGATTTGAATTACTCATTTATAATATGATTCTACTCTTTCAAGGTTGAATTTCCTCTCAAATATACGTGATCCTATTAAAACTGACTCCTCAAATAGTCATCATGTGTTTTTAAGAGAATATTCTATCTCCAAAATCATGCTTTTGCTTGTTACATTCTCTTTTCATTAAATCATGTCATTCCTTGAAAAATTTGTAATCAAATTTCTTTTCTCTCTCCCCCCCCCCCCCCCCCCCCCCCTCTATACAGGGCTACGATCAGACAAGCGATGACAACAAGGCATCCGCACACAGATTATTTGAAGGCAATGAGTCGCGGCCAAGCCACCACCGACATCGCCCCCATCAGCACAGTAGAGTACCTTCCTCCAACAGCAAAACCCACTCCAACACCAAAACCCCTCGTCGCATTAAAAGGCATCGTCATAGTTCAACCACCAAGTCGCCGAGCGTTGCTCACGTCTCCTTACCGAGTCCGCCTCACCGAACATCAACTCATTTCACGCCTGACGAGAATAACTCTGCCACGTCTCAAATCGTCGAGAAAGGTCAGGAGGAGCGTCCCCAAGAGCACTTGACAAGAAATTTGATGAGCGAGGATATTTATCAACAAAAGGAAGGGAAGAGCCCGACAGTCGAAGAGCCGTACAAACCCGAGCTGGATTGCCTTCGTAGGATCAAGTTCAAATTGAGCTGGAGGTATGATAACATCGATTCAGCCACAAGCATGACAAGTAAGATTGAAAGCAAACCGCTCGCAAACACGGAAACTGATACGCCGGCAGACGATAAGCCGAAACTTGTCGATCACATGATACCGACGTCATTGAATTCGTCATTGCCAATGGACTTTAGCTGTAAGTCAGGCGAAGATGAGAAGGAGGAAGTAGAGGAGGAGGAGGAGGAGGAGGAGGAGGAGGAGGAAGAGGAGATGGAGAAGGAAATGATTATGATGGATGACGAGGTGCAACAGCTTGACATGTGCGCGGCGGATGCAGGGAAATATGGCGGAGGAGTGGATGACGATCGCGAATCGATCGAGGTGACAAGCAATGGCATGGACATCGGACAGATGATGACGTCACTGACCACGCTCTACAATAGCACGAATGTCATTGACCGTAGGGTTGTCGAGACGAGGGATGAGGCTAATACGACGTTATTTTCGCCTTACGTTTCATCCTCGACGGAGGCGACGTACCAGAACTCTGTTGCTTACTTCAACCAACTGTCCGATTCGGATCAACCCAACTCTACGATTTCACTTGATGACGTCACAATGACCGCCTACACGAAACAGGACAATACCAGATGGCAAGGCTTGGCTGGAGAAGTGTATCTGAAAAACTCGAATATGGAAGCAAGGAATCATACTGAAATGAGCTCGTATGAGATAAAGACTGAATTCATCGATGAAGGTTTCGTGGATTCCAACAACAACAGCGAGTTCGTGATGGACATGAATCTCCTCCACTCCTAGCCTCCTGAAGAGATCCATCTTTGTAAACTTTTACCAAAGATTGCCATTTTCAAACAAAAATCGTTTGAATTTACAAGATGGAAAACTATTCTTCTGTACCTTTCATTCCATTTGAAACACCTTACATTTTATTTGTTAGAGTATGAACGTTTTACTTTCATCATTTCATTCGTACATTCCAAAGATAGCGGGCAAACTGTATCGCTAGGTGAAGGACATTCCTTACAAAAAAAACCCCCCAAAACACAAAACAAAAAACCTTTTACACAGACTAGACGGACACCACACCAACGATATACCGAAAGAAAAATCGCATTACCCCGAATCGCAAGATTCTCTGGATTTGGAATCGGTTAAAAGTTGGTCGGTCGATGTGACTGATGTCATGGATGTAATGCACAAATATTGTATGTTGTGATCAGACGTGGTAACGAGTTATAGGCATTTACCGCCGATAGGTAATTGAAAGTGAAAAAAAAAAAAACATTGGACATGAACTGAAGAAAAGAGAAAACTTTAAAAATGGAGGTAATAATTTTTAAAAAATGTATTACAAAGTAGCCAACATGGTTTAAACACAACAGACTTGTTGTTTTCAGTGTGTTTTTGTACAAACATTGAAGATAGATGAAAATGAGAAGTAGTGTGGTGTATATTCAAAGCCATAAACCTATTCACTGAAATGGGCATAGCTCTCTTTCAGTTTATCACAGATACATGATCTAAATGTTTTCAACTTTTCATTGATAATGATTTTAAAAAAAGAATTTTGAATGTTAATATTTGATATTACTGAGTGTTCACTACGTCTTCTACAACCTTCAAAATTATAAAACATGCACGTTCTTAGTTGACGAGTTTGTGGATTGGAAATGCTTTTTAGAGCTTTCTATGGTGTGTGAGTAGAATAGGTAATATACTCATTCTTCAACTCATCAGTGAACAGTCTCGGCAAAATGTAAGAAAGCCTTTTACTTGTAGAATGTATGTATTTTACTTGTAGAATGTATGTATTTTACTTGTAAAATGTATATATTTTCATGATGGTTTTCTGAATTTTTATGCTCTACACAATATACGTGGAAAGTTGATTGAAAGAAAGCCATAGAAGAAAGTCTCTGGAATGCCTGCTACGTGTCGAATTAAAATAGTGGAGTATTCGACGTGACGTCATCGGGAGAATTGTTCGAAATGGTGAATGTATCAGTTGCAGACGTCATGATATTTTACAGTGTTTATGGAAAGTGACATTTTCGACAAGATTTATGAGAGTATTACTTTTTCGTCAACTTTACTTTTTTGATGTACAAATATGCGTCTTTACTCGTTTGCAAGTTTAAAGATATTGCTTGAAATATTTTTACGGGATGATTACCTACCGAATGTGCAAATGAAATAGATTTATTGATTGATTACTTTGAATATCTGAATGACATGGAAGCAAATATAATCTAGATCAGTACTGTTGACATATTACACAATAATGTATAAATTCGCATATGGATGTAAAATAAGAGCAAAATAATGAAGATCTATTCGTAAATTTTCTTTTAAATAATGATCTGCTTTGTGTTATGAAATGGACTCGAAGAAAACACACATTGTAGATTATCTAAAATAATATGTAAAATGTACTTGAAAAACAAACAAAAAATGGCCTGATAAATTTTCTATGATTACGTGTCTTAATGAAAATAACCTGTAGATAAAAGTGTTTCGTCGATATATTTTTGATATTCTATACTGTAAGTGAATATCTCGTTAAATTGTCATTTTGAAAACGAAATGTGAACTAAAAACCAAAAAAGAGAAAAAAAAAATGAGAAAAAAAGGTAAAACACATTATCGATTGTTGAATTTTTATGGCGAGTTAGATTTGTTGTAAATTTAACATCGGTTTGTGAACTAAGTCTGGGTGTATGTTTTAGTAAAATTTGATTGTAGTTTTAAAATGAGGAAAACGACAGAGAAACGCTGACATTGGTGATGTTTATTTTCTGTTTTGAATGAAAGCAGCTGAAAATCTTTCGATTATTATGGCGGTTTTGAGACAGGAAATGAGAGTTTATGAAAAGTTCTATTTTTGTACAGTGAACGAACTATGTCTGATGAAGTTGTTTGAAATGGTGCTTGCGCAACGGAAAGATTGATTACGTAAGACGTTGTGGTTAATGGAATGGAACGTAATACAAATTACCTGTATGGAAATAATGAAAAATTGATAATTTCACCGAATGAGGAGAGAGTTTGATGGTTAGCCACTTTGTACAGGCTTTCTTTCCATTTTGAAGTAAAAATAGCCGTTATCTTCATTATTTAAATTATTTCTCATTTTAAATGCATGTGGCGTAGAGTAAAGCGATGATGAATAGTCAGTTGTGGTATATATATATTTAATGTTTGATACATTGCTTGTCAGCATTGTGGTACTACAGAGATAATATTTAAAGTTTTATAGGTCGTGAGGCTTATAAATGTGCCAATGTAAATCTCGTGTAGATAAGATGCTGTAATATGTATTACCCAATTGTATGATCAGTCGCCGTGTCTTTGGTGATGATGGGACGAATAATATGTCTGTTTTCTGAACATCAAATTCATACGATTCTGATCATTCATGGAACAAATCTTCCCACAATTTTTCCCGCAATACTTATGAAAATGGAAAAAGGCATTTTAAAAAGCTACTCTAAATACGTTTTCATTAATTAAAGGAAGGTAGAATTACTAGGGAGAAAAGGAATGGGCATAATAATCATTCAGAAAAACAATGTCTTTATAGAGCAAGGTGATTATTGAAATAATTATCAAATATAATCGGTTTGTTTGCTCGCTTTTAATCATGAAAACCCGCCTTCGAATGGCCGAAAGCCAAGAGTAATAAATTTAAAAAGTAGAGTATTACGGGTATATACACTCTGATTATGTACACTGATGAATACAGTTGTATTGAATTTGGGGGAAAATCAAGTGTATAAAGACTGTCTTTCTTTGTAAGGATGTCGGATTTATTTTATCTGTCTGGAACAGAAAAAAGTGTAAAAAGAATTATGAATTATGACTATATAGTTTGGTATATTTGATCAAATAAATTCAAAAGCTTAAAATTTACTATTTGGTGGGATTTGAGTGATTACTACACTTTGAGCGTCAGATGTACATGTATGAATCGAAAAGATAATTGCGCAAAAATGATAAATTTTATTTGAGGTTAAAATGCTTGAATAACATAAAAAAAAGAGAGCTCAAGGTTACACGAGTGGTCTTTTTCAAATGCTTCGCAAGAAATAAAGAGGGGGCAGGGAGAGGGAGGGAGGGAGGGAGATAGAGAGAGTGAGAGATAGAAAGGAAGAGTGCGACTGATACGAGTAGTGAGAGAATAAGGTAAAGAATTAGACGAGGAACAACAAGAGACGAAAAAAAAGACACAAAAGGAAGTAAAAAAAAAGGGGGAAAATGAAAGAGGTTAGTGTGGAAATAAAGAAAATAGTGAGAGTTAAAGAGAGAACTGGAAGAGCTTGTTTAAAAGATAAATTGAGAAGAAAGTACTAAAGTAAGTGGTGTATAAAATAGATGAGGCACGAGCTTTAGATAGGCGGAAGGGTGAATATTCAAAAAAGGAAATCATTTCTGAATAGTTTACTCATAAAGTGGAAAGTCCCTGGAAGGGTGGACGTTCAAAAAATGAAATCACTTCTGAATAATTTACTCATATTCTAATAAAATGGAAAGTCCCCCCCCCCCCGTCCCTCCGTCTCTCTCTTTGCATTTCCTTTTCTCTATTCGTGCGTCTTGCTCTCTCTCTCTCTCTCTCTCTCTCTCTCTCTCTCTCTTTCTCTCTCTCTCTCTCTCCTCTATCTACCGGTATCTCCTATCTTACTGCTTGCTTTCCGTACACAAAATCAAATTTTACTTCATATTAGATTACAAAACCTGCGTCTCTCCTTTTGATAAAAAAGAATCATAAGAAATATCAGCATGCATTACAAGATATGAAAATACAATTTAATGCATTATATACCTCAATGCCACAGCACAATGGCAAATACAAATCTCTCGATATAAAAAGAAACCTCTTACATTTACAAAATTATAGAACGGCAGATACAAAATAAGTCTGCAATAAAAAGTAAAATGTTTTGAAAGACCAAAAGATCAGAATACTGCATAGCACATAATTTCAAAGAAAATTTCACAGCCTCTTTACCTTATAATAACCTTCACAAAAGAGTAGAAAACTTGCGCAATTTAATTTTTTTTTATATTTACAGCGTCTAAAGAGCCTCTTCCACATTGGAAGGGGAAAAAATGCTTTACAATGCACAAATGTAGCATATTGATCAAATAAAAACCTATGAATGGTCTCTTCAATTGATGTGACTTGCAAACATCAGTAATGGAAGTAAACTGATTATAATATCACTTTAGTCATGACTGAATCAAATCAAGCAGTATGAATTCCACATATCGTTTCCAAAAAAATATTAGTAAAATATCACAACTTTTCAAACATAAGAAAATGTTATTTTAACTTCCAGATATGAATAAATGCCAAGTGTTTACTGACTTACATCATTATCACCTCAATATAAATTACAAAATGAGCAAATTCTTGGCTCTATTTCATATCCCAGAAAAATAAAATGAGTTATATGCATAGTCAATGTCACTGCATCATTACACCATTAAATATGAACAACCCAGTTTTAACCCAGTAATTTATCCTAATTAAACCACTTCCCAAAATACATCCAAAGTGCATTTCATCCCTTTAGATCAAAATAGACAAGTCAGTATCCTGACAGGTCTCATTCTGACATTATGCATCCATGCATACAGGGGCTGTGGCTCACTCTCTTCTAATTACACCCTTGACTGAAAACATGGGAATATGAAAATATCATGTAGGCTGTTTGCCTAGAATACTGTCACTCATATAATGTGAATACAGCATATTCATATTCTGACAATTTCATTAATGTAAATTATTAGAGTTTATACAAAATTTGTAAATGATCTTCCTCAAAGTTATCTTAAATCTTTCAACACTCTTCAACTTTGAATACAATGCACCTGTTGACAAGTTCATTACCTATAATCACATCTCTTTTTGCATTTCATTTTGTTTTCAAAATATCTTGGCGTTTATGCATGCCTGGGGGGAAAATACCTCCAGACAGATGTAGACAATTTATTTCTAATCTCTAGGAATATTGCATTACCATTGCGGTAATAATAAGGGCCTATTTCTCCAGGGTAGCCTAATCAGTAAGAATAGTCCTCTTCCTACAGAAAATTACACGATTGTAGTAATAGCATGGTCTCATTGAACAAGGGTAGGTAGCTTCATCAGAATTAAAGTATACCAAATTTACCAAGCACCTAAAGGTATTTTGTTCTCAATCTTTGGGATGCAACATCACTATACTATATTCAAAATATGAGCTTTACATATTACTTTTATAAAGAGATATTGCAAGTTAAAATATACTCTCAGTTAACCCACTGGCTACGGGAACCAGGTAGCCACTGTACAAAGTCTATGGGAATATAAGAATTCAGTAGTCAACAGGTTAACATGAAAGCAACAGGTGAAGCAGACATGCATTAGGGCATTTATGAAATCAGATGGCTATTTGATTCCATAAATGCCCTAATTATGTAGTTTTACACGTATGTTATACTTTATTTTCTTCATACTCCTGTGGGGTGTAACATAAAGAGATACAATCAATCATGTAACTCTTACTCTTTAGTACATGGTTTGCCATATTGTATTTTTTATGTTACACCCCCTGAACTGTTAACCCCTAGAATCCTGTTGAAAGTTGGGAGGGGAGGTATTTCACACATCCAAGCTGTACACAAATGATTTTTTTCAGGTGACTTGGGCACTTAAATACCTATTTTCCCAAGGGCCCTGCGATTATGATTATTACCAGGTACCGTTTCAGTTACACCTACACAATCTGACAAGTTATACAATTTCCATCTATGCCAATATGGTTCAGAGCTATGTAATATTTTCAAGAGTAGCTAGTTTCATATGAATTGTCTCAACCAAGCTAAAAACATAAATGGCAAATACTTTCCATTTCATTTCTATGAAAACAGGAAAAGATCCATCATTCATCTTTTATTACATGTACCTGTATTTTTCTCACTGCCTATGAATAATCTATTCTTGCTTCTGTGAGATATTATACAAATAATGCACAGATGTGAGTGTGTTAGTGGCGATGCAGCGCACTCAAGGGTATTTACAATGTGCGACAAGCACAATATTGTGAATACCCGAGATGCCTGCATCGCCACTAACACCACGAATTTAAATCTGTGCATTCTTTGTTTTATAAAACGGGTCAGCAGTATGACTTTGTAGTGGAAGATTTGTTAAAACCCCTCCAAATTTCCTCGGATCGTAGAGACAAACAGACAACATCTGCTTTCTATTACTAAATCACAAGCGTAGCCAGTGTGATGCGCCCCTGAGTAAGTGCATCAAAATCCTTGTGATAGACTTCTCTTTGAAAGAATGCGTATTTCATGGCGTCTCAGTTTTTATGCGCTAGAGGTAAAGTGATGCATCCAAAATGCACAGTGCTGCACCCTAAATGCAGTGCTGCACCCAAAAATGCACAGCTGGAAGGTTGCGTAGAATTAAAGCATGAACACGTGACACGCATACGCACTCGCTATTGGCTACATCCTTGAACCCTTTTTATAAACTGCAATATACCACATACAGTTAATCGCAAAATCAGAGAAGTATTATGAATTGCAGTAAAGAGATGATTATTTGCATATTCTAGGATTGACATAAATTGTGCAGTGCATTACCACACCTAAAAAAAGGAGAAAGAAATACACATGAAATGACGCTCAATGAAATTCCTGCAACCTAGTGTAACATCACCAGAAACATTAACTTTGAGCCAAAAGGGGGTTAACTTTAAACAATTCATGACAGTGGGTCCACATTGTGTGGTCTGATCTGGCCCAATACGTTTTGAAGCAGAATCGTAATAAACATACCAAATATATGAGCAGAAAGAGCAAAAACCTGTACACATCCTAGGTCCATGTTGGTTGCCCATCGTTTGATGCTGCAGTTTTTTAAAAGGAAAATAATCACTAAAGGCCTTAAATAAATTGGCAATGCAATGGAAAGTTCAAAATCATTGTTTTTCCATGCAAATTAGGAACTTTCTAACTTCAACAAACAATTGTCAATTGTCAATTTAAATTCATTACACATACATGCACTTGAAAAGATGGAGCAATAAAAGAAATATATTGGTATTACCAATTTAAAGAAAAAGAAATCTGACTATATCAGGCTTTAAATAATTCATGTCATCAGGCTATATCAGGCTTTAAATAATTCATGTCACGAAGGTAATATGGTACATAATAGAAATTAGTCCCTTCTGGCAGTAAGCAGATCATATGGAGTATTATTCATGCTGGGTTTGTGGTCTACAAATAAAATAAACGAAGACAAATTAAATATTAACATGTCTTGAGTGACTCTTTTGCCCAAATTCATCAAAGAGATTTATATTTCATAAGCCATGGTTTAAATCAAAACTTGTCCAGTTGTCCAGTCCACTTGTCCAGTGGGTGGGCAGTAATGCACTTATATATGTGGAGCTTCAAACCACGGTTTAGACCATGGTTTGAAATAAAACGCTTTCATGAATTCAGGCTTTTGAGTTTTAGAAAGTGTAATTTAACCACAATGAAGCAAGTTCGGCATAATCATAGTCTGTCTCAGGCATTAATATCTCCTCAGTAGGTGGACTTTAAATACAGGTATAACTAAGAAACTAATAAAGCAATATAAAGCAATCAGGACATTGGCTTTGAGCAATAAAATTGATGCCATATTCCAATTAAACCATCAATCATTTCTCGGTAGAATTTACACAGCTGGTCTAACCCCATCAGTGCCTCCATACAGCCCACCTCTGTCTAATCAACAATACACACCAGACGCTATTGAAATGGATACATGCAGCCTAATTGCTTATCAAATTGCAAGAGGGTATTATATACCGGTACTTCTCACTCTCCTGTCACTCTCAATAACTGCGAGGGCGTGCTTGTGTGGGCGGATGCACGCACCATATGGTACAAGATTTAGTTTCCCTTTGGATAATTGCATTTCATCTTTCGTTGTTTTCATGATGACTTATGCGTTCCATAGATTCATTGTTTGCATTAGTCACTACTTAGAATAATGCATTATAATTTTGATAGCACACATCACACTGGTGTTGCTTTAAGCACTTTAGAAATGATGATAATAAAAACTAGCAATATAAATGGAACTTATTAAAGCAGAATAATACATGACTAATGTAATAATCCATATGTGCAACAAACTGAAAATTACCATAAATTGTTTTATATATATAAAGAAAAAGGGAAAGGTCTGAAGTGGATTAAAATAATTTCTCTGAAATTCACTATTTACTGAAATTATCTTAGTGAAATAATCTGGGTTTATGCACACATGAAGCAGCAAGCCTGTGCAGTATATCTTCACATTTTTTTTGCACATAATACATGAATGGTACACGAGGCAGCCCCCCCCCCCCCAAAAAAAAAAGGCAAGGCAAAATAAATAGGTATGGACCAATTAAATTTGTCTGAAGTTAGCGTGAAATATGATGTCAGGAGTTTGTCTTTGCAACTTATGGCAAAACTCTCTTTTATTTGAGCATGAACTATTCAATGACACATTAAGGAGCATCTTATCATCAGTGGAACAGTAAAAAAAAAAAAATGTAAAGGGTTTCTCGTAGGAATTTGCCACTGAATATTTGAATGAGCCTTCACTGTGAAGAAAATGAAAATGAAACTAGAAATATATTTCTTTTAAAAGAGAAGGGTTCCTTTAAGACTGAAAATAAACCAGATTCAGGAAATGCAGACTTCCGTACTTTCATGATATAAAAAAGAAATCTTTTCTGAACGATGAGCATATCAAATTAAAGTGATAAACCAGTATCAAAATGAACATGTTCATAATGAAAGACTTGTGTTAGCTTGGTTAAGATGATAAAGGTCAAGAACAGATAAATAAATCTTGCAGTTAAAGTTATCTCTTGGAAGAATACTAAAACATACAGAGTACAATAAGTATTAGTCATGAAATCTTGGAATATCATACAGTTATTATTATAATTATTATTATTATTATTATCATAACAATATTTGTAAGGCACCCAATCCATTTGATGATCAAATGCTCATCAAATGCTTATTATTATTACTTATCACTTATACCACACTTTTCCCGTAAGGCCAAGTTTCATTACACACTGGTTCTCTATAAAACACCTGCAGAAAAAGGTAATATTAGAGGTGAATCGAAATTGAAAACATCATTAAAATCTATTTTCAGAACACAGGCTTCCTTTGTGAAAATGATATACCTATAAAGTTTGCAAAACCTTGAATCACGTTGGGACATGGGTTTAGATTTCAAGGAAAATCACTTTTAATTGAATTCAAATAGATCAGCTGGAAAATATAGTGTTTTTGCCTTTGCCTAGAACCTTTTTAAATGTATATTCCTCCTGATTTTCCATCATACGAACTGTTTTGTTTCAGCTTCATAAACCATAGTATGAGGTGAAAATTGATCTAAGGGAATATAAAACCATTATCGTGATAACTGCTCCCAAGATAGGTGGTATTTTTAGAGGGGCACACCTGGCCTTTGCCCCCACCCCGGACCCCGAGTGGCATACCTTTTAAGTACACAAATCCAAATTTGTGGCACCCCCCCCCCCCCCTCTTTTTTAAGCTGATGATCCTTGTCCTGCTTTTCAGAGAATTTGGGATAAAGAAGACATCTAAAAGAGGTGACTATTACTATTTTTTTGCTTCTGGGAAAATTTCTGAATAATGTGTTCCCCTTAGTAAAAAAAAAATTTTCCTTGATACACCCCAGCCTAAGACTACCCCCCCCCCCCAAAAAAAAGAGAATAAATAACCGTTACAAAAATTCATCCCCAGGGAAAAATACCTCTTTCTTCTACAGTAGGATTACTTTAGTACAATAGTTAATTCACTTGATTTTTCAATAACAATCTTGACAATTAAATTCTTGCCCTTTGCAAACATCCCCAGACATGGCATTTAATATATATTTTACTGCTATGTATCAATGAGGTAATTGGAGTGCCTTGTATGGAGAAATTCTCTAAATGCTCATGCCAATAACAGTTCAGCTGGAGGCAGGGTAATATTCACAAACACATTGAATCAAACCTTTCATGACAGATGGTGCTATGCAAATATTATACAACTTCAACTTTTAATTTTCTTTTTCAGGAGACATTATCATAGTTAACAGCGACTACAAAAATCTGTGATGATATACATTAACACAATGTTTTGGAAGTCATCCTTGCTAAAAATTGTTCTACTATGGTAATTATAAAAATATTTCAAATTTGCAAAACCTTTTCCTTGAAAACAAAGCACTGAATACCATCATTAACACAGCTTTAGCCTTCTTCCATGACAAGATGGTCAAGAATTTCTTCCTGTTTCACTTGCCTCCAGACAGACAATGTCTTGCCAAAGGACATTAACGCAATGTCCAGGATTCAGATCCTACGATGTGGTCCATAATCTGATGACATATTACAAGACCAAGCCATAAAAAAAGAATACATCCAAAGATTCAGATACTTTGATTTACAGATTTATTTTTCATGACCTTCTTCAGGAGCGGTGTGTTTGATCTCTTTTTACTAGCCCCTGTCACTGAGCTAGCTGGGATGGATGGTGATCGTGATGGAGTCCTCCGTGGGCTTCTTGCAGACTGTCTTTGCTTGATGGCATGCAGAATCTTGAGAGCTTTGGACGATTCTCTGTTAGCAAGCAAGAAGATTTCATTCAGTTACATCACACCTGACTGAATAGATTTTAAGAAATCACAACTTGTACAGAACCATAGGCATCCATCCTTTATCAGCATTTAACTTTTTGTTTACTTATTATTGTGATTACTTTACTTTGCACACACGTATATCGTCATATTATTTTTCTTTGAAATAAAGAAATGATCAAAACAATGCAGCCTGTTGATTAGTAGGGATTATTTCTACTAAAGGTAAAAGATCCATGGAAGGATAGGAATATTCAAGTCTGTGGATACTCCTTCACTCCTTCCTCTATTCCTCTCTCCTCATTCACTCCTTCACCTTCACAAACGTACCAACCACAAACAAGAGAATTTCAAAGTTGCTATATCATAATATGATGAAAGTTGAAAATCATATTCAACCTTACACTTCAGTACTTCTAAATACAGTTAATGTTCTATATGAAATATTAAGAGAATTAATCTGCATAGCTGTGAAGGGTTTTTCAGAACTAAAACTGAGGATGTTCTTTTTTTAAGGGAAATGTAGTTACAAAGCTTTAATAGTAAAGTTCAAAACGATCACAAGAAATAAAGTGTAATTTTCTGACCTTGACAATGCTCCCTCGTTTCTCTCCACACTCTTAAGAGCTCTCATGACCTTGATGTTTGTGAGTCCAAGGTCAGCTAGAGTCCGTATCACCTGGATCCTGACGTATTCACAGGAGTCTAACTCCAGCATCTCAAGGAGCTGACGTTGGATACGCTCTGATTTCATCCCTATAACACCCTGTCATAAAAACAAATCCATTCAAGAATGAAACATCTTCCACCACTACTGATGAAACTATCTTTGAGTAAATACTAGTAAGATCAAATTACTATTGCTTCTTTTATTGTTTTTGTCTGCAATACAAAAAAGCTAAACAAAAAAACAAAACAAAAACAAAACAAAATAAATAGAGAACTGTCATATTTTAACTTTGCTTTCATCAGAAGCATCTCTTCTCTCAATGATAAAAAAATACCCCATAATGAAGTGATACTATGAAATGAAATTATAATCATCAGTTGGGAAATTTTACAAAGAGGTCAATTGTCACTACCATAGCAATTCTCTTCCTGTCTTTCCATGTTGGGTTGCCAATAATTCTTTTTGTAGATTGTAAGAATAAAATATCACAAGAATTCAAAAAACACTTTATGTGCTTTTTCTTTCCCCCTGAAATCACAGAAGATAGAGTTCACTCTTTACAAGATCATATTGCTGCTCGTATCTCTGATTTCATTCTTGAAACAACACATTGTGTTACCTACCACAGCTAAAACTCCATGAGCTCTCTCATCATCATCTTCATCAAACAATCTTTTCTCTACCAGCTCACAGAGCATCTCTCTCAAACCAAGAGAGGTCATCATGTTAGCAATCTCACTGCGAACCTCCTACAGATAGAAAGAAAGTTCCATTAACATTAATTACACACTACACTTCCTGAAAAAAAAGGAGATGGGTAAACATAACTAAGACATTGTATCTGGGATGCAGAACTGCTCAGGAATTTATTGCTGTGTAAATTGCTAACATGTTTTCTGCGTAAAGTAAGTGTGTGAAGAATACCATATAATGATCCATACAAAATGTATATATATTTTAGAAAATACATTTATGTTTAGGTATCCATAGGAAAAAGAGCTTTGCAAAAGTTTTATGAATAACAATGCATGGTGAATGCTATCTACTATTCACTTTCATGATACAAACAGTGGAAACTGGGGAATCTTTTTCAAATTCTTAATATGAGTTATCATCTACTTATGAGTCAGATATCATTGAGCAACAGATATGGGAGAAGAAAAGATCAAGCGTGAATTTGATGAATCTACTGGATGAGACTTACCCTACTTGGATCATCATAGAGCCGTTTATCTGCTATGCCGAATATCATCTTCTCATCATCTTCATTAGCCATGCATTTAGGACCTGAAGTGAAAAAAAAACACATCGTTACAATAATAGAGAATGACATAATATTTCTTATAATACAGGTTTCAAGAATGAGTTACGTCTACTCATATTTACATTGCCTCGTCCAATCAAATGTGCATTACTACATCTTCCACGAGATTTCAATTTAAGCCACTGGGAATTTCTTAATTCTAGTACATCAAAATGACTAGAAACAATGGTATTTTTTTCCGGTTTACAAGAGTGGTACAGTAATAGCCTATGGCAGTGTCAGTGCCTAGGTAGCGATTAATGTCAGGACGATATATTTTCAGGACTCCTTTGGTCAATAATGAATTTTTGTACAAGTATTTTAGTTTTTTAGCAAATGGGTAAATATGCCTGTCTGGAATAACCTTGAAAGTAACAACATAAAAACATAATACTTGGTTTTGTACTTATAAAATGATCTCTTGACTAACTTTCATCCTGCAAGGAAGTAAGAAATTTTGCAACAACCCTTTATTCTTGAATGCTAAGACTACAGAACTATAAAAGAAAAAGTCTACACTTACCGATATGAACAAGAAGCTTAGCAGCAGCTGCCCTGTACTTCCAAGCTGTGGAGAATTGGAGTTGATGTAGAACCATCTTGACCACAGCTGGCTCTGATGCATGCATCTGACGCACCAGGATCTCAAGGGACTGAACGAAATGTGTACAACCAAATATTAGTTTAAACCCACTGAGCATGATTTGATTTCAGCATAACAGGCATTTTCCATAGACCCCAAGCCGAGTTATCTTGGACTTAGTATTCAATGAGAACATATTGTTGAAGTATTAAAGCATGGCTACACTAACTTTTGCTATAAGGATCTTTCTCCTGATATCATCACAAACATGAACTAAAAAGGGCAAAATCTATTTCCTAACCCGTTGAGTAGGATTTGAAAACACAATTTTCATAGACCCTCACCTGGGTTATCTTGGGCTTAATGTTCAATGGGTTAATGCATTAATATTTAGACGTCAATATCAGTTGGCTTTAGAGAGTGGCCTTTGAGCATTGCTAGGTCTGACAAAAGAGTATTAGATTAGTGTCCTTGATACAAGAAGTAATGCTTACAAAATAGTCTCTGTAAAGATTTCAATATTAACAAATGGAAAGTTGAACATTTTCCAGGAAGTTTAAAATTAAGGGGAAAAAAGGAACACATCTCAAATTAGGATTACCAAATGAGATTCCTGATGATGATATTCCCATTGAATACTAAGTCCAAGATAACTCAGCTGGGGTCCATAGAATTTTGTGAAATAAAGTGGAAAACATAATTATGCATACCAACGAAAAAAATAACATGAAGAGAGAGTTTTGAGCACTTACCCTGGCAGTGACATTGATATCCTTACTATCCAAACTGCCCATGAGTTTGATCTTAGCTTGTTTGTCAGGTACACACATACATCCTAGACACACAGCACAGTCAAAACCAAGATCTCCCTGGTTCTCCGCAGCACAGATCCTCTTCAGTTGATCAATCAATGCTCTGTTTTGAGGGTCCGTCTGCAGTGGGAGAGACGAGATAATAACAGGAAAACATGAAAGTTTTCTTCATTAATTGATGCTTATTTCACTTAATATTATTAGCAAACATGGCACTTGTGACTACACTACAGAATGACAAATAACCTGAACTTCCATCTGAAATAATTCAACATCATACTAAAGGGGTATTAAGCACTCATCAGGTTTTGAATCTGGGATTTCTTACCTAGAAGACCACTGCTTTGATCACATGCTGTTGTTTCACAAGTTACAGTCTCTGATACCATCCACAACAGATTAAAGGCAAAAGCTGTTGGTTGTAATTTGATTTTGGAACGGACACATAATTTTCCATTAACTCCAATCCAAGTTATCCTGGGCAACCCTAATTAACATCAGATCTGTCATAGTAATTTCCATGTATGTCAAAGTTGACCAGTTCTTTGACGAAAATTTATCTTTAGAATTAAAGGGTATAACGTACTAGTACTAGTATTTCAAATTGAATTAGACACATCTGTATACAAAGAGTTGGAAATGCTTCTACAATACCACTCTCTTCGGCCACTCTCTTCTAATTTGTACCATATATCATCCAAACATTAAGTCCTGTATCTGCTCACCTTATTCAGATATGCAGCACCTCTAGCTTTGATCATACTCTCCACCAGATCTCTCTTGGCTTGGTAACTACCTTCCTTCAGATACTGGACAATAAGCTTGACCACTGGCTCTGTCCACTCACCGATGGACATCAGAGATTTAGCTGCTTCATACCGCACCCGGGTATCCTCATCATTATCAAGCTGGGTGAAAATAGGAACGAGTTCTTTCTTCAATTATTCTGAAATCTGAAAAGTATCTGAAGTTTTAAGTTGGACATTCAGAATATTATTCTTCTTTTAACACAATGACATAGTGAGAGGATATGAAGATACTTCTAGGCAGAACTTACCCTGTATACAAGAGCTTCAATGACAGCATCATCGGTGACATCCAACTCTCCAAGATGCTATCAAAGTCAAACAAATTAAAGAAAATTTTGAAAAGCTGCATGAAAGCAATCATAAGTTTTATTAAAAAGAGTTGATCATTTTTGCTAAATAAGATATCAGATTAAGAGAGGAGGTTGGAGTAATTGACAGAGAAAGAAGATGGGTGGGGGAGTAGAAGTAAACATAGGGTGAGATGCATTAAAACAGAAAAATATCAAAAGAGAGAGTATGAGAAATAAAAAAGGAAGAAATCCAAATGAGTACGAAAATGTGAATTTAGGAAATCATTGATGTCACCCTTAAAAGAGAAAAACATAAAGAGCGAGAGAAAGAGAGAGTGTGTGAGAAAAAAACAAAGAAAAATAAGAAATATAATTTTAACAGGTATGAAAATGCGAATTTAGAAAATTGCTAAACTCACCCTTGCTGCATCTCGTCTTTCTATCACACGATCAGATACAAGCATTCCCAGCACATGCTGAAAGGAATCAAGAAAATTAATCAAAGATCTTCATGTACATGTACAAGTACATGTGCATATCAATCTCACTGAAAAAAATGTTTTCTCTAAGTAGTCAGAGACTAGAGATAAAAAGACTAATTTGGGATACTGGAGCCCAGTGCAATACTTCAAGTTAAACTTTAGGGCTATTTTGTCAATGTGCATTCATGATGTAATACATCATCACTAAGTTGTCTCCAGGGCTGGTTGTATCCTCTGTTTCATGATTAATGCTCCTTTATAGGAGTCACCTACAGGTACTTTCATAATTAGTCTATGCATGTCTAAAAATTGAGTACCAATACAGGTAAAAAGTGTACCAAAAGAGCATTGCTCAGACAAGGAGTATTATTTTTTATTATTATTAATGGTTTGGCGTCACCTGTGCCTGGGAGGCGAAAAGCGAATAGAATCACTGTAACCCTCAGGTCTCTCCTCCCGATATCACTGATTGGGGGTGTGCAGGTGGACCACATACACCGGGGTTTCCCCCTACTCTTATACGAATAGTGCAGTGGGATCTTTAACGTGCAAAGGTGGTGACTCTCTTGCATGAATATCTCAAATTCCTACATATATTTGTGTATAATTACAAGTGTAGAAATGGTAAACAATCAAACAATCTCCAGTCCAGTAGGTATGCAATGAACAATCTATCTACCTCTACTCTCTTCCACCTTGGTTCATCTCTATCCAACTCTTTCCCAGATCCTTGATGCTCTGTGAGAGATACATACCAACAAAACATTAAAGGCATTGGCTAACTTTGTGAGTAGCTGATTTTAAAAATTCTCAAACTAAGATGAAACATGTGTATGAGTACTTGTATTTGTACTCAAAAACCCTGAAACCAACCATAATTTGGAATGAAAAAGTGTAAGTTAGACGCAAACGGCGATTTTATTATCCTTCGTCTCACGAGACAATGACTAAGAGGACCACTTTGCTTGAATTTGAAAATGCCGTTATGTGCCTCCCGCAGCGTGATACGCCAATACACACAGTACGATAAGGCAAGTCATACGCGCATGCGCACTCCTTATGCCCATTCTGCGCGACCGACCCTCGTATATTTTTCAAACATTGGTTCACATTTTTGAAATTTAAAATTACTTCCTGTGGCTATTACACTTTGAAACTTTCAGACTGGCATTTTTACACTATAACCCTTATATTTATCCCATTTTCAAGTAACAAAACAAGATTTTTTAAAAATCATAACAATGTTAACCAATGCCTTTAATATAACACAGGAAGATTCATACAGCTGAAGAGCCTAATCCAATGAGCACAATTTAATTTCAGTATCACATGTATTTGCCACAGACCCTAGCCCAAGTTATCCCGAGCTTAGTGTTTAACAGGTTGATATTTCCTTGTCTCAAATCAAAGAAAAAAAAAGGTCATGAGACTCAGAGATGAAGGAAGAAACCAACATCGATTAGATTAAAATAAAACAAAAAAGAAGAGCATGCATGAAGTTTACTTCTCTACTATCCATGGTACACTGATGCAATATGCAAGTTTGTATTTGTTATTCTAGATGTATAATTCTTAAAACATTCTGAATGATGTTTGTTGTTACACTTATTTCTGAAGCACACCAACAATAGGGAAAAGGGAAACAATTTATGAAGGAAACAACTTTTCTGCATCTTTGAGACATAACTCAACCCTGTATTCATATCCTCAGATAGATAAGTCAGTAAATCATCTCTCTACCAAATCCGTTCAATCCTGCATGTCCCATATCAGGTGAGCTTGTTGATCTTATAATACTGGCATCATGGATTTATGTATGACAAAAGCTATGCTATCAATCATAGAAATGAAGAAGATGATACAAATGAGAGACAGGCTAAGTACAGTAAGCTTAATGAAAGATATAGAAGGCCTTACTTGATCCCATGAAAGCTGAGAGTTGAGCCGTTGCCATGGCATTGGCTACTGCTACATTTCTCCATCTTCTCCTATACATTAAAGGAAAAAAAAAAGATACAAGTCCCAGTAAATTCCTCTTGTCACTCTTATGTATTAGACATAAGTTAAAGCTGTCAAATCTATCCTATCATTATCACAAATGGGTCAAATTTTGCATTTATCAGTACTCTTTATCTGATTCTAAAGACTTTCAATTTTATTCCTTTTATTCATTTATTCAAACGTATGTAATCAAGATGACAAGATCAGTTAAAAACCGTTTTACATCATGATCCTGAGATTGAAAAAACATGAATAATAAAAGCAAATTACAAAAAGAGATATACAATACATGTACAATAAAAATAACAACAGGGAATCAAGGTATCATAGTTTGGTATTAATCAATACATGCAATATCTCACTTTAGTCGCCTATTGTCATATGTACAAATGTGATGTCTATGGTACACAGCATTGCAATGATTCAGCATGCAAGGGCTCAATTACTAGCAAACTAATTTGCAAAGGCAGCCACAATAAAAAAAACCCTACACGAAGCTCACATCTTATACTATGAGAGATGTCATTCTAAAAGGCATGTTTCTTCATTATTCAGCAATCATTTCAGTGTGTTTGGACTGGTCTCTTATAATGGGCTAGTTATTAATATACTGTATCAGTCGTTGACGATCACAATAAATCCACAGAGAAAATTTACTGAATCCAACCAAAATCGGTGCTGAATGCTTCTGAGCATAGATTGGTAAGCACCATACATTTTCTATAAAGACCAATTTCATTATTAATTGTTACCATATTTGATCAGATGTGACCAACTCTTATGATGAATCATTACATGAAATAATGGGCTTACATGGCTAAAGCACCCCCAACTTGTTTCTGCAGGACACTCTTAGAGCTCTTCTTTCTCTTACTCTCCTTGCTCTTATAGACGAGGAGGTTGGTTTCCTTGGCAACATTCATCTGATTGACGATTCTCAGAGCTCTCTCCTTGCCCTCGGGATTGTCATCATTCCAGTCGCTAGAGATCCTTGGATAAAACTTCTCATGATTCTGCAAGAACATACAGGATTTTAAAAAAACTCAGGTAATACTTACCAGTATGACTCTATGAGGGAAAACACAATAAAAACTAGATAAATGCCACTGCATTTCCTAATTGCCTCTGTCTAGCTTCTGATGATTCCATGCCTGAAAACATGATCAATACTAGACATTCAAAGATACATTTTATACAAAACTGGAAAGCCTTCCATAATTGAAAAGAATCAATGATCTAATTTGCAAATAAATCATACATTTGCAGGCTATTTTCCTGCCATGCACATTTAATACTCTTCAATATATGCCTACATGTATGATCATCCGCACAATTTGGTTTCGGTAAAGCTCACATTTTCCATAGATCCCAGCCCGAGTTATCTTGGGCATAGCATTCATAGAGGTGGATAAGTCTCCAGACTTTGAACCACCACGTCCGGGGTTCGAATCCCTGCTGCGGCACTAATGTCCTTTGGCAAGATATGAATCTACATTTGCCACGTCTTTTGGATGGTGACGTTAAAGGTCGGTTCCAGACGTAAATAATCATATTTGATTGATACACATCTGTAAAAACCAAATTCAACAACAGCAACAACATAGGGTTTATTCCACTTACTGTTCTAGTGAGTGGTAGTACAGCAGGTGGTGGTACAGGTTTAGGATGGTAGACCAGCATAGGAGCATTGGAGCTGATAGCTGTCCTGGGAGGGCTGGCAAAAGGCATTGGTAGAGGCTCTTCAAACTCTGTCATGGACTTAGCAACAGATCTAGCTCTCACCATGGACATCTTAGTGGTAGGGCGTGTCTTGTCTCCCTTGACTGGGGAGGGTTTACGAGACTCCAGCTGAAAGTAGATGAATTAGATAAGTAATGGTTCAGTTCTAATAATAATAATAATAATTTACAATATTTATATAGCACTTATCACAAAAGAAATATGTTTCTAAGCGCTTTAAAAGAAAAGGAAAGAGGAGAATGAAAGGAACAGTTTCAGACATACAAAAATATATTAGTTACAGGTTGAGAGAGCTGCATATGCTAAGGAATACAACTATTTGATGAACAGATAAGTTTTTTAACAAGGATTTGAATCTTTCAGTTCAGTCTGCTAGTTTTATATATTGAGGTAGACTGTTCCAGAATCAGAGAAGAGAAAATAACATTCAAAAGCAGATGCACAGAAAACACTTGTGTCCTTTTTATGGCTTTTAAACTAAATACACCATTCATTTTAGCATAAATACTTAAAATTCATTTTGCAGAAAAAGAGATTATAATCACAAAAACACTCGGTATATCTTACTGTATTTGCTCTTACAAAGTAAACATAGCACCATATCCATTATTACAAGTCTATATCCTAAATGATATTCAGGTATTCCTGTACTATACATTATGAAAAAAGAATGATACTCACTGGAATGGGCGAAGAGCCTGCAGACCCAACTGAACCTGCGTACAATATAAAAAGAAACTTATGTTTTTGCATATGTATCAGCAATAATAACTTAACCTTAAAATTCAAATGACTAAAACTGTTTGACATTGATACATAGTGTTGTTTTTTACACTGATTTATCTCCTCTTCTAATAATAACAATATTGGGTTTGCTTGTATGGCGCTCATGTCTGTCAGACCTGACACTCCTGGCACTCCACTGTTATTGCCCTGGCATTAGCACTGCTGCATCATGATGCTTTAGCATTTCAGGGGATTTCTTCCTACTTACTTCACCTGGGTTGAGAGTGGCAAACATAGATAAATGTCCTGCCAATATACATTCTCCTTTCCTCTCCCTTCTGCTTTTATCATTTCATCTTCTTTCTCCTTCAAATACTAAATTTTCTTACAAAGTATGTTCTCTACTTTATAAAGAATTCATTCTTTTTCAAAACTGTATCGATACCACTTCTTCATTTATAATGAGAATGAAATGTGATATTCAGTACCTTCCCAATTAAAATTCAATATAAACTACCAGAGCCACTGATTTGAAACTATCACAGGTTGCTGGGGTGAACCAGGTTTGAAAACCAAATCAATAAGCTATTACCTTTTGGTAAAGCATTACCAAAAGGTAATTCATTACCAGGTCCCTCAGAGAGAACTTACAAAGCGGTCTGTCCTCTGGTTGCTTACTTACAAGCATGCATGCTTTCTCAGCAATCAGATACAAACAAACCAATAATACCAATAGTTAAAGGGGGTACCCAATGCTGAAACAATGTTAGCTCATTTAAAAGAGCATGATTTTATTAGCAGAAAAACATCTCCCTAAAGTTTTTTTAAAAGTCGTGTTGTCAAGGAAATCCAAAATGTGGTAAGATTTCAGGATATTTTTGACCCCTCAGCTGTGACCCAGTTTCAACTGGGTACCCACTTTTACGTCAAAATGACGTCAAAGTAGGTACCTTGCGCGTAATTCTAGCAAAATGCGCGCAAGGTATAATACATATTGTACAGTCTAGCGCGCGGCACAACTGCAATGCGCGAAGCTGGGTACCCACTTTTACGTCATATCTTATACTCAAATTTTTGGTCAGCTCTTGACTTTCTATGAGAAAATTAGCCAAAATGTATTGATTTCGATTGAAAAATCATCAAATTTTTAATGTCATTCTTCTTAGAATTCTATTCTCGATCATATATCAAAAATTTTGTTACCATTGTGTAATCACTTTAATCAGTCATCCTGAAATAACTCCAGAATACATTCAATTGCTGGAATGATGAAATCTGAGATCAGTATTGCCGTAGATTGCTAACCTTCAATATGACTGAGGTAAGCTCCATCTTTATCTGGTGCTTTGAATGGTGAGATGATATCAACAGATCTAGCAGCAGCATCCTCCATCTTACCCCAGATATCATGAATCCTCTCAGCTATCTTATCCAATGCTACTTTCTATAACAGACAGTGAACATTAAAGAAACTAACATGTTTAATAGTGCATGAGATGTTTACAAGTTTTATCAAATACTGTTTTCTTATATTGTGATATCGAAACAGAAAATGCCTCGCACAGGACTTTCCAAAAGATGTTTCCAAATTCCCATAAATAGTTACAATATATACAAGTATTGCAGAGGGTTTATACAGCATTTCATTTTCATAGTATTAAATGATGTTAGCACTGCTTTTATGCTCCAGGATTTTGTTGTTTTGTGACTTTGGCAAAATGAAACAGTTTCTTATTTTATTAATAATATCATGCAGTGAGTAAAAGATTCACCATGTTCCATCATGAAAACTGTACAATTGTGTAGCTTTACAAAAACAATCAACATAGCACTGCTTTAATACTGAAAAGTGCATTGGCGGAAGCTTTACTCTTGTCCACTTCCTTCTGTTGTTGTATCATTTTAAAAAAATATTTCAAAAGCATTTAAATTATCTTGCTTACAAGATAGATCAATATCCCCAGGAATTAGAGCAAAATTTAGCAAACTCTTGATTTACGCTTCCTTTAAATGGCACATACTTTAACTTAAAACGTTGTTGATATATCAATTGAACTAAGGTTTACTACAAAGAAGTGATCATTCTAATGAAAGAGTCCTATATTTTTCACTAATTAAAAAAAAGAGGAAGAAAACATATTCTGGAAATGGTACCGAATTTAACTAAAATGTTGTTTGTCTGATAACAGTTCAAAGGTGTACTACAAAGAAGTGATCATTCTAGTGAAAGAGTCTTTTATTTTTCACTAATTTAAAAAAAAAAGAAGAAGAAAACATAATCTGTAAATAGTACAGAATTGAACTAAAATGTTTTAGAAGTGATCATTCTAGTGAAAGAGTCCTACATCTTTTTCACTACCTAATAAAAAATGAAAAAATGTAAGGGGGGAAAAAACATTGGAACTTACTCCTTCAATCTGCAGTGAAGCAATGTCAAAATATGAAAGTCATGCATGGAAAAAGAGAAGTAAAAGAAGAAGAAGAGAGAGAGAGAGAGAAAGAGAGAGAGAGAGAGAGAGGATGAATAAGGGGAGAGAAAAAACATGCACATGCCATCAGTAAATCATTATACACAAACTACTGAAAAAAGATAATGTCACTCAGTTTGACTAATTTAACTACTTAATTATTACTTCTGAAACAGAAACAAACTAAATCTAACTAAAAAAAAAGCAACAGAAATGAAAACAAAGTATGAATTGAAATAATGTTTGTAAACCAAACATTATTTAGTCATACAGAAATAAATCAAACTTAAATATATCAGAAAGGATGTCCAGTTTTATCTTTATTATTATTTCATTTAAAGTATACCAAGAATATTCACTGTGGATTCATTAAAAAATATCAACATAATACTACTTTTAAACATAATTATAAAAGATCAATATTAATCTATACCAATAATATGTATGTTGACATAAAGGTCATTCACTATGAATATGACCGACAAAGAAAGTGGACAAAATAAACAACCTCTCATTCTACCCTTCACAATGGTTCTGGTAGTCAAAAGAACATCCCTTCACTGATATGATGTTTAATCAGTAGTTCCAGGTGAATATGCATGTTACACCTGTTCCACATATTTTAGATAATAGCAGTGAAGGGATGTTCTTTTGACTACCAGAACCATTGTGAAGGGTAGAATGAGGGATTGTTTATTTTGTCCGCTTTCTTTGTCCGTCATGTTCATACTGATTGTTTCCCACTTGTATTAGACTTCCATTATTCCAGATTTAGCATCACCAAACAAATATTCCCTGACTTGTTAATAAAACATAAACATGGATGACCTTTTTAATTATCTACCAAGTGGTAGAGAACCCAGTGTTAAACTTCCACATATCCATGCCCTTTACATCCATCATATTCATAGGTCAAAGTAGCACCAACAGGATATAAGAGTGGGAAAAGTAATAAATTAGTAAAGGTTAATAGGAAAAACAAGAAGTCTATTTACAACAGCAGCAAGAACATTAAATTGGACACCTAAAGAATAAAAAGGCAAGACTATAGAAAAGTGCAAAGGGAGACAGAAAGAACACAATTCTTAAGATCATTAGCCTTATGAAAAATGAAAATTTGAAGATTAAATTATAGTAGACAACAGGCATAATAACCTATCTGACAAAGGAAAGATTTAGTAAAACAACCAGCACATTAACTATCATACATCTTCAAAACATGCAATTGTGATAAGCATGCATTGCTAGTATAATATAAGGCATGCAGTTTTGTAACGAGTAAAACTAACAAGTTCTTCAGCTTTAGCAGTAACAGGGCGCAAGGGAAGAAGTTTGCCAACCTAGGGAATACAAAGCAAGAAACATACAAATGTATCATTCAGATTTTACGACCCCCAAAACTGAAATTTGATTAAAACCAACTGGTATCCTTGACCAAATATTTCATGCTTAGTATTCCTTAAAGATAACTGTCTCTGTAGCATCATAGTTGATACATCTTAAAACTACATCGTGAGAAAGCCAACTGGAATAAGACAGAACTATATAAACATGCATTCAACTACGTGCTACTCCAAAACCTTCCCTACAAATGAATGCATTAAAATCCAAGCAATTCAATGACACTGCCATTGAAACACTTGACTCATCAAAGGCAAAATATATAATGTACACTGTACAGCAAAGAACAGCAATAAAAAATTATGCCAAAGCAAACATCAATTACTACTGACATGTAAATGGCTCACACATGATTAAACCAGATAAATATATTCTTGTCTGTTATATTCAATATAAATAGCTAAAATATCCAGCATATAATGAATTCTGTAAAAGTGGATAATTCACAGGTGACCCACTAAATACTCTCACATAAATGAATGAAACTGCACAAAGAATGTGAAAGTTTTTAAGATTTCTTAACTAGATGGACAGCTAGGTGGACAGAGTCATCAAAACCAAAAGTGCCAGCAATCTAGAGTTTAATCTGCATATTGTTATTCAACAAGTCACATCAAGGTAATGAAACAAAAAAGATTTTGTTATTTTTTATGCCAATGCTTTACACGGGCTCTAATGTTCCATACATGAATGTAAGACTTACATGAACATCAGACATCTGTTCTCCTTTCTTGATGGGTATCCATGGCAATTCAGCTGCTATCTCAGGAGCTTAACATCCAAATAAAATAAGACATTTGGACAGTGTAGTTAGACATAAACACATGACAAAATTTAACCCCAAGGTTATGACGAAATCATCAATGAAACAACAGGATTTACTGTATGGATTAGATTTTCAGAAAGCATTTCCTTTGTTTGAGAATACAGAATCTATATTTAGCACAATCAATAACAAGAAGTAAACACTAATCAACATATCATCATGGTGATACAGTGAGATATAAATAATATGTGTTTATACAAACGACGGACTGGACAGCTCATGTTTATCTTACACCATACCAAATTCCAGAGCTCGGACAAAAGAACTCGATGACTGAGACCTTCAACTTACCTGGTTCAATGAATGATGAACAGACAGCTAATCCTAGATTGTGATATGACATGGGATTCTCACGGCTAATGGCTTCACGATGATCATTGTATTCAAACCTAATATGGATCAACAAGATACATGTAAATCCAGTGTGAGCTTTGAGCTAGGATGGCTTCTACATAATTATATTTTCTATCATCCACGGAAAATTGATAAATGCATTCCTGCGAATTTGTGTTTTCTTTTTGCAACAGATTTTTACTCATATAGTGATTCATAATTCATGCAAATCAAAATGGCTTCAACTACTCTTCATGGGCATTATCAGTGAAAGGCTTGCTATAATCATTACTTTGAAAGCAGGCATTATAATGAATTTCAGGCAATCAGTGAGAATAAACAATACTGTGTTCAAAATATAGGATACTATGAATGGATTGTACAATATTTAATGACCTTTGCACTTAAGGACAGGATATAATAAGCAGAGACACTTGTAAAACATGCTGTGATACTAAAAGGCATACATTTAAGTACCGGTACGTAAAATAAAACCATGTCTTACCTGTGATGGGGTGACTCCCAGTATGCAGCAGCTTCATCAACCACCTCTTCCTCCTCCTCCCCCTCCCTCTTCTCTTCTTCCTCTTCCCTCTCATCATCTCCTTGGGCCCTATCTCCCTTCTTAGAGACCGAACTCACTGATGTTGTTTCTCTTGGGCTGTCCGTTCCTACATCAAATCAATTCGTAAAGCAGCAATAGGTTTTTCATATTTCTTAGCCAAAATATATCAATTCTGATCTAATACTAGTTTTAAAAGCTTTCAAGAAATCATCTCTTTAGCAATTTCAACATGTAATTGCATTGCCTACAGAAAATTGTCAGGGGTTACATAAGTTACGGAAATAATGTTTGCACATTGAAACAGTTTATGCAGTAGGCCTCTGTACCTCATTACAAAGCTTATATCACTGGAAGTGCTTACAATATGCAGTAACAACTAATGCCATACTCCTTTGTTTCTTCCTTCATTATGCTTCTTATGTACACAGAAAAAGATCATTAAAAATGATGAAGTGTTCTGAAAATTAGAATGGTTCACTGTCTATACACTTGAAAAGAAATCTAGATACAACTCACCATCTGACAAAGCAGCCTCTTGGGTAATGAAAACACCATTTTCAATCCCTCCAAGGTCTCCTTCCTCCAGATCACTTCTTGCGCTCAATTCACCACCTGTCTCCTCATCTTCATCATCACCATCATCTTCCTCATCACCATCATCTTCAGTCTCAGTAGCTCCTCTCCCTTTACCTCTAATATCCTCCCTGGAATTTTTTATACTTTCTTCCACTGTCTGATGCCTTAGTCTTCCCCCACTAGGCCTCATCCCCCTCTCCTTTCTATGATGACGTTTTACTTCCACAGATGTATCTGTTTCCTCATCTTCGGTGTCCATGGCAACATGCTGTGACCTGATTGCTTGAATCTTCCCTTCTCGTGTATCCCCATCACCACCACCTCTCCCTCCCCTTGTACCCCTCTCTCCCGCTCCACCTGGTCTACCTCTGCTCCTGAGAGCTAGCCGTTGCTTAGCAACCCATTCTCCATCCCCTCCTGCCTCATCCCCAGTGCTCTGTGTTTCATCTGTCTCCAGACCCCTAAGATCACTTCTCTGCCGTCGATGCCGTCTATTAAGACCTTGCCTGTCAAGGCTTACGTTCCCTCTCTCCTGCCCTCTTGATCCAATCCCATCTCTCTCATCTTCGTCTTCTGTAAGTTGAGTCTTAGGTTGTTTCAGGATAGACTTAGGTCTGGATGAATCACTATTGTATTTGGTCTGGTGTGTACCTGCTCTCCCGGCTCCTGGCCGAGTTTTCTTCTCTGTGATAAATCTTGGTTGAATAGGCTGTAAAAAAATTGACATTGAATATTGCATTGCTGAACAAGCTTTAATAAATTTTTCTACTTTAAACAAGCAATGACCTTATACTTCTGAATAAAGATATCATGATATTCATTTAAATTTTACCAAAAAAATTAGTACCACTGGCAAAACATCCATGACCCCTTGTAAAGGGAAAACAAAATGAAGGCATATAAACTGGTAAATCAGTATACGAGTGAGACAAAGTGTCTTTTGTTAGTCTATATAGTGGATTTCAATTTTTCTTACATCTACATGTAATTCAGTTTGGTACATACTAGTACCCAATAAGTGACAATCAAATTATCTGTCTATATGCTCTAATGCAAATCCATTTATATGAATGAAAACTGAGCCTCGTAAAACATGATTACCCAGTTTAGAAGTTAAGATAACAGGTGTCCGAGCATTCTGTATAAAAATATTACATTTCTTTCAAGAAATCCTTTGATCTGGACAGGTGACTAATAAGTTATAAAAAAAACATGCTAATTACCAGAGGAGAGTTGAGCCTGAACTCGTTCCTATAGCGACCAAGAAGATGTTCCATACGATCCTCCAGCCAGACAACTCTCTTACGAGCAGCACCAACATTACCATGAGACTGGGCAGCTTGCTCTACTTCTACCTTGGCATACAATAGCTCTGCACTCAGCTTTCTAACCACCTGTGGGAGTAATAGAGAATTAAATTTGGTATTATCTGCAACTTTGCACTTACATGCATAACAACCAAGACTGCTAATAATACTGCAAAAATAAAATGACTACTGGGTAGAATGCTGCCGACGTTTACTGAATCCAAAACCTGGAGTAATAGTAACAGCATTTTAGAAAGATGCCATACAAAGGGAGTTACCAATATGATTACCATCAATGCGGTACTGATTATTTCCCTCACCTCCAATTCCCAATGTCTTTTCCACATCATCATCATTCTGGTAAAAAAAAAAAAAAAATTCTGTTCACAAGTGTTCAGGGATTTGCTGGTATAAATGGCGGTTTTTCTTGGGGGATGTTTTTTTTTCTCCATCAGAACTCTTTATAGCTTAATCATTTAATGCTTTCATGATCTTATTCACTTGTCCATAAGAGGCATCTCACAACAATGTACCTCCAGACTTTCAATTAAGTTAATCACATTTTCTACTCTCAAGAGTCAAGACATGATGCTATTTTTCCTCCTCTCTCCCATGCTGTCTAACAACACTGTACCTCCAGACTTCCAATTAATTTAATCACATTTTCCTCTCTAAAGTGTCAACAAAAGATGCTATTTTCCCTCCTCCCTCCAACGCTGCCCCCCCCCCCATTTGAATTCCTTCCAACACCATATCATACTTTGAGAATAAGAAGCATCTCGTCACACTGTAGCTTGAGTCTCTCAACCTCATTCAGCCATCCCCTCTGCTCTCTAGGATCCTTAGATGATGACATCATCACCATGGCTTTCTCTAAGGCATCTTGAGTCTCCTTCACCAGAGATATCTGTGAAACAATCAAAAGGTTATTATAAAATCTGTTCATGCTAACTGTGGTGACAACAGATATAATGTCCTTTGTAACAAAAGACTTCATAAATGTTCATCAGTAGCTAATTTCTAACACTGAGCATGATTAAATTTCAGTATAACATGCCTTTTCCATAAACACTTTTTACATTGGGCTAGTCTTCAGCAGGTTAATAGCAGCCATACAAAGTCTGGTTACAGTAAATGGATAGAATATTCAAACTGATGTAGAATGAAGCACTTCTCAAAATTGTTTTAGTTTTAAGCTTTACAAAAAATAACAAAACAAAAACAAGATAACAAACAAATGATATACCAACATTGACACCATGTTTCTTCAATTCAAAGTTAGCTTAGTAACATATGAAAATTGATATTTATGCGAAACTAGTATATCAAGGAGTTTCACTTTGAGATTCCTATAATAGCCCAATCCCATTTTTTCTGCATCCACTTGCCTGATCATCGAGGAGAATGTCTGATCGATGTGCCACTCGCTGGACTCTGGTAAGTGGAAGACCACTGGATATCTTCCTAGGTTTACCAACAAAACTCCTCTCCCTACTCTTTGTTTGTCTTGCTTCTGCCAATGTTGTCATGTTCACACAATCTAGAAAACCAATAGGAATAGGAGAAATATCACATTAATTCTTGAAAATGTTTGATAATCTAATAAAAAAGATTGGATCACAGCAAAATGCACCAACTCCACTTAGGGCATTTTTCTTTACATACAAATTTCATTTTCATTTCTGAATACATTCCCTATTACAGGCCTCGAAATAGGATTTTTGGGGGGCAAGGCCACTTTGGTAAGGGGCACTTTTTCACAGAGGCCAGGTGGCAGAGGGCACCAAGGCCAAACAGAGGGGCACCAAGGCCACTTTCTAGGGGGCATGTAATAAATTATTTGTTGGTGTGGTTTTTTTTTCAAGGGGGGGGGGGTTCTGTAGTACAGTGTAGGCCTACGTTTGTTTCATTATTAAACCGGTACAAATTATTTACAAAAGAAACAACAAATTATTCACAGTGCACAAGTCTGAATGCAACCTTTGAATGATATATTAAAACACAAATTATCTCAGGAATTTTTGTTGTAATGTAATTCATGTGCAACCATTTTATTACCTGCCCAACATTTGGAAATGAAAATGAAAATTGTAGATCTAACTGTTAGGCCTACAACAAAGGCATGCCATCATTTTTGTAAAATCTTGCATGCAGCAATAAATAATACTGACCAGATACAGCTAATCACAGATAGACTCTAGATTTAGACATATCTCTCAATGTAGTTAAAGAGTAAAAAAAAAAAAAAAAATAGAGAGTATATAGCCTCGGTAATGTCTCGTTGAAGCACAAAGCTTGCATCGCCACACCACCAGTTCTGAAGCACAGCTGGGCCGCTAGTGCTGGGGAAGACGTGTTGCTTTTGCCTGCTAAAGTAACCTGTGAATCAGCAGGAACTTTAACAATCAATTGGATGAGGAAAAAGCCAATTTTGATATCACCTGAATCATGGAAAATGGCAATAAACTTGGTTAAAACTTATTTCTGCAAGCCACAGATACTTTTTGAAGGCCAGAAGCAGATATTCAGGGTTGTGCTTTCTGACTTCCAAATCCACGACCGTCACACACAGCTTGTGCATATTTTGTGTACATGTGTGTGTATGCTGTGTGTGTGTGTATATGCGCAGCAGAACACAGCTAGCTACACCAGTGTGTAAGCGCAGCAGCAGTGCAATGTCGCCCAGGCAGGCCGGCCGGCCGGCCAGGCAGGCTTGGCTTTGACCGGCTGGCTGCATGCGCATGCACAAACACTAGCTCATCACATCGGATGTGATGCTTTGCAAAAACATTATCATTTTTAGTTTTATGAGATTGGAGACAGTTTTACTCACCAAGAAAAAGTGTAGACTTTAAAAAAGGGCATATGACATTCAAGAAAAGGGCATACTTATGAGAAAAAAGGGCACCTCGGCCAAATGAAAAAGGGCACAATTTTAGTGGCCGTAACTTGAAGCAAAGGGAAGAAGGGCATCACGGCCAGTTATGAGGGCATCGGCGGCCATGGCCGTCGATGGCCGTCGATTATTTCGAGGCCTGCTATTAGATCTAGCTCTAAGACTAAATGCACAGACCCCTAAGTTAATTCTTGTGTCCTTTGGACTCTGGAGATGATGAATATCAATTCACATTCAAATAAGCAAAACAATGCACCACACAAAGAAATAAGGAAAATGAATATTTCCGCAAGTATCATCATGCTAAAGCAACTCTCCTAATGATGATCATATTCATCCAATTCTTCTGTTCTTCTCCTTCTTCTCCTCCTCCGAGGACCGAGACAGTCTTTCTTCTCCTCCTCGTACTTCTGTTTTTCTTGATCTTCATTCTTCTTCTAGCTGCTCCTCCTCCTCTACCTTCTTTGTCTGCTTCTTTCATTTCCTCTTGTTTTCTTTTTCTCTCTTTCTCGTTTTCTTCTTCTCCTTTACATTCTTCTTTTTCTTCTCTTCCTACCCTCCTTCTTTGCACAAAAACGGGACACAGAAATTGACGTATGGGACTGAAGTAACATGTTGTTAAGGACATGTTAGCGGTTGCTAAACAAAACTCAAAAGCTATTTGTAATCACATTCGGCAATAATCGTTCGAAGAATCTAGTCATTTCACTTCGAAAAACGTTACATTTAAGTTCTCAAAATTTACTAGCTATGAAAATACGTACCTTCCGTCACATTTCACGAGGAAAATGAGACATTGCTCCACACCAACAAAAAGTCTATGGTGCACAGCAAGTTTTGATCATAGAAAGCAACACCAGTCGTTTCTTTGGATTTGCAGAAATGAACAAAATGTGAATAGCTTGCTGACAACTATTTAAGGGCTATTTAAGCTATCTAGAGTAAGTTAATCATGAAGCCTCCCGCTTATATTGCACTTTTACATGGTTCATGGTTCATGGTTCATTTATTTCCTTCTTTCACAAACATCTGTAAATAGAATGTCACTCAAGTAACAGGAATAGTCCAAATAGCAGATTTATTAACGTAACAAACATAGTTTCAAGTGCAATATTTTAATAGTCAATAATTATATAGTTGTACAAAAGAAATTCCATTAACACTTACTTATGTAAAAAAA